>ML781223.1:607419-667157 GCA_009831015.1 Picea engelmannii | reverse complement strand
TAAAAAAAAAAAAAAAAAAAAGAATCATGCAAAAGAAACGCTAAACACTAAATGAAATTGAAATAGATTCTTCCTTGGAGGTCTTCAAACTCACTATTTGGAATGCAAATGAAACAATTTGTAACCAATCAAGCATAGGAGGAGGATCCACCACTAGAGAAAGTAATGACATGATGTGCTTCCTTTCATTCCCTCTCCCTTAAGATGCAATTAATAGCCCAACAAATTTCATAGAAATTCACCAAAAGAATGAAGACAAAACTAGGTAGGGCATAGGAGATCAATCCTCCTCCCAAATTGACTTAAAACAAATTAAAAACCCAACCTAATTGTAGATGTTGCTAAAACCACATGCTCAAAGGTTCCCAAAGTTGACAACAACAATGCCCACATGACCATCCAACCTTAAATTTAATGTCTTCTTGACAAAGACTTCTATTATTGTTCATCAAAATTTCAATAGGAAGTAGACTTTTACAAGTTATATAAAATGATTTTTCATTTCTTCCTCGCTATTGACGTAAGACTTTGCTTAAATGATACAATCCACCCAATAACACATTTGACTGTAAGATCTCCATAGGAGCCACCAACAACCATGAACCTTAAGCTCAACAATTTTTAAGTGGCTTCTTTATGAACCAACACCCCACTACAATGCCATGTTAAGTGGCTTCTTTATGGACCAACACCCCACTACAATGCCATGCCTTTGGCATATGCTCTTCTTGGGAGTTGAAAGAGTAGAATCTTATCACTGCACCACTTGGCATGTCAAGCATGCCAAACTCACGGTTGCAGTGTAGGTAGGCTCAATATAATGTGGTTAAAATATGTATAGTTAGCCCTGTTACAACAAAATCTAGCACCCCCAAATGATGTAAAGTTCCACGCATCTAGTCTTGTGCAACTTAGGAAGGCTACCCACTATCACCACAGTAGCTCTTCCTCTCACTTTTGGTTGGCTCTTCTCCAACTCAAGGGGGGCTTCCCTAAAATCTAGGATTGCTAAGGCTATAAAGTGGAGGCATAAGGTGATTTAGAGAAGAGTAAGCCTCAGCAAAACAAATGGATGCAGTATATGGAAGAATGAATGGTATGAGAAGGAAAGATGAAGGTAGAAACCCCAAGACCAAGTGCCTAATCTCAAATTGGGAAAATACACAAAGATGTAAGTTAATAAGGGCTGCTATGCATGCCACAAACCAAACTTAACTTGCTGATTTTTATAGCAGAAAATTACCTTGAAAGGCTAAGGGTGTCATACTTGCACATTGTTAAGAAAGTGAGGTTATGTTAATCTAATAAAAATTGGGTTTATTAGATGCAAGGTCAACATAAGAACAAAAGCAATAAGAGGGATAAATCCTCACGTTACTCTATCCAAATGAAGCATGGTTCATTACAAGGCATCTGTAACATGCTACAAGGGTTTCCTAATCCAAAAAAGAGCATATGAAATTAAAGTGCACAATGAAAGCCTCACATAAAAATGATATTACACCTCCAATCCTCCACAAGGCTCCAAGCATGTGATGTACAAATGTAATCTAGGAGGAGAGCTCCTCAATCCCCCAAAGTCTCAACAACCATTACAATGGAGAGAAAGCTCCTCTTTATAGAAGAAGTCTCTTCTCTCATACAATAAAAAAATCCATTTTTTTGCTAACTAACTCCATGACAAGTCAAACAAATATTATAAAATTGGAGTAGTTAGATCCCTCCTTAATTCATGGTTGACCATGTCACAATATGTGGATACAAGCCTCTCAAGGAGAACTCGCCCTCATCCAAAAATAGGAAAGACATTACATCAAAAAGCCTCTAAGAGAGGGCGTACAGCTAAAAATAGGCATGGAAACCAAGTCAACATGCAAGATGTCCACAAGAATTCGCCTTTCAAGAATGGATGCATGCAAAATACAATAAAATAATGTTCAACCTAAGAGGATGTGCTCAAGGGTCAACCTAGAAGAGCTTACAAAGTGTGCCCTCCAAGGTGCATGAAAGATATAACAATAAAAAAATCCTCCTTGGTGAATGCACCATAACAAACCTCTAAAAATAACACATGGTCCACAAAAGGCATGTAACTAATCCACGTGTGTGAATCCCAAGGCAACCAACTCCATGAATGCATGTGCAAGATGCCAAGTAGATGGAGTGCTCCACGAGAAAGGAAGTGGTCAAATCCAAAAATAGAAAGTGGACCATATCCAACAAAAACAAATCCAAGCAGATAAGGGCAAATTAGGGTTTTGACCATGCCAAAACTCCATGAAATAATAAAATATATATCTCCATAAATAGCAAGAAGTGTCTCCACAAGTGTGCCCTCCAAGAATATGCTCCAAATATAGTAAGAGGACCAAGCAAATGCATGCAATGCCACACGCCTCTCAATAGCATCCTCCATAACCACCTCAAATAAAATAATATATTAGCCAAGTCAAAGAGGTGAGGGCTCTCTCCAATGAAGGTCAAAAGACAACCAGTGTAGTTGAAATATCCATGTAATAAAGATGAGAAAGCACCTAGGAGGGGTGTGCCCCTAGAAAAATGTGCCATGTAGCTAACCCAACCACCCAACAAATAATATAATATCTCAATGTGAAGAGCATCGTAGGACGAAGTGCCAAGGTGGTTAGAACTCATCAATATCGTGCCAAAACCATGTGTTGTTTCTCAATACCATCAACAAATCCCACCAAACCATGTGCACAAGAGAAAATGGGTCGTAGGGAGAAGTGCCAAGGTGGTGTTAACCCCTAGATTTTCACCCTTGAAAATCTTGTGGGTTAAGAGCTAGCATGCACTATTTTGGTTGGCATTCTGAGATTCTCCCAGAGTTTAGCACTTGTGTTGAGCAAGAGGTTGGTTCCCATCAAAGGCAGGTATATGATCGATACGTGTTTGTTTTGTTCAGAGTTAGGGTTAGCTTGGTTTCCCATGGATTTTGAGAGAGATGTCTACATACAACAAGTGTTGCTACTTTTTAGGAGACACGGATTGAGTGGGTCTCTTAACAGTTTGGGGTAGTTCTGAGCACACAAGGATGGTTCTTGCATGATTCTAGGCCCGATAGAACTTTTCTGGGTGACATGCAAGAACTTTCTGGGTGATAGGCCCTAGATTCAGATTCTGAGCACGTAATATTGATCCTTTAGACATTTAGAGTCTTTTGGGCTTTTTTTCAGGATGATTTGGCAGGGATTTCTATTTTTAGCAGGTTGAGCACCAAGGCTCGCATGTCGATTCGGATTCCTTGCAGAAAATTGAATCCAATGAGTATAATATCATGAACGTGCAAGGACTTTTTATTTTTAGCAGTGTCTATTTTTAGCAGTAGACACGTGATGGTGGTCTCCTAGTCATTCCGAGCATTTGTGGAGAGTTTGGGTCAGTTTCGACAAGTTCCAAATTTTTTGGACCGAATGGCTATTTTTGGAAATTTCTATTTTTAGTAGTCATCTTCATCTCCAGCAGTGACAAGTGGCAAGCTCAAATTTCGACATGTGGCAAAGTATCAAGATGATGTGGCATCTACACGACATCATGGACCAAGGGTGCATTTTCCAAGGATTGTGTATTAAATGAGAATTAATTAAGCTAAAGAAGTGGTGCATGGGTGAGGTGGCATTGTCTGGAGAAAGTTTAGTCACTCTAGGCTAATTTTTCTCACTCTATTCCTCTCACTTTCCATGCAACCAGTGTCTAAAAATTCTCCCTAAATTGCTTTTAAATGCAAAATTCCTAAATTTTGGGAAATCCCTAAAAAATAGGGCAAATTTCCCTTTAATTCATAACTCCCTCATCCCTTGGCCAAATTTAGCAATCTAACATGCGTTGGAAAACTAAAATTATCTTCCATGCATCTTAGCCATTATTTAACTCACCAAGCGCATACACTCTCACTCATAACTCACCCATGCACATTACTCACTCACACTTATTCCCTCATGCGCATTAATTCCTAAATTTCTCACTCACATTCCCTCATGCGCATTAACTCCTATTTTCTTCACATTCCTCTCCTATATATTGGATGGTCTTCATTGGTTATTGGTCGGTTCTTGGCAGCAGCTAGCATAGTGTTTCTTTCTCGTTCTTCTCTCTCTCTCTCTTAGTCTAGTGACTCTTCTTTGAGCAAAGTGATCATTGTACCGGTTGTGGACTTGCCAATTGTGGCGCACCCAACTCTCTTGCAAGCCTATCAATAAAGAAATCGAGTGTTTGTGTTCTAACCTTGTTTCTTGTCGGTGTTTTGTGAATTTTGCAATCTGATTTGTCATTCTTCTTAACTATTCATTGTGATTTTGTTGATCTTTTGAGTAGTTTTCTGTTCTATTTCTATTCTATATTCATTGTGCTAACCTTGCAAGATCCCTCCAAGTGAAAAACTATATTTTCCCCATCGTTTTGGACAGTTTTAACATGCTGTCCAAGACGAACAGCTCATTGTTTTTTGGGTTTACACGCAGAAAATCAGTCTTAAAAGACAGCAGCAAGGTACTCAGGGTGCCTAGGGACTCCCCCCTGAGGCTAGCAAGCACTAGCCCGAACGGAGAGGGGTCTAGCCCGTGACAATTTGGGGCTTTACTCCTTAAATTAGCCAAGTCTTCATCATTGTTATAACCTGTCTATCAGCTCAATTTGGAGGGTGGAAATTTGTGCTAACAAGTGGTCAAAACTCATCAATATTGTGCCAAAACCATGTGTTGTTTCCCATACCATCAACAAATCCCACCAAACCACGTGCACAAGAGAAAGTGTGCCCTAGAGAAGTGTACCAACCTCTCCATCAATAATAAAATGACCATGCAAGTCTTCCTTAATAATTATTACCAAGAGAGGGGTGCTCCATATCAAAGCATCAAATAACCTCCAAATAACCCCTCCAAGTGTGAGCTACCAAGTGAAGTAGGGTGCTCAAGTTGTTAACCTCCAAGGATAAAATGGATTAAATTAACTATTAAATGGTTAAATCAACCTCAACATGTGTGCACAAGGGCTAATACTTTAATTAAACCATAATCCAACCTCCCAATAATCACCAACTGATTAAATCAACATGAACATGTGTGCCAATGAGGGTGGGTGCACTCCAACAAGTGTTGTACCATGGAAAAATGGCATATCTCCTAGCAAAGACCACCATGATAACAATGCAATGACAAAATAGAAGCCCCACCTAGGTTTGAACCTAGAGCACACCACCAAAGGACTATGACATGATAAAACCTCATCAAACCTTAGGAAAAGCCTGATCACCAAAGATGCATGTAGTACACCCCCCACCCCTCTCTAACTCAAACTTAGGAAAAATTACATCCAGAAGGGTACTAACCATCAAACACATTCCATCTAGATGATGCCAACAAATGTTACAGGGTACTAACCATCAAACACATTCCATCTAGATGATGCCAACAAATGTTACAATGTAAAGTCATATCACCTAGGGAAAACCCACCAAATCAAAGTGCACAACCACAACACATCCATCACCCACATAAACATCACAAGAGAAGGGGACAATAGAAATGCTAACCCATCCAATCATCAAGTGTGTCCCCACCACACGTCCAACACAAGAGGACAATGTAGAGCACCCCCTCCTAAGTGATAAAAAAAATACAACATCATCACACAAAAGTCACTAGGAAACCCCAACAATCACGAAACATCTACCTCATAACACCATCATCTAACCCCTTGGGGAGCTAGAACCATCATCCATATCCAAGATAAGCATATCAACCATACCATAATGAGATAACATGCTCCATAACCATCAAATATGCAACCAAGGGGTGATCAACAAGGCAAGCATGTGTGAGAAGATCACCCAACCAGTGAGCACAATCATCCAACAAAGGAGAAGTGAAGCTCCCCAAAACCAAAGACCTTCATCAAATGATCCAATGCCATGAAGAGAAAGGGCTCCATGAAGATGAATCCCCCCAAGTCAATCCAATCCTCCAAGATATAGCGACAAATCTCCATCAATGTGATGAAAATCACAATGTGGAAACTCATACAACATGAGGTGTAACAAGCCCAACATTGGTATCCTAATTTTTAAACTAGAAATTTTATCATTAACAATGTCCGAGCATCTGCATTCGTCAATCAACCTACACTTCATCAAACAATGAAGGCATTAGGCTCCTCCATAACCAATTCAAATTCAAGGACCAGAAAATAATCTAAAATGGAATTGACGCTAAATAGAACAAGAAAAAGGCTAAGGAAGACCTAATGAGAGAGGTTAAGCACTTGATATTAGGACACAAGGAGACGGTTGTCAAACACAATGACATAAGTTTTGAACATGAAACATATAGACCCCTCGTTGGGGAATATGGGAAGACAAAATATCTACATCTATATCTTTTTTCCTTAGAAAAAAATCGTAATTTTATTATAAAAAACAAAATCACATTTTGTATATGTGTTATTTCATATATGTCCCCATTCAGCAAGAGCAATAAAGCATAGCTCAATATATTTCCTGCTCCATAACAACCATCAAAAATTAGATACTACAGCCTGAATCTCCCAAAAAGTGTTTATAGAAAAGTTTCTCCATTATGGGACCAGTGAATCTGATAAAAAATAAGCTCCTAGAAATATACATAAACAGTCCATTAAAAAACGACATATAGATCTTCACATTTTGCATTTCCATGTTTATATGAAAGGAGTATGAAAAATATTTAGTGGAATATCCTTCCATCATTTCCTAAATGTGCCAAGCTCCCGAATCCAATTGTAATCCAACTTTCAAAAGTCCATTAGCATCCACGTCCTCTCTTTGTACACATGGTGAAAAGATAATGAACTAAAAGTTGTTCCAGCCAATGGCATCTCCTCAAATATTGACCGCAAATTATAATTTTCCAAGGAATTTGTTCCATTCATCCAATTTACCACAAGAAGCGAGTCTCCAAAGATTTCTAATTTTTGTCCATGCATAACTTCGTCTTCATCTGCACATGTATATGAAGTTAGCTCACTGAGATGCCCTTGCATTGGTTGTTGATCTGGATCGTCGTCGTCGTCATCATAATTGAAAAGAGGGTTCTTATGAACAAAGACTAGTTCAGAATGTTGATTCTTTCGTTGAAGTTCACCATGAAGAAGTTGAGTTTGAGTTTGATGTTCTACTTTGGCTCATGAAACTTGCAAACAAGTTAGAACAGACTGAAGAGTTACTTTGTCAGTTGTGACTGTATTGTCCACAGAATAAAGTATTAGGAGTGTTCAGTAACTCTAATTATTCATCAATGCAAGCCATTTAAACACTGACTTAGACCTCAAAGGGTTTATTGCAACTCCACCCATTATCAATCAAACTCTACTATGCAAACTCGGCAAATGAAGGGTGTTGGCTGCAACCGAAAATGCACTCATTTACAATGTCATTTCGTTAGGTCAAGTATGGTAAATAAGCCCGCATTCAAAGTGACTGTGACATAATGGAAGAATACACGAATGTCAAGTACGCTCAAGACGAACAAAGCTTGAATGAAGCTCATCTCATATGGTTAGAGGATGAACACATCCTTGGCAAAAGAAGCATGCACGACGTTTGAGCAAAATCTTCTCTTTAATCTTTTAGAGCAAGAAGAACTTCTTAACGCTGCTTATTAACTTCTAATAAAAAATCACACTCTGAAATTGCAGATTTTTCCACAGGCATTGCACCCGCACCATCTCTCGCCTCGTGCTTCATGCGCTTATGGAGCACACCATCCACTTAGTTGGACCCTTATCACTCTTTTGGAGACACATCATCAATGCACACTATCCACATCAGCCTTGCTCAGCATTTTTGCTTGGGTAACCCACACCTCATGTGTTGCATGTACCCTCGCTTCACAGGTGAGTTCACGTTTGCCCAATACACAGAAATTCAAACGCACGAGAGGTTAATACCATTTGCCCAAGAGAAAAAAAGAGACTTTAAATAACGCTAGCAGGACTAGGCGAAGGAAATCCTCGACGGATTCTATGGACCGTGGATCTGCAAAAGTCACAAAACCAAAGCCACGTGGGTGACCATAACCTGAGCAATCAAGACTTTGCCAAAATGACTAAAAGTGCTTTCAAATTCTATGTCTGATATATACCACTACCAAACTTAAGAGCTCTTCTTTCTCTGTTTGATTGTCAATCACTGATATTGTTTGGCACTAGACCGCTTCAATGGCCCATGTAGCATATGTAGGGTCAAGAAAATTGACATATCCATAGCCAAGGGAGCGTTGGGTCATGCTATCGCGACAAACTCGAACTAAAATCACCATTCCCGAAGGAATGAAGAAGTCGACAAGTTGGGCATCTGTGACCTCTGGGTGGAGATTTCCCTTTCCCTCCAACAGCAAGTATCTGCACTTCCCTAATGGAAATGACGTCTAGGTCAAGGCATTGAACGAAGTCGACCAATTCAATTTGTTTCTTCTTGAGTCGTAGTAAAAGAATGTTTGCATTCCGCGAATCTCAATGTTGTTGCTGCTAATAATAGTTTCATTTTATTCCCATAGCAGTTCCCCTTCGTTATTCGGCTCCTCGTCCACGCCAGCAGCGACACCCTCCTCTGCATCCTCACTATTCGGATCTTTTGGTGCAATCACTAGAAAATTTGACGAGAACCCAAACAAGTGAGGAAAAGATAGTTTATACATCGTAGAACAGAGCATTGGAAACCCTAACGCACATAGATAGTATTTGAATTCTTGGTTGGTCTTGGAAGGTTGTGGGTTCATGCAAATCATTTCATAGATGCGGCAAAGAAGATTTTTGAGCCGATGGGGGAAAAGGAAGACCCGATACAAAAGACACAAACCATGATGCATGCAAAGAGAATGACAGACAAGCTAGGTCAGAAAACCCTAGGCAAGCAACAATGGCAGACTTAGATGAGCGTTTCTTTCTACACCATAACGTGTGTGCAGAGATGTAGGCTCAAATCTTAGCGAACTAGCAGAGGCAAAAGGGCACAGGCTGGCAAGGGAGGCAGGAGGCATTTTCTACATGCAAGAAGAAAAAAACACCCAGAGAATAATGACATAGACGTTTTGTACGAGGCGACTCAGCTATGGACAACTACCATAGATTAAATGAGGCCTAAGAACTAACGCGCTTTGATACCATTGTTGGAATGCGCAAAATGGAGATAAGTGTGGATTGTTATTTCATTCATATGATACACATATAAATACATCTCGATGACCTTTGGATTCATCTTCCAAGAGGTCTCTTGGACTCCCGATGACGGTTCACATCTTGTGACGTTTCATATTCCTTCTCCTAACGGATTAGGTTTCCAACAAAGATAAATCACACCTCTAGCACCACACAATGGTGGGTCCCCTTCACAAACTCCATCAAAGTAGGCCCATGCACCACTTTTATCTATCTGTTTCTTTGTAACCCGTCTTTATGATTTGAACCTTAACATTTGTTGAAAGCCATCTAAAATAGATATACATTAAATAGTACACTAGATAAGAGGAATCACTTTACCTTCAAAAATCTGTGAATTCTGAGCTAACCACATTCCCCAAGCAACTATCAAAGGAAGCAGTATTTTGTTATTTTTCCTTAAACTCAACAAACTAATTTCTACATCCAATAATTTTTATACCCAGAAACAAAATAACAATACACAGATCTGATTCTGAATTATGAAACAGAAATATTATTGAGTAAATAACTTGCAATGCACAACAGATAAAATATAGAAACCAATCACACATAAAAATAGACACTAGATATACCCTGGAAACCCCAACTCCGGGGAAAACCAGCAACGAGGGTTTTATTAATATGCTTCAGCAGATCCAGAAAATAAATGCAATGATGTCGAACCTGGCAATATCCTCTACACAGAAATACAACTTCAATCTGAGTAGATCTGAGTTTACTGTTCTAAGTTTCGGCCTTCCTAGTTGAGTCACGACCTCTCTTCCTCATGGCTTCTGTTGTTAAAGACTGTAGGTGTTGTTGTGGGAGCTTTACAGCCCCATGACTTGGCACGATTTGAGTAGGAAAGGCTACGACCTAGCCCTACCTCCCTTTTTGACGCTACAACAACCTCAAGCTTGGCCACCCAACACTTCATGCAGCCCTAGCACACTCGGATCTGTGCCCCCTACCTCACATTGCCACTTGGATCTGATGGAAATGAAGGCATTCAGCCTACCTATCTCCAACTCAGCCACCTAAACCCTGCAAGAAACTCTCCTTATTTTCGATATGCAGCTAAAACCCTCTTGGTGTCACTCACCAATTTAATAATCTCCTCAAGTCACCTCCCTTGCTTATAAATCTCTAACAAGTAGTTAACTTCTAACAAGTGGTTAACTTCTAACAAGTGGTTAACTTAACAAGTGATTAACTTCTAACAAGTGGTTAACTTGACAAGTGGTTAACTTCTAAATGACTTGGAGATACATTAAATTGTGTGTCTTTGGCTTGCGTGACACCTTCCTAAGCCAAGACACCTGTCCTTATTACAATATTTTAACACTCCCTCTTAACGAGGAAGGTGTTCTCCATTATTCCCATCTTATCCCTGAAGTAGACAAACTTGCCTTTCATCAAGGCCTTGGTGAGAATATATGCCACTTGCTCATCTGTAGGTACATACTGTAACTGGACTACACACCGTTGCACACAATCTCTGATGTAGTGATACATGATGTCGATGTGCTTCGACCTATCATGAAATACTGGATTCTCAGGAGTTTTATGCCACTATGATTATCACAACCAAGATACAACCCCCGATCCCAAGTTGAAACAACACCCTGAAGTGCTTTTCCTGTCAACTGCATTGCCTGCCTAGTCTGCATCTGTGTAGCCCACCAACTTCACTCCATCTCCATGAGTGATCCGAAAATGATCTTTTAAAGACTATGGTTAAGTTTATGCATGAGTTGATTTACCACTTAGGAATTAAGAGAAGAAGAAGATTTTAATGAAAGAATGTTGCAGCCATCATAAAGAATGCAGAATAGAAAATACACATAAGGAACAACAAACCATAACGCCAAGATTGATAACGGAGTTCGACACAAGTTTGCCTACGTCTCCGGACCTTTGTCTTAGTGGGGGAGGCTTTCTTATTAATCTTCAATACTTCAAAAATACATAAGAAATGCATCAAATGGATTACAAACTGGTCTGGTTGTGTTCTGCACGACCTCAGGAATCCAACACAACTGACAGCACTCGAAAAGGCTGAGCGTAGCTCCCGAAAATGGCCTCCAAAGTTCGCTTCCTCAATGGCTTCCCTGCATAAAAATGGCTTAAGCTTCCAAACTCTTCAACATTCTGTTGTTTCTGAACCTCCCAAGGCTGTCAAGAACCTCTGGTTTTTATAGATTCTGAGTTGGAGGTCATCTCCCAACTCTCCCAAGATTTGGCCTCAAAAAGGGCTCCAGATCCTCAAAAATGGGCAAAATCCCATAAAAATTAGGCTAATTAACCCAAAAAATCCTATGATACGGTTAAAAAACCCACTTTTGGGCAAAATGTTGGCGCGCACCCCCTGGTCCTTAGGCACTTGGTCACATGGAAGCGCCATGTGTCCGAGCGCTATATCCATGGCGCTTAGCCCTAGTCTTTCACCCTTGGTTCTGTGCAAGTGCTATGTGGCCAAGTGCCAATCCCAACAACCCCGCGCCATCTGTTAGGCCATCGGTCCGCTGCTCTTGGTCGATCGGGCTAGCCCCCCACCGACCAGGGCTTATCCCCAAACCTCTGCACAACTTCAACTTAAAACAAATATATGCCATACGGTAAGCAAGGAACACCGATAGCCTGGCTGGTAAGCGTTGTATGGTTAGTCCGTTGGTCGCCTGGGAGGTCAAGGGTTTGATCCCCGCGGAGCACAACAAACTTTTGACCCAACCAACATTGGCCTTATCCGAGGTGCCATGTGGCGCCCTGTGATTGGTTCACGTGTTGCCTCCGGATTGGCCGCGTATGCCCAATCACCTGCCCATTCAGTCGCTTGCCATGTCACACCTGGAGTGTGCCACGTCACTGCCACCTGTTAATCCGTACAGCCACATCATCTACCAACCTGTCATCTGTACTGCCATGTGTCAAACTGTCACTGGGCCACATCATCGTACGAACTGTCACGTCAGCGTTCGTACAGTCCACGTGTCAAATCCGTACCATGCCAACTCAACCTAAAAACGCCAAAAATGCCTACCACATGTCAACCTCTGGTGTTGCCACGTCGCCTTGTTGATGTCATCATGACGTCATGTTAACGTCACTTGCCACGCCAAGCTGACGTACTGTTGACGTCAGCAGTACGACCTCTAACTGTTGACTTTGACTTTTTTTTTGCCTGTTTGGAAAAAAGTTCAGAACACGATAACTTTCGCATATGGTGTCTATTTTCGAAAAAAAATATATGGTCGAAATCGACACGACGAGCCCTACGCAATGGCAATGGTTTTGCCCAATTCCGAGAACTCTAAAATTTTGGCCTTCCCAAATCCATTTTGGATCACTGAGCATACCTCAAACCATACTCAATTGTGCCACGTAGGTACCTCAATATATGTTTCGCTATTGTCCAATGTGTTCTCTTTGGTTCAACCATGAATTGACCGAGAGTATTCACAACAAAACAAATGTCTGGCCTTGTGTTGACAAAATACATGAGAGAGCTTATCAAGTGCTTGTATAAGGTAGGGTCCACTGCCTCTGGCTTGGAAGCATCTATCTTCTTCCAATTAGTAACCATGGGTGTAGACATTGGTCGACAGTCCTGCATCCTGAACCTCTTCAAGATCTCCATTGTGTATTTCCCTTGTCCAAGGAAAATCTCGCCATCTCGCTGCCACACCTCCAATCCAAGAAAATAGTGCATTATCCCCAAATCCTTCATATCGAACTTCGAAGCAAGATCCCTCTTGCAATCTGCAATAAGCCTCTGTGAACCGATCAGAAATAGATTGTCCACATATAAACACAAGAATGAGCGGCTCTCCACCTATCATGATATAGTATAAGTTAGAGCCAGCATCACTCTTCACGAAGCCCATGCCTTGCAAGTAACTATCAATGCGCTCATACCACACTCTGGGTGCCTGCTTGAGCCCATATAGTGCTCTCTTCAGTCTACATACATGAGTCTCCCTCTCGTATGCCTGAAAACCCTCTAGTTGTTCTATATACACTTCCTCCTTAATAACTCCATTGAGGAAGACCATCTTGACATCCATCTGATGAATCTACGAACCCATCTTTGTTGCTAATGAGATCACGAACCTGATGGAAGTATATCTGGCTATCGGGGCAAACGTCTCGTCATAGTCGACTCCCTCTTTCTGAGAGAACCCCCTAGCCACAAACCTAGCTTTGAATTTCTCAATGTTGTCATATGCAGCATGCTTGATCTTATAGATCCAGTGAGACCCAACCACTGATTTTCCTTCTGGTCTTGGCACCACCTCCCAAACATCATTCTTCATGATGGAGGCATACTTCTCCACCATGGCATCATGCCAAACCTACTACTCTAATGCCTCATCGAAACTAGAAAACTCCCTGAGAATGAGATCACTCATCAACGCCATACACCCCGAGTATCGTTGCGGTGACCTACTCTGCCTGAAGCTCGTACTAGGAGCACCCACGAACTCCTGAGCATCCCGCAATGTCAGAGAAATCTCTCGATTGCTCTTCCTCCCTACAGTAGGAGATACAACCTCGATGGGTGAAGCTTCATGCTCCTCATCCTGCTCCACAATCTAAGTACTAGTCCCTGTACTTGTATCTGTACATGTCCCTGTGACCTATACTTGTCACTCATGTTCCTCCTTTGGAGCTACCAACTCATGATCCCATGTTGTTGTTGCCATATCATAAGACTCCCTGAAAACCTTCTCCTCGAATCTGACATCCCTCTTGATCACTGTCTTCTTCAATCCTGGAACATAGATCCGATATGGTTTCGAAATTTCGTTGTAGCCAACAAAGATTCCCTTCTCTGCAGTGGAATTGAGTTTCGTCCTCTTATCAGAGGGAACATGACAATAGACTAGGCAACCGAATATCCTGCAGTGACCAACTTTCGGCTTCTTCTGTATGAATGCCTCCTCAAGAATCAATCTCCCCAACACCTTGTGAGGACTCTTGTTTTGTATGTATACTACAGTACTGCATGCCTCTGCCCATAGAAACTTGGGCAAATCCTAGTCATACAACATAGCCCTAGCAGCACCAACAATGGCCCTGTTCTTTCGTTCTACTACCCCATTCTACTAAGGGTTATAGGGAACTGTCAATTCCTTCTTAATCCCCGCCTTTGCACAGAACTCCTTGAAGGCTTTCCCCATGTACTCACCTCTATTTCCTGACCTGAGAACCTTAATCTTCCTGTCGCATTCTCCACGAGAGCTTTAAACTCTTGGAAGTGATTGAAGACCTCATCTTCGGTCCTCATGAAGTAGATCCAGGTTGTCCTGGAAAAATCATCTATGAATGTGACAAAATACTTACACCCTGTCAAGGATGTTGAAGACATAGGCCCGCATACATCTGAGTGCACTAAATCCAATGTGCCCTTTGATCTACTGTCACTGCTTGGAAAAGACGTTTTAGCATACTTTCCCAAGGCACACCCTTTACACACGCCATTGTGCTCGGTGCTCAACTCCGGAAGGCCAAACATTATCTCTTTGAGGATGTTAAGAGGCCCATGGTGTAAGTGAACCATCCTTCTATGCCATAATTCTCCCATACCTTAGTGTTGTTGATCAACGCCTAAGGTGAATCAAACTGCAACCTGTATAACTTGCGTGACATAATCCCTATCATCTTGGCCTACTTCAACCCCTTGGGCTAAATGTACACTTTGTTTCCTCTAAAAGACACATCATACCCCTTGTCCTGAAGCGCCGAAACTGATAAGGTAACAACACATTTGTAAAGCTAAATGTCTTGCCTGACTCCCTCTGAAAGGTATCAGTCTCTCGTCCAACTAGAGTACATTTGGACATTTTCCCCATCTATATATCAAAGGTCATCTCCTCCTCTCTGTAATTGGAGAAGTATTTTCTAACTCCTGTCATATGATATGACGCACCCACCCTCTGTCCTGTGTGCTTGAGCTAGAAAGGCAAGCGATGAGTGAAAAATCCTCATCAAACCTGGAAGAAAATTCATCAATGTTCGTTGAAGTTGTTGTCTGATTCTTCTTCTTATCCTTCTTTTTGTTAGGATTGTTGATGATTGCAGCTTCATGAGACATTTTCCAGATCGTTCTTCTCTAGACTAAGTTGAGACATCTATGAGAGAGCCCATGTAATGGGTGTGTCATACTCCTCTGGACTGAGTTGAGCTAACGTGTGGTCTCTTGTCGTGCTCCTCTGGACTGAGTTGAGACGACTTGAGATGGTCTCATCTCTGACTCCTATGGACTTAGTTGAGTCGACTTGAGATGGCTCTCCAGATGGTACTCTTATGGACTCAGTTGAGTTAATTTGTTGAGAGTGACGTCCTTGTGGCTGAGCACAGGTGGTCGTGTCCCTAGTGGCTGAGCACTAGAGGATGTGTGGATCCCTTGCTATATTGTCTAAGAGTAAGATTTGTTGTAACCCTAATTTGTGTTGTAAAGGGTACAAGTCAGCCCCACCATGTAAAAGATAATTAATATTGTGTAATGATTAATTATATTACTCAGTTGAACAGGTCGGCCCTATTGTGCCAATAGACACATCCTTTTGATGTGTTAGGTCTTGTATAAATAGGAGTAGATCCCCATTGTGGATCTCACTCACACTCACATTTGTAACATTCTCTCAAGACAAGTTGTATGGTTGAAGTGCGCACTTCTCTTAGGCACAAGTTTCTAGGTCAAAGAGCACCCTCTTGTGTGCTCTAGGGTTCATGGTGTGGGGTCTCTTCTCTTGACTCTATAGCAAAGGATTGTTGGGTTTTTCCCTTGATTGAGAAGGGTTTTCCCAGAATAAACTCTTGTGTTCTTGTGCATGGTTATTCTTCTTGTGATCTTGGTTACTGCAGCACTTGTGTATGGTATTGTTGCATTGTTTATGGTTCAAGTACCTGCTAAATTGAAATAAACCACATGTGCATGAGCTAAGCATCTAAAATTCAATCTAAAATTCAACAAGGACATTGACTGGCATAATGACTTGTTTTGTGACAAGAAAAGCACTTGACTTTGTTCATGTCACATTTCTTCTCACCTTTGGAGGCTTGCCCACTACCTGAGCCTTTCTTGGATTTTGCTTTGCCCTTTCCTGCAAGAGCAATGTCCTCTTCTTCCTCACCCTTTTGATGATTGTTGTTGCCAATGAGAGATGCTAACCTCAACTCCTCTTGCATGAAGTCATCCCACAATCGATCCCAATCTAGAGTGTGTTCCCTGGCAACAAGGCCTCTCACAAAGACATCCCATGACTTGGAGATGCCATTCAAGGCTATCCTCACATGTTTAGTGCCAACCACAGTTTCTCCTACAGCTATCAATTCATCTTTTACTTGTCTAAGTCTAGTGAGGTAGGAGGACACACTTTCCCACTTACCCATCTTGGTATTTTTGAGTTTTTCCTTCAAAACCATCTTTCTATTCAGGTTTGAGTTTCGGTACAGTTTAATGATGGCTTCCCACATCTTCCTAGTTGTATCCAATCCTGAAAAGTGAGGGACTATGTGGTCCTTGACCCCATCTAGAATAATACGCCTTGCCTTGGCATCATTCCTCTTGTGAGCTTCAGGTTGTTGTGCATCAGCTGGAACTGCTATTATCTTCTCTGCAAATTCCTTGGGCCCACACTCCTCTAATGACAGCGATATACGCTCCTTCCAAATGCCAAAGTTAGATGCCCCATCTAACCTGTCCTCAAATCCAATACCTGAAATAGACATTTCTGCAAAACCCTTCTATCACAACCTCCTAGATCTGAATAATTACCTGTTGGCTGAAAATACCTATGTAAACCCTTGGTTTCCTTCTCAGAGGCAAAGCTCTAATACCATGTTATTTTTCCTTAAACTCAGCGAACTAATTTCTACATCCAATAATTTTTATACCCAGAAACAAAACAGCAATACACAGATCTGATTTTGAACTATGAAACAAAAATACTATTGAGTAAATAACTTGCAATGCACAGCAAATAAAATATAAAAACCAATCACACATAAAAATAGACACCAGAGATTCCCTGGAAACCACAACTTCGAGGAAAACCAGCAACGAGAGTTTTATTAATATGCTTCAGCAGATCCAAAAAGTAAATACAATGATGTCAAACCTGGCAATCTCCTCTACACAAAAATACAACTTCAATCTGAGCAGATCTGAGTTTACTATTCTGAGTTTCGTCCTCCCTGGCTAAGTCGCGGCCTCCCTTCCTCGTGGCTTCTGCTGTTAAAGACTGTAGGTGTTGCTATGGGAGCTTTACAGCCCCACGACTTGGCACGATTTGAGTAGGGAAGGCTACGGCTTGGCCCTACCTCCCTTTCTATTGCTACAACAACCTCAAGCTCAGCCACCCAACACTTCACGCAGCCTCTTACAACGAATACGGCTCACACAACCCTAGCACACTTGGATCTCAGCCCTCTGCCTCACATTGCGATTTGGATCTGATGGAAATGAAGGCAGCCAACCTTCCAATCTCCAACTCGGCCACCTAAACCCTGCAAGAAACTCTCATTATTTTCGATCTATAGCTGAAACCTTCTTGGTGTGACGTGTCACTCACCAATTCAATAATCTCCTCAAGTCACCTCCCTTGCTTA
Organism: Picea engelmannii; assembly: GCA_009831015.1. Taxonomy (NCBI): domain Eukaryota; kingdom Viridiplantae; phylum Streptophyta; class Pinopsida; order Pinales; family Pinaceae; genus Picea; species Picea engelmannii. The sequence goes on along the minus strand of ML781223.1, from coordinate 649,352 downwards.
TAAATCTCTAACAAGTAGTTAACTTCTAACAAGTGGTTAACTTCTAAATGACTTGGAGATACATTAAATCATGTGTCTTTGGCTTGCATGATACCTTGCCTAAGCCAAGACACATGTCCTCGTTGGACTATTTTAACATATTTGAGCACTAATTGTATAATCTTTCACCAATTGTGATACCTCCCCATACATCCCTTAAACCAATCAATCTTCTCCAATTCCTTCCAAACCTACTATGTATATGGACAAGACATTTGTAAATAATCAACGGATTCATTGCATTCCTAACATAGTATACACCAACCAAGGCCATGCATGCCTCCTTTTTGTAACTTTTCCCAAGTGAGGGCCTTATCGTTTACAACTAACCAAATAAAGTTCTAAGCTTTAAAGGACGTTTAAGTTTCCATAGTTCCTTCCACGACCAATCTCTATCCTCCCTACCTTCAACTACATAAATGGCCTAATAACCTAATTTAGGTGTGTAGACCCCACTTGCAGGGTTTTTTTCCAAACGAGTTCATCCTCGCCATCCCTAACTCTAGAATGGTTGGATCTAAGAGTGTGAATGTATCTTCCCCATTCTTCAGCATCTCTCCCTTCCAATCCTAAAAGATCGGCTTGTTTGCATTCTTGCCTCCAAATTATAGTTAATTTTGAATGGGCTAACTAATGTAAGAAAAAACCTTCCTATGAAGTGGCTCTATCAAGCCCTCGAACAATTTATAGCCTTCACCACAACCAACCCAAGGATCAATACCAACCCCCAATCTCATCCCATTCCCTATCCTCCAAATTAGCCTTTAACCAATTAATGGGAATGCTAGATTCATTGCCTTCCAGATCACTAATGAATTACACCATTTTTTGTTTAAAGACATGATCCACTCTTCCACGGTGTCTACAATTATAGATTTTTGAGTAATAACCCAACACCAAAGACCCTTATCTCCATTAAGGCGCCAAACACATTTGGCTGCCAAACACATTTGGCTACCAAAGCTTTGCTAAAAAGAATGAATATTTTTCAAACCCCACCCTCCACGCTATAGCCTGCCACTTTGCCAATGCAATTCCTTTTTTCTCCCTCAACCCAAATCATGAAAATCTATAGCTTAATTGCCTAATCTTTTCATAATCGCTTTAAGGAATGACATCTATACATATACATAACAATAAAAAGTATTAAAATTACAAAAATAAAATAGACAAAAAGATGTAAATTTTTTGAACATTTAGAAAATAGTACTATGCATCAAATACATAAGAATACACCATATATCAGACATGTGGAACCATGAACTGTAGTTTTCTCATTCAATGTCATCAAAATGTATTACATAGATAAGATAATAGATGGGATGCCAATGACAAATACGAAATAAGGTAGCAGAATCTCATTGCTCATCCTCTTGGATTTCATAATCAAAATCATCAGTATTGCCACCACTAGCATTGACATTACCATTGTGCTCTCTCTCCTCTAATGTATCCAGTCAAAGCATTACATTTGCACGCGTGGAAAATGACCCCTCAAGAGGATCACCAAGTGACCAGCTCTAGGACCAATGCATTAAGATCAAAGTATTGATATTTTGAAAACTGAAATAATTGACCAATGCCAATGCATGAGACATTAGCCATTGGCTAAAGTGGGGACATGCACGACCTGTGTTTGACACACACAAGAAACATGCCTTAATCAAGGCATGTCTCATGAGTGTTGGATACTCCAGCCTTGAGTGTCCGAAGTGTTTGACGCAAAAACATGGGATCCTAAAACTAGATTTAGGTGGAGTGTCTGAGGGCTAATTGCAATCTCTTGTTGAGCTCTAATTACAAAGAAATAATTCGAGAAAATTATTGCACCGAGAGAAGCAAGGTACTCGTGTATCTTAGTTTTGATTTTTGCTTGTATAGGTGTGGCCTTAGCACTCTCACTGTGTATCACCACTTATGCACTAACCAATCACGTTGACCTACCTTTGGTCATTTGTTGGACATTAATAAACTTATATTATCTTATAACACATGGTAGAAGAGATCTTTGTGTATGTACATACTTACTATGTATGTACTTATGTGACTTACATGGGTAACACTACTAACTAAAATAAAATTAAAAGAAATTTGACATCCAATGTTTAATGTAAAAAAAAAGCCAACACAAAAAAAAATGTGAAACAAACGAGCATATATCTATCTTAACCCCGTATCTTTTAAGCACCAATAGGTTTGCACCGTGTTTTTTTTTTTAATTCCTCTCGGTTCCTAATAAATCTGGGGTTAAGATGGATCTATGCTAGTCTAAAAACATCTCCTATCTACCCTCTCTCCTACTGATCTCATAAACGGCTTCTGGCTGGCCCAGGAGGGATTTCCTGTATCGAAAACCACTTGGAATTTAGAAACTGCTACCAGAATGTCTCTAGGACAACCTAGAAACAGGTGAGTGGTTTCTGGCCGAAATTGCCAAGGAACTTTGGCAGATGTTTCCATTCAGAAACCACTGTTTTTATGGCTTTTTTTCCTAAAATCCTAACCTAAGGTAACTCCAAATTAACCTATCATTGACTCGCTAGAGAAGTATTTGCTATATTTGTTTTATCTTCTAGAGATCAAATTCGGTAATGAAGAATCTATCATTGATGCATCACGATTCAAGATGACACTTGTTTATGGCTTTACGCTAAAGATCTCCTTTTCTGATGGAAGTTTCTAGCTTCCCTGTTTACTGGACTTTCATGTTCATGATGTTTCCTATGTCTACCCAAAGTTGCTGTTCATGGTGGACCCCAGCCATTCCTGTTTCCTGGCACTTCCAGCTTTCCCTTTCCACAAACCTACTTCCTGCTATTTACAGTTTACCGTTTCCAGCTTTTTCGTATTTCTCATTTCCAGAAACGTGTTTCCTGCAACTTCCTTTTCCAGTTCCCAGAAACCCATTTCCTGACATTTCCCGTCTCCCTTTCTATAAAACCGTTTCCTGCTATTTCCCATTCCATTTCTGTTTCTTGAGGACATGTACAGTATAACCATATTAAATCTGATGGAGAGTGGATCCTTGGCATTACCAAGCAACTATTCAGGTATAACTTTGCTATAACATGATTATTACTTTCGAGCTGTCCCTATGTGCTGTTACACTAATAAAATACAAACCAGAGGACAGCCAGTAAAAGTCAGATAGTCTTCACACCTGAACATCGTCGCTGATGTTTTATTCCTACCAATAACTTAATCATTGGCAGGAAGAACGCAACACAGGAAGTCTTCAGATGGCCAGGGCCCAGAGCACTGATATATACAGAAAAGAAGTTCGAAAATGTAAGAAAGGATGGAAACCCATCAATGGATCTCACCCACACCACAGCCTACAAATAATAGATTATCCTTATTTGCTCGTCATTCTCAGAAATAGGGCGTTGCGACGCATATCAGAGCCTTAGTTATGGAGGTCTGGAAGGTTAGGAACTGCACATGACAAAACCCATGGAATATAGAATACATTATAGCCAAAATCCAGGTAATATCAAGCTTATTATTCTAATCGTTTAAAAGCCATATAAGTGGCCACTGGTTCACTGGTGAGGTTGACGGAGTATTAAGACATCCACCACCATTCCATTTTCACTGGTGGTCTTCCCACCTGTGGCATGAGTTTCTAAGGAATTAAGCTCAGTTAAAGTACCAAACAATTTGGGCAGAATAGTTACCCTCAGAGAGGCATCCATGCCAAAGAAAGTCTATTCTTTGTGGTGCAATCTCTCAAGGTGTGTTTCTGAAGCATTTTCAAAACAACAACAGAAAAAACAAAAACAAAAACAAAAACGAAAAAAGGAACATATACATTTCATGTTAAAATCAAGTACCATGAAAAATAATCAAGGCAATCTAATTAGATTCAAGTCTCTAAGCAGTTGCATTTTCAATCCAGAAACCCACAACATAAAAGATATTTTTCCTTCCACCTTCACAGAGATGAAAACCTCAATGGCAAGGAAACGAAGACCTTAAAAATCAACCCATCTCAAACATGGGCAAACGCAGAAACCAAAGTGAAGCCAAAAGAGACAAAGCAGAATATCACATCCCTTCGTTGGTTAGAACAACTTTCGGCAATCCTATGAAAGCAAACATCAACCCAAAATGAAGCCAAAACAGATTTTTTATTGAAGGTCTTGAAACTCACCTTTTAGGATGCAGAGGAACCAATGTTTGACCAGCCAAGAGTAGGACGTAGAACCACCATTAAAAAAAACTAATAACACAGAGTGTTTCCTTTCATTTCACCGTCCTCTAGTTGCCAAATGCAATCAGAAGTTCCTCAAGAAGTTTCTCAGAACTTTGGCAGAAGAATGAAAGACAAAAACTGGAAATGGGCAGGCGACACGAATAAATCAATCCTAGTCCAAAATTCACTAAAAACAAATTAGAAACCAAACCCAGCTGTACAGACTAGTAAACCCACTTGGCGCTTGCTTTCAAAAGTTATCAACTTGCTTTCGAAAGTTATCAAAATATTGATTACAACGATGCCCACATCACCAAACCCAACCTTAGATTTAATAATGTTTCTTGACATTCAGGTGCATTATCATTAGTAAAGATTTCACCACAAAGAAGACTTTTATAAATATTATAAAATATATTTTCTTTCCTTTCTATTGACGTAAGACTCGCTTCAATTACGCAATTCACGGGAAGATATCCAGACGAGCCGCCATGAGGCTTGGATTATAAATATAGAAAAGCCATTAGCCCTGCATTATAAATAGGAAAAGATATATTTAGCATATTTTCAATGAAAGGGATGGAATAATGATAAAAGCTAGAGACCGTATCGACAAGGCAAGTTATGAAACTGTGGCAGACTTCTTATCTTCCCTCATAATAATACTCCGATGGACTTGGAATCTGAACCTCGTCCTAAGATAAGAATGGTGGGCTACACCTGAAAGCATTCTTTCGGAATATGCTTGTGATTGAAAGCGCTCTGCAATAACTTTAAGAAAGTAGGTTGTCCATTGTGCCAAGAAAGTAGCATTTATACATCAATCAAATGTTACTTATCTATCAATCATCATTATAATAATAACACAAATGTTAGGTCGCATTATGTGTTATGATAAAAAATAATATTATAAGTGTGATTTAGATTTCATATTATTTGTTATAATAAAAAATAATATTATAAGTGTGATATAATTTGGATAATAAAAAATAATATTATAAGTGTGATATAATTTGGATAGTTGTGAGGATTGATTGTTATCACTTGAATTTAATTCCCTTAAAAAYTATATGAATAAATGTTGTTGTGATTGCTTCTAGCCTATATGTAATGGAAAGTTTCCTTTCATTCAATTGAATATCATTCAATTGAATATCAAGGAAACTGCTTTCTCCAAGGGGAAAAAGTGTGACCTACATTTCACATTATTTGTTATAATAAAAAATAATATTATAAGTGTGACCTAGATTTCTTATTCACATGATAAGGGAATCTATTTTTTTTAATTGTTTAATTACTTATAATAACACTTAAATGTTAGATAGTTAGTTGAGAATTTGAAGCAGCAAAAGAGTGTAAGATCTTTTAGGTGCAAGATAGAGGAGACCTCCAAACATCTTTTTCTAGAATGTAAGTTCACTATGGACAATTGTCTTTGAGGAGATGAATCATCATTTCTCTATGCTTTTACATTGGTGGTAGATGTTTTTGATTTGGTAAGTTTCTCTATGCGTTTACATTGGTGGTAGATGTTTTTGATTTGGTAAGTTGTGTATTTGGTTAATTTAGTTACTAAATAATTGTTTATAAGAGTTTGGAATAGCTATGTCAAAATTATTTTCTTGGAAAATAATTTTACATCGGATTCCTCCTCTGTGATGTAATAGTTAATCAAGCACAATGACTATTATTTGAGATAATCCATTTCAATGGTTTGGGAAAATTCACCTTGGAAAGCTATGAAATTAAAGAAAATGCTTAACTAAAAACTCTTCACTTAGATATGCCAAAAATATCCAAATTCTAGATAAAAAAAAACTAAATATGTCTTTCAAATGGCAACTAAGGTTGAGGGAACTTCAATAAAGGAGATCAGATAGAAACCAAAACATTCTTTATTTTTATGGAGCATTCAAGGACAAGCTCCAAATATTTTTATGGAGCATTCAAGGACAAGGATGGACAACTCCAAATATTTGCCAAGTGTGTTTCATTGATGCTGAGAATGCGGATCACATGTTCATCAAGTGCTCCTTCACCAGATCGGTATGGGAAAAATTCATTTTGCAGATAGATCTCACTTCTACATGGGACGAGCCATCTCTCTCCATCTGTTTAGATCACTGGACGCATAGGGAGCACACTTTTAAACATTTACCTCCAATAGTATGCTGGACTATTTGGCTTACCAGAAATAAATAAATAAAATTCTCAGATGAGATCCTATCTATTAGCACAGCAGTTCACAAAACTTTGGTTTTATTTAAAAGTCAGAATGACATACATCCTGCTAAACTGAGACTAAAAAACAAAAAGAGGTTTCCAGATCTTGTGGATATTACAACCGGTTGGTTCGATGGTGTAGCACTTTGGAATGGAACACAGAGTGGAGATGGCAGACTGATCAGACTTTCAAACAACACTTACTATCAATGGACCTTCAATTGTGGCCCGGGAACCAACACTCGAGCTGAACTTTTGGGCGCCTAGGCCACTTTATATTTGGCTTCCAAATTACACATTGAAGATCTTCAGCTACTTGGAGACTCTAGAATCATTATTGAGTGGTTGAACAACAGGGGTGATCTACAAGCCATCTCTCTTCTGGCTTGGAAGGACATAATCAGATTACTTCTACCCTCCTTTAAAAATCTCGGCTTCATTCATATCTACCGTGAGCACAATAAATCTGCAGACCAGCTATCAAAGACAACGCTAAAAAAAAAAGAGGGCATTATCACCTATAATCTATGGATAGATGGTCATGAGGGACCATCTCACTTTATTACTCTATGAAATCCATGCCTATCTCCTCTGCTTCGTTCCCCTTTGTTCTTTTTTGTCATTCTAGACTAATACAATTCCTCAGCTTTCTTTGAGGTTTTCCTTGCTAGTTTTAGTAACTTCGTCATTGTAACGAAGTTTATCACCTCATTTCTTTTATGAACTTTCACCGTCTGCTAGTCATGAGACCACTATTGGCGAAAGATTCATTGATAGTTTCGTTAACTTGTGTTGTCCTTTGTAATATCTCTTGATTAGAGAACATATTATATTTATAATATAATTGAGAAATTTTCATGTTGGAAAAAAAGCAGTGACAAGGGGAGAAGGGAGCATTCATGACCCCAATGGAAAATGGATAATAAAATATCCATGGGGTCTTGGAATTATGACCAACGATGAAACAAAAGCAATTGAAATTTATCATGGCATAATATCACTTAACACTACTATAGTGGTTCGTGACTCCTAAATTTGTCATCCAATCCTTATATCTTCATTATTCCCCTCAAAATCCTAGTCTCACTCATCCCATACATCATGTTATGGATTTGATTCAAGACTTTGCAAGAGAATGGGATTAATACTACTATAATGGCTAGTTACTCCTAAATTTGTCATTTGATCCTTATATCTTCATTCTTCCCCTCGAAATCTCGGTCTCACTCATCCCATACATCGTGTTATGGTTTTAATTCAAGACTTTGCAAAACTTGAAAGTGTTGACCACCAAGCCAACTGACACACACTTGAGTGAGGAGTTCATGGTGATAAATGGGGGGGATGTATTTTACAAGCCCATCCTATGAAATTGACTAGCATTAATTAAAGGGGCTCATTTGAGAATAGATGTATTGTAATGCAAGTGGGAAGGGATGGGGAGTTATGTTTCTCCCAATGAACAACGTTATGTTTTCATTCTTCATTTGTGGTTGGGATAATGAATAGTATGGTAGAGATGCCATCTCTTACATGTGGGTTTATTACTATGGTCTTCTTGTTGGGTATGATGATTTCATTTGTATTTTGCTTCACATGCTCAATATAAATGTGGAAGTAAGCTGGAGAATACAAATTTGGGGAGACGGGGTTGAGGTCTTGTCTTCTCCAACACTCAGTGGTATCCAGACTAGAGTAGCTTTGGTTTGGAATTCCTCGATGTAAGGTATGGCCCCATTGCCACTGTAAAAACAATTGTTGTGTTTTATGTGAATTGGCAGAGATTAAGAGAGGTGTTAAGCATTGAAAGTGCAAGGTAACCGAGGCACGGTGCTCTATCATGAATTACACCATTAAATGAACACGCTTGCAAGAAGCTTGGGACCAAAAGGTTTGATCTAAGAATTGTGTTTGGGACCAATGTGCAATAGAAATCACCACTTAGTTACCACCTTCATGTAGATACAAATGAGGAACTATCTTAAGCTATAATCAAAACTAGGATCTATGCACTCTCTGGTTAATATGATAGTGTCCCATTTGCACCTTCTTAAGGAGGTGTCATTGTCTCTCCCACCCCCCCACCCACCTTCTTAAGGAGGTGCCATTGTCTCTCCCAGCCCCCCACCCACCTTCTTAAGGAGGTGCCATTGCCCCCCCACACCCACTCCTCACCCACTCCTTTCAACTTTTGTTTCCACTGGGGACTCTTTCGATGGGAATTTTCCTAGCTCAAGTAGAAGGTCATGGACAATTTGTGCTCTCCACATTAAGAAATGTTAGTTGCGATAGGTGTTGCTTGCTCCACAGTGCAATCAGACTTGGAAATGCACCCTATGGAAGATGCTTTGGAGACTCAAGTAGACCTAGCAGAAGCTACCCATCAAGAATCAATACCTTAGTTATTTTTTCTTTATGTCATATTTTGTTGTTGTGTCATTTTGGATATCGGTATCCCTACCAAATCTATAATAATAAAATTTGGAAAGACAAATTTAAAGTTTTTTTTTTAAAAGATACTTTATTTTTTATTAATAAAATAGTTTCATTATTTTATATTTTTGTGTAATAATATTGATGTATTTAACTACAGTGTTTTTAATACAAACATAATCGTGATTGTAAAAAGAAAAACACTTAAATATTATCTCACATTATTTATTATAAATATAATTAATGAAAATTAAATATTTGAAATTAAATCCATCATTATGATAGTTATAAATATAATTAATAAAAGGCTAGATATTGAAAGTTAAATCCATCAATATAATAACATTCAAATGTTCTTGTTAGGTGGGAAATGTTAAATCACATTAATGTTAGGTGAGAAATGTTAAATCACATTATTTGTTATAAATATCACTGGTTAGATGTTTCAGGTGATTGAATCATTTGATTACTTTATGAATATTATAATTTAACGTAATAAATATAAAATTGACGGATGGATGTTAGAAGAAGTAAGGTGATTGAACAATTTTAATAGAATTATTAATTCCTAATTTGATAGATTATAAACATGTAAGACAATGTATGAATGAGGTGTTAGATATTAGAAGTCAAGTGATGTAATCATTTTAAATACGTAATGTGAGATTATAGAGTTTTGAACATAAGATCAAATATTCATATTATAGTATATATTTATTTTTATTTTTTTATAATTGTGTAATTTTGAATTTTTTAATATATTTAATTCATGTGGATATTGATGTTTATTTATCTTTTTTATTGACTCATTACAGTTTTTTATTTTGGTTATTTTTGTTATGATTTTTGGGTTTTGAACTTCTAGGGTCGTTTAGTGTTTTAAAACGGAGATTGTATGTAAAAGTTGCACCCCCGGTAAGTTGGCGCATCAACTAATCACTTTTGGGTTTGCAAATTTTTTGGCGCTTCACCTCCAGGGCTAGGGTTTTGAACCTTTAGGGTTCTTGCTTTATGTTAAAAGGTCATTCTTCCAACTCATTGCATTATCTTTCCGTGAATTAGCATAGTCGACATCTCTTTCTTTTCAAAGATAAGCTACCACCATTCTAACCAATTTGTGTTCTACAATATTATGTTATTTTATTCATTAATAGAAATTGGGTTTCATTGTATTTATATGTTCTATGTTATAGTTTTGTTTGTATCTCATTATGTTCTCAATATAATCTGGATCAATGGTATCATAGTAGTCTGCTCCTTGTTATTTCTCAGTGCTTGTCCCCAACAAGGTCGAGGTATAGAGAGTTTGGTCTCGAGCTAGTTTCACTCAGGGATGACCGCTCTCGTTGGCCCAAGAAACCTCCCATTGCGAAAGAAAAGAGAGATGACGGAGCAGGAGATCCTTTCAAAATGTTGCTCGATGAATCCCTCGCGTGACAATGAAATGAGATGATAGAAAACTTCACTCAAATCCTTCGACGACTACTTACAGCAGGCAAGGCACCTTCAACAAGCAGCCATTTCGAGTGTGCGACACCCTTCAAGGTACATGTTAACTTTGATATCCCCTTATTTGAAGGCCAGATAAATGCATTTGCTTTTAGAAAAAATGGTTGAATCTATTAAAAGGGTATACTCTATTCAAAAAATTTCCAACATTGAAAAGATCGACTTCACTCTCATTAAATCCATCCCCCATGTCAAAGATTGGTGGGAATGTTACTAGGAGATACATAACGAAGATGAGTCTATGGCATTCGAGACAGGACCCACTTGGGCGGCCTTTGTTGATGCCCTTGAGGAGGATTTCTACCCTATCAGAAACTATGATGACCAATACATGAGATGGATGACTCTACATCGAGAAAGAGACCAGACAATGTTGGATTACACTGACATCTTCCATACCTTATGCTCGAAGTTGGGTATTAAATACTCTTAGGGGCACCTGGTTCTGAAGTACCGCAGTGGCTTGCACAGGTATATCCAAACAAAGATGGATTTCTTGGACATCTCCTCATTGGGAATGGCTTATCGATATGCTATCAAAATTGAGTAGAAATTTAAGTAGCAGAATAAGCAGGAGTTCAGGTTTGTAAATATGCAACAACATAAGAATGGAAAAGGTGGCTCTAACTCACAAAATAAGGGGAAAATCAAGGAAGGCCAACCTCAAGACAAACAGTGCAAGCCACGGGAAAAGAAGGGTCATGGGAAGATGAAGAAGGACACTAGAAAATGGTGTGAATTCCACAAAATCCCCTGGCACAACACTGATGAATGCCGCTCAAAATAGTCCTTGTTGGTCAAACTTAAAGAAAAACAGATGGATCTCGACTTAGACTTTGGTTTAGAGTAGGACAAGAGAAAGTGGATCGTTGATGCGGAACCTAGTGCTACAATCGCTATCGCAAAGATCCAACCAAATGAGTCAGAGGAGCTTGAGGAAGGGGGGTGCCTCCTCCATTCACAGATATGGGTGAAGGGAACCCTGTTGCATTTCATTGTTGGCAATGGAAGCTAGAAGAATCAGATTTCAACCAAGCTCATCAAGATATTGAAGCTACCAACGATGCTACATCCCCAACCATACACCATCGATTGGTTGAGCCAGGGATGACACCTCCAAGTAAGCCAACAATGTCATGTGTCCTACAATATCAAGCCCTTCAAAGATGAGGTACTATGTGATGTTGTCCCACTCGGTGTTTGTGATGTTCTTTTAGGACAACCTTATATGTGGTAACGTCATGTTGTTTGTGAGTCTTGACCCCATAGTTTCATTGTTGCTCTTGTGGGGTCATCCATACAAGGTACCTGAGATAGTTCTAACTAGTGCAATTTCATCGATCTTGGAAAAACTGTGTCAAAAAGTAATCTCATAGACTGAAAATATTGTCCTCTTCATGGTTCGATCAAAAGGGGAACGAAAGGTCACTACAACTACCACAACTTCAACATAGGGTCTCTCTACACAACAAAAACAGGTGGACAAGCACGTAGAGGAATACAAAGACCTCTTTGCTTCACCTATAGGGCTGCCTTTGCACTATCAGGTCAAACATCTCATTTATTTGATACATTGTGCTCCCTTTCCCAATGGTCCAATATACAGACGCTCCCTTTTAGTTAATGAGGAAATAAAGCGTCAAATTCATGAGCTCATCCACAAGGGTTGCATTCAATCAAGCTTCTCACCTTGTGGGAGCCCAATTGTGTTGGTGAAGAAGAAGGATGGAACGTGGTGGCACTGTATTGATTATAGAGCCACGAATAAAGTCATTGTTAAGAACTGATACTCGATCCCCTGGATTGGCGATCTTCTTGATTAGCTCAAGGGTGCCAAGTTCTTCAACAAGATCGATCTGAAGTCAAGTTATCACCAGGTTTCGATAGAATCAACTAATGTATGGAAGACACCCTTCAAATCTAAAGAAGGTCTCTTTGAGTGGTTGGTCATGCCTTTTAGCTTAACTAATGCTCCAACGACATTCCTGAGGATGATGGATGATATCTTGTGACCATTCACAACCTCCTTTGTGGTGGTCTATTTGGATGGCATCCTCATCTTTAGCCGGACATGGGTAGAGCACTTACAACACATTCGGGAGGTCCTGAGCACCTTGCAACAACACAAGTTATACGCCAACCTAGAGAAATGCTCATTTGGCATACAAAGAATCCAATACTTAGGATACATCATGGATGAACATGGGGTGCACGTGGACCCAACCAAGATCCAATCGACCCTGATGACTCTGACAAAGCTCAACGGCTTCTTGGGCCTTGCCAACTTCTACCACAATTTCATGTTGTGCTTTTCTCATATAGCTTGGCCCTTATGTCAAGTGACCAAGGGGGGAGATAAAGCCAAGCTTTCCTGGTCTAAATCACGACAGAAAGCATTCCAAAATTTGAAACACCGCCTTTGTTCTGCACCAGTCCTCACATTGCCAAATCTACAACAACCATTCGAGATCGAGATAAATGCATCTAACTATGCTACCAATGTCATCCTCACTCAACAAGGACATCTAATTGCCTATCATAGTGAAACACAGTGTGATGTTGTTCACATGTATCCCACTTATGACAAAGAGATGCACTCCATTGTGTAGTCATGCCGAAAGTGGAAGCATTATATTATGGGCAAGGAAATGATCATCCACATTGATCACAAGCCTATGCAATTCATGTAGACACAAGAAAAGCTACAGAAAGAAGACCATAAAAAATGGTCCACGTACCCGCAACAATTCCATCTGAATATTAAGTGCAAGAAGGGTTGAGCCAACTGTGTTTTTAATTTCCTCATTCGACCCCCAGTTGTGTCCCTCACAATAGTTCTTAACGCTCGTGGGCACGAAACCTCTAAGTGGCCTCAATTATACAACAATGACTCTAATTTTGTTGTTATTTATCAGACCCCGAGTGTTAGGAAACAAGTTTCGGATTTCCACTTCCAGGATGCACTCTTGTGTTATCTTGACCATCTTTGTGTCCTTCAAGTAAGCATTCAAAGCTAATTTGGGAGGCACATTTCAATTGAGTGGCAGGGCACTTCAGGGTGGAGAAGACAATATTAGTACTTCAGAAGCATTTTTACTGGCCCAAGCTTCGACATGACGTCGACCAGTACATCAAGTTATGCATTGCATGTGCCATCACTAAGTCATCCATCAAGAAGCAAGGGTTGCACACCCCTCTCCCTGCACCATACAAGCCCCGAGAGTCCGTCTCCATGGATTACATGTTAGGGTTTCCCTCCACCAAACATGGTCATGATTGTGCTTTTGTGGTCATCAATTGATTCTCTAAGATGGTCATTTTGACACCCTATAAAAAGAGTATCACAATGAGGCCATAACTAAATTCTTCTTTGCGCATGTTTCGGTTCATTTTGGGCTACCACGAACCATCATTTTAGATAGGGACAATAGCTTCCTCAACACCTTTTGGTCCAGCCTATGGTCTCCAATGGACACCAAGTTGACCAAATCAATTGCCTTTCATCCCCAAACAGATGGACAAATATAGGTGGTCAATAGGATGATTGTGCATATCATGCGCATGTACAACTCCAAGCATCCACGTACATGAGATGAGAGCCTCCCATATGTTCATCATAGTTATAATAGAGCCCTCCATGGCTCTATTGGCCACAACCCTTTTTAGGTGTGCTTGGAGTTCCAACCGTTGGCCCCCATTGATGTAGCTCTACCAATTCCAACTTCCCCGATAGAGTCCTCCCACACTCAGATCAAGGCAAACAAAGTAGCCAAATTCATTGAATGGATCCAACACCTCCAACAACAGGTTCATGATATCTTAAATAAGGCCAATGCCAAATATAGAAACAACATGACCAACATCGAGTTCTTCATAAGTTTCAAGTTGGTGACAAGGTGTGATTGAATTTGCAGAAAGAGCTTCTCATAGACCCCCACAAGAAGCTTAGTCCACTCCAATACATACCTTACACCATCATCGAGGTTCTGGGTGACAATGCTTTTGAATTGAGTATTCCTCTTTTCCTTGGCTTGCACCCAGTATTTAATGTGGAGTTGCTTCGATTATATTTCCCTCCTTTGTTAGACACCTTTGAGGTGGTTGACCAATTGCCCCCTACAAAAATAAATCTTGAATGCATTGGACATGCTCCAATGGACCGGATCAAGGACACCATAATGAAGGGCACCTACCAACAAAACATACATCTCTATCAGGTTGTCAAAGCAAGGCAATTGGCTCACGAAATTTTAGATTCAACAAAAGTTTCCCCATCTCTCGAGGGAACTTGAAACAATGGGGACCATTGCTTCTTAAGGGGGGAGGATTGGTCCAAGTGGATATCGGTGGCCACCCACCTCTTCCATTGACTCATCACGGTTCTCCATCTTGGGAGTTTTTGTTATGATTTTTGGGTCCTGAATTTTTGGGGCTATTTTGAGGCCCTAAATGATGTTTTTTGGCCATTCGTGAGCCAGGAGTTGCTATGGAATTCCCATTCCTTACCAATAATTGTATTTCTCAATTAAATATTTCCAACGGGCTACTAAACGCCCTAAATGGAGACTGTATGCAAAATTTGTGCCCCCGGGAAGTTGACACATGAACTAACCCCCTCGAGGCATGTAGATCTTTTGACACTTCACCTCCTATGGTTAGGGTTTTGAACCTTTAGTATTCTTGATTTATGTTAAAATACCATTCTCGCGGCCCATTGTATTATCTTTTTTGCAAATGAACATAGTCGACATCTCTTTCTCTTCAAAGATAAGCTACCACCATTCTAGCCAGTTTGTGTTCTATAGTATTATGCTATTTTATTCATTAATAGAAGTTGGGTTTCATTGTATTTTTGTGTTCTCTGTTATAGTTTTGTTTATATCTCATTTCGTTCTCAATGTAATATGAATCAGTATTAGAATGATATAAATTTTATATATGAGAAGACTTAGAAAACTTGCACACACAAAACACTCACATTGTTATTATAATTGCATATACAAACCCATATACAATACACTTATATAAGTGTTGTCATATCCAACTTATTCCAAACTTGGAGATAGAGGTTGAGAGAATATCTCAACAATCTTCAACAAACCCCAAACTAATTCTAAAGTAAGCATTAATTCAAACAACCTCCCTTAATGCTTACATCACAAATAACAATATTGAAATCACATAAAAGTATTTATGAACTTTTGATCTCTATCCGGTCTAGTCTTCATCAACATCTTGATCCACTTCTGAACTCTCGTAGACTACGCTCTTTCTCACCCATTCATTCGAGCTACCAAATCATCCATTGAAGATACAATTGCTTCTGACCATCAATGGCGTATTTGTAACAACTGACGATTCTTGACATACTTCGAAAAGTAGTCTAGATACCGAATCATCCTATTGACATACTTCCATTTGTCGGAATACAACGAGCTATATTCCCCAATTATATAGGAAAGCGGTCTAGACATTGGATGTATCCAACGTTCAATCATACAACTTGACCTTTTTCACATACATAAACACACAAAGATAACCAATAACAATTATTCTTGGAGCACTGAAAGACAACAAGAACCACCAGCTTATAATAGACTATAGACATAATCAAACCAGTGATGTGTTCTTTTGGCACCAAAGAATGTCAAGAACCACCCGCTTAAATTATGTAAGTCTATTCTATGAGTGGTCTTTCATCATATAATTTTACAAACAAAAAATAAACATAACATAATTGAACACACAAATATGCATATATCATCAACATGATCTAGGATTCCATGCCTGTGTGTTGCACCTTTCCCACACGTGTCCGAAATTGACCTTCTCAACAACATCGATGGCCAGAAAATGAATAGAATTGATCAGGTTCCATTAGTTGCACTTGGCTAGGACATAGATCACTACATCATCTAGAAGGTCGTCAAAATGATTAACACCAAGTTCTAGTCAAATCTATTGTATTTGCTCTCCGCTCATCATTTGTTGTTTTTGTTTACAATTTTCCCTCCCATCACCAACAACGAGAGCTCATTGTAGTCTGCATCCTCCTCCTTGACAACATCACAAAGGCACCACACGAACTGATCACAACAACGACTGTAATTCATGCACCTTCTCACTCTCGGTGGGAAGGCGACTCTTGATGGGAAGTCAACAACAAAAGCGTGAGAACGTGAGCCTCATATAGCAACCAATTTTCCTCTACAATTCTCTGGGGATGAAGGACTAAAAAAAATGTGCAATCTCTTTGCAACTACCAATCGTTGGATCCGACGGGCTATGGTTTCCAATACATGCCTAATGGATATCTAGAAGTTTTGACAATGATCTCTCCTCTACACGGGTCTCCTTCAAACCCGTCTCACACATATCTCTGTTCAGCCCACGCTTCAAATATCGCCTCTCTTGACGTTTAGTTTCTTTACAGATTTTGCAGGCAGATTCTTCTTTGCGACTTCACTAGGTTTGTGGCGACAGATTTATTTGCACACAAAAATCTTCACACGGAAAAATAACACACAGGAGCACACTCTTGTGGCAATCACTTCACACAACAAATAATGTATTCTCACCCACGTATTCCACAGCGGAAACTCTCTACTCTCACATGATAACCTATGTACATCAATGTGAAATTGACATGATCATAACCCCTCTCTTGAGATAGTCTGGGTTGTACCAACTCTGATACCAACTTAGAAAACTTGCACGCACAAAACACTTACGCTATTATTATTATTACATATACAAACCCAAATGCAATACACTTATATAAGTATTGTCAGATCCAACTTATATGAAACTTGGAGATAGAGATTGAGAGAATATCTCAACAATCTCCAACAAACCCCAAACCAATTCTAAAGTAAGCATTAATATTAATTCTAACAAGAAGGTTTTTTAGAAAAATTCATTTTAAATATGTAGTGAAAATTTAAAAAGAAATGATAAAATATAAATTATATAAACATTTTATTATTATTAAAAATTTATAAGTTAAAATTAGTTTGCAAACTTTGAAAAATTATTAATAATTTATTATAATCATAAAAAATATGATAAAATAATTATGTAATGATGATGATGATGAATGTGATTAACGTTATTGAGACTGGATTTAAGAAGGTAAGAAATTACTTGGAATTCTTTAGAGTTTTATTTATATGCTCGAAAAGAATTAAGAGAAATGTTCTAAGATCACCATAGTTTTGTTGATTTAAAAGGTCATGGAAATTAGTATTTTCACAAATCTTTTGAAAAATAAAATTTAATCTAGGTATTTAATAATTATTATTTAATTTTAATATTATAATTCCATCAAATGTTATGTTGATATATGAGATTTATTTCCATGTTATGGAGAAAACAAATATTTCGACCATTTACAAATTATTATATAAATCAAAGATATTGTACAAGGTCCGAATAGGTTACAATAGTTCTATCAAATTGTGCCTTTAAAAAAAACAAGGTTATAGCAAGCTAAACTATACCTTTAAAAAAACAAGTGATGCATAGCAGCGTAGTCCCTGCTCGGGCAAGTTTGAAAATAGAAAATACTATTGCATCTCGACAATAATCAAGATTGAAGGCAGACATTATTGTACATCACAAAAGCCCAATACAACAAAGAAGTATGTCCAAAATGTCAATCTAGTAGGGTTCAAACCTGAAAACAGAGTAGCTTTGAACTTCAAATGGTGAGCATCTATTTTGTTTCAGCATGAATGCATTTTACCACAACAATCAATATCCTCTTGTAATGTTGTAATGCCTCAAAAAACTGGTTATACTGCTAAAAAATTTCAGCAATTAAGAAAACAAAAGAAAAGTTGACTCAAGAATGCAATGCACTTTTTTATAGTTAGCACCACTGAGATTTTTCAGGAAACAAGTTTGTTAACACCATTCAACACAACATTGAAACATATTGGAGTTACTTCACAAACACCTAGGATTTATTTTTCCTAAGGTTATTCCTTGTTTATTAGTCATAATTAGTCATTATCCAGTCTCATATATTTTAGGGGAGAATATTCCACCCGGAGAATATTCTCTTTCAGTTGACACTTAAGTTTGACTAGTTGATTTGAGTTTAGATGTTGCATTGGTTTTGTCACCATGCAACATTGTGATCATCACCAACTCACTACTCTTTGTTCAGTCAGTTAACTGAAGACTAGTTGACTAGTTAACTCAACTAGGTGGCAGTTCACTCCCGTAACTGCCTAGGAGACTAGACTAGGTGGCAGTTTACTCTTGTAACTGCTGGTGTGTGTCCAGATCAATCTAGACCACCACTATGGCTCATTAGTTACTCGTGTATCCTATATCTATAGTAAATTATTCACTCTTTGAGTGTGGAATACGGTTAATGAGAATTCTTCCATTCTTTCTATCTTGCTTCTTCTTTCTCAATTTCTCTCTTCAAATGTGTGTAGTATTTTCTAGCTAGATCTATTATGTGCAGGTTCAACACATTTACATGGTATTAGAGCCGATGGACTGCTAAGCAAAAGATACGCCAAATCATTTTTTGTAGGTACAAAAGATTGAAGACAACAAAAAGATGGATTATTAGCCGGAAATACTTCTCACGCCTCATAACTATTTGGAATGGAAGCCAAAAATTTTGCTTCATATTAGATGCAGAGGCTTGTACCAAATTACTATGGCAATGGAAGTAGAGCCTGATTCTGTCGATGAGAAAAATGATTTTCTCAATAGACAAGATATGGCGATAGGAAGTATCGGCATGTCAGTTTCTCCCGAACTTTTCCATCAAGTATATGAAGAATCACAAGGATTAACTCCAAATGAATTATGGACCAGATTGGAGGTTCTATTTGAGAATAAAGAATATTGTGAAGATTTCATGCAGGAGGTCGAACAGATAGAGCCAGAAGAGAAGCCATCAGAAGATCAAGTCTCTTATTATGAAGAGTCTTCTACAAAAAAATTTGCAGAAATTTGTATTCCATTAATTGAAGATGATGTCTACTCCATTTCAGATTTGTTTTCTGAAATTCATGTGGAAGATATATGACATGCATCTCAGGAGTCACATGCAAACACTTTTGCATGCACCATGCATCCATCTCAGGAGTCAAAAAGGGAGTTGCGCACATCAGACGCCATTATGATATTTTCTGAGAAAAAATTGTAGAAACAAATTGGATATTTGAATTCCTCTCGGGAAAATATCCAATTTCAAAAAAAAAATCGTCTGAAACGGAGTCCGGAAAGTGAAGTTATGATCGTTTTAAAATCAACAAAATTTCAACATTTTTCTGGAAACGGCCGCACAGTTTTCAAAATTTCATCCAAAATTTATTTGGATATTATTCATTACAAGAAGATAAAGTGGATATGTGTGGAAATATCAATGATGCATACACTTCATCATATCGATGTAGACATCTACATCTTCAACAAAATCTTCAAAGAGCACAAACTTGCACAATTGCGAGGTCTTCTTGGAGTGAAGGACATGGTTGATTAGCAACTGCCTTTTGTTCCTTATCATTTTTTATTTTATGCATTGTAATTTGAGGGGGGGTTTTGTTCCCATGAGGTTTTCCCTCTTTCCTCGTTTAGTTCAGTGTATCTTTTGTATTTGGGTACCTAACATGGCCTCGTAGCCGGGACCCATTCTTTATTTTCACCATAGTGATGTTCAAGGGGGGTGTTGGAGTTACTTCACACACACCTAAGATTTATTTTTCCTAAAGTTATTCCTTGTTTATTAGTCATTATTAGTCATTATCCAGTCTCCTATATTTTAGGGGAGAATATTCCACCTGGAGAATATTCTCTTTCAGTTGACACTTCAGTTTGACTAGTTGAGTTGAGTTTATATGTTGCATTGGTTTTGTCACCATGCAACATTGGGATCATCACCAACTCACTACTCTTTGTTCAGTCAATTAAATGAAGACTAGTTGACTAGTTAACTCAGCTAGGTGGCAGTTCACTCTCGTAACTGCCTGAGAGACTAGACTAGGTGGCAGTTTACTCTTGTAACTATTGCTGTGTGTCCAGATCAATCTAGACCACCATTATGGCTCATTAGTTACTCATGTATCCTATATCTATTGTAAATTATTCACTCTTTGAGTGTGGAATACAATTAATGAGAATTCTTCCATTCTTTCTATCTTGCTTCTTCTTTGTCAATTTCTCTCTGCAAATGTGTGTAGTATTTTCTAGCTAGATCTATTCTGTGCAGGTTCAACACATTTACAAAACATGAAACTGCAAATTTTTATATTGAATTTTCTTTTATTTAAATTTTGTTTGATGAGCTTCCTCTTATACCACTTGGGAACCTAATTGCATTTCTCCCAACATAACTTCTACATGCACTTCATAAATTTTGATAACAATAGTTTGTAATAAAATGAAGGAAAGAAGCTTCCTATAAGCAAATTGGTATGTATGAGAGGATGCTTCATTTTCATTGCAGAAAAGGTTGGTATTCAGTGTTTTTATTTATCATTTCAACGTTTTTTATTTGTTTCTTTGTTGTTGTCATGTTGCTAAATTTCACAAATGTTACACTTCCATTGACCTCCAAAACTGTCCAACTTGGTAGTAATGTAATGTTTAAGTATTCAATTTGTTTCACAACCATTAATGATTACAGTTCCACTGACCTCCAAAACAGTCCCAATTAGTATAATACAATGCTTTGTGTATTAAATGTATTAAAGATGCAATGACCATTTTTAGTTGGGCAACATACTCGCTAAATTAGAAGTAGGGTTAGATTTAGAAGTGAGTGACAATATTAAAGGGGTGAACCTATTTTGGGTTGGCCTAGATGATGATTCTTAAACTTATCCATCCAATTATGGATCAAATTCTATGCTATAAATATGTATTCCTATGCAAGACACAATATAAAGTTTAGCAAGCATGGTATTCGAGCTTTTTAAATACATTTGGAAATAAACAATGGACCGCCCAATAAAACAACTTCAATATATGTTCCAAGGAAAATTTAAAGAGCTTAACTTTACAAATAAAATAATTTATCTCCAATTCATTGTCCGTTATCTCCTCAGACAAGATTGACAGTCCCTACACAAGGTAAGATTCTTCTATTTTTTAGAACATATGTATTGTTTGTTGATAAAATCTAATCAAACCAACAGACCAAACCCACTAAGTAAAAAACACCTAAAATCACTAAACAAACCCCCAAACAAAAACTTCCTTGAAGAAGCAAATGGAACAACATCTACTTCATAAGATGGCATTGGCTCTAATGTTATAACCAACCTCAAAGACACGTAGCCTAAATGAAAATTAGCTCACCTGCTTGAGTATCTTGTCTTCTGGCTTCGAAAGAGTGCCCATTAGAGTGCATTGTGACTTTCTACATCCAGACAACTCCAACTGGTTTCTTTTCGACACAGTTAATGCAGGGTCAAAAAAAGGATACAACACAAGTACAATGACACTATTTCCTTCAAAAATTCAATAGAACAAAATTATATATATAACTCTTTCAAAAAAAAAATTCAAGTACACAAGACGATGCATTAATCAAACACCATAGAGGTCAACAAGCAAAAACAATTGTCCTTGTGCAACATAATGCAACTCAAGATAGTATCACTGCTCCGATGAACCACAAATATAAGGGTCACTTCCCAATGAAATGAAACAGGTCCAACCAGTATTGAATTGGTTTATTTGCAACCTCTCATTGAAACATGCTATCAACTAAAGATTGTGGTGATGGTAACTTCTACCAATTTTTGGAATTTCATGTGGTTTTCTTACCTCCTTGTAAGATATCTAGAGTTAATTTGCCAAGAATAAATTCCCTAACATGTAACTCTATCCCAAGCCACCTAACTAAATGGTGAAAAAATAACATGTCTTAGTGTATTTTAATGATAATCTGATTGTCAAAACTAAAAATATTCCCAACAGGCTTTGGTTCACTGGTGAGGTCAACATAAGCTGTCAACCAAGGTTCCATTGTTGTTGTGGTCTGCAACTCTGCCCCACCCAAATGGAATTTTAAAAAAGGGATGACGCCAGGTACAAGCGTCTAACAACTTTGGCAGAACAAATACCCTCAGACCTGACACCCAACCGAAGGAAGTCCATGTTATGTGGTACACCCCCTAACCTCAGGCCTGTTTCTCAAAGCAACTCCCAAACCACAAATAAACTAAAAATATCACAGATGAAAAAAAGTTTTGAGAAGGTAACCCAATACACATACCTTCACATGCAAACTACAGAATTTATGAAGCGATACATGTTGAGAATGCATTGACAAAGGATCCAAGCATAGCATAGGCATCCCTTGAACATCAATTGTAAATCAACATCATTGTTGAAAGGCCATCCATCTTGAGTCAATGTACAAAGAGTGCCTTCTGAGCACAACGCCATCAATGTCCTACAAGTTTCTACTAGTGGAGGCCTAGTTTGCAATGCCATTGACCCATCTGCTACGTTCTCAACTTTACCAATTGAAACATTGCATCTTGGAGCCCTTGAACTTCCAATAACACTATGTGCAGTTGTCTTAAATCCAGACCAACGTAAACGTATGGACTATGTATTGGGAATCCATGGGACAACTCTTAGCACAACCAAGACGCCCTGCATATTACATTTGGTAAAGATTAAGCATTTGATATTTTGAGGAATGGGTCCCACTTTCATCCAATGCATGAAGGTGAGATATATAATCGAAAGATGATACCAAGCCAGATGGATAATTCACATGGCACAAATGTTAACCATGCAAGTGCCAAGTCAGATGGATAATCGCATGGAAACCATGCCAAGCCAGGTGGATAACCATGTAAGTGCTTCAGCGCATGGACATATCCTCCAAGTTCAGTCATTCAAAATGATAAGAACCAAGTCGAGACATTTAAGTAGTCCTGACCATGACATCCTCAGTTGTAACACTCCGAAAGAATTCTTCCATTTCCACCCAGATTTTAGAGAATTTGCCATCCATATTTTAGAGAATTTTCCATCCTTGCTTTTCGTTGAACTACCAATTTTAGCACCAGAAAGACCCCCTTCCTGTCCTCTTCCTTCAATATTCGTGTGCTTGCACCTGGCTTCATGTCTTTCGGTATATATCAGCCCTAGACTGGTCAGTCCATTCCAAGCCAGTTGGGAGCACCAATAATCGTTGCCTTCCTTTACAGTTATGCCCTCCGGGGGTGGCGCTTCGATTAGGTGTGGTTTTAGGTCAGCTTGGGATTTTCAGGATTTGTTGTATCAGTTTCGATATCGAGCTATGGAGAATACAGACAAGCCTCCACAAGACACCAGCTAGGGGTGTAGAACAAATGGTAGATTGGATGGAAGGAGGATGTGAAATGTCCCAACCGAAGTCTCGTTCCCCCAATTTGTACATAGTTCAGGTGACCCGATAGCTACACACCTTCCTCTGTAAGGCTATTGATTATTCATTTTAGCCAGGATAAAAGCCATCAAAACAAGATCCCAACAATCGCAATCCAATGTATTCTCGTGCCTTTTTCTTATATATAAATAATAGGCCCTTTCTGATGCTTTTGACAAAACAATATTTGTCTCACCTCTCACAAGTAGTGGTGCCCACTCAGAACAAATACTTGTACATTTGGGGACAACTCCTTTAGAACCTGTACTAGTCTTTGTTATACTAAGTCCAGTATAGACATCTATATTTAATATTGTTTACGAATCTTGTCAAGCAGCTCCTATGACGCTGGTGCTTCCACTAGTTGGGAGTTTATACTCTGACGCGCAGTGACCCAACAGGGCCTTCCCACCCGGATAGCCAGATGTCCTATTGCGAGAGGTAGATGTCGTTGATTGGGATATCGGTAGGGCGACCTCACCCACGGTATCAAGTTAGTAATATTCTTTCTTTACTCCAGGAGAATTAACGAGTTCAATAAAGTAAAATGTGGGACCCTGGACCGAGATTAGTTGTTGGACCATCCTATTGAGACCCAGTGGGAGATCCTAAAGTAGAGATTGCAGAGTGCCCAACAAAAGAAGTAGTTTCACCACCTATTGAAGCGAAATCCATTTATTCAGTTTACTGTCATGGCAAGGCATTCGTAAAAGCCGATTTGGTTAGGGGCATCGGCCTTATTTCCTTGGCTTTCCCGGTAGGTACTTCGTTACATAAGGCATTGCCAGGATCACGAGCATGAACAAAGAAAGGATTGGTTCAACTGACTAATCTAGATATGTAACCGGGTATCAATCTCGTTATTCGTAGATACCTACCTTTTCTTTATCAGATCACCTTCTCTTCCCTATTAGAGCATCTTTCTAGGAGGTGAAGAATCCTTGGGAAAGGAAGCCACCCAACACAACTAGTCTCCTCCCGATGAGGGGGACAGACCCTCCCCTTACGGGTAGATAAGTAGAAGAAATGTTCATATTCGTTAGCCTCCCTGGTTGGAGGAGCATGGGTTGTAAGTTGGAGCATAGGTGCCTAGAAAAAAAATTGTTTTGTTGGCCTCCTGCCAACCCCTAACAACTAACGCTGAAGCACAGTCCATCCACTAGCATCAGCGAGCCAATCCATGGGTGTCTTGCCATTTTTTCTAATATGGATTTGCTCCTCCAACATTAGTATGGCTTCTCCATCCATGGGTGTCTTGTCATTTTTTCTAATATGGCTATGCTCGTCCAGTTGTGTCATCAAATTTCCAATGATTTGGAAACCATTCAAGCATTCTTGTGAAGGATACTCACTTGTGAAGGAGGTGATATTTGCGGTTGTTGCAAAGTTGTCAAGGCGGTGGGGAGTGGAGGTTTGTTGCAGAGTTGTCAAGGAGGTGTTAAGGCAATGGAGGTTGAGGCAAAGGCGGTGGCTTGTCAGTGGCTTGTCAGTGGCTTGTCAGAATTGTTTAAAGCCCTCACATAAGCGAGATAAATGTATGTCAGGCATCGATCATCCTAGGTTCCATAAACTTAGGTTATCTAGCATAACAAAAAAATGCATATGCATTATGCTCGCATAGTCTATCAATTTAGGTTATAATATGGAAAAAATGCATCTCTGCAACTTAGGTTATAATATGGAAAAAATGCATCTCGACAATAAGAGGTGGAATTTGTTGGCCAATTGTCTTTTTATACAAGAAATATATTTATTACAGAAAAGTAAATATTTTATTTTTCTTATGTATAACTTTGGAAAGCACAAAAATAATAATAGTCAAAGGCAAACTAATAAGCGGTCAACAATGAATCGATCGCTAGAGTCTTGTCCTTCGACAAAGACTAATAAGGTTATAGCAATCTAAACTACACCTTTAAAGAAAACAAGGTTATAACGTATTTGATATTGAGAGATTATTGAAGGGACTTTATTTTCAAAGCTAGAGTTGTACTAGCCACATCGAGTATTGAGAAAACCTAAACGTTAAAGGAAGGTAATAAATTGCATAGAAGAAATGTTGCATATTTATAAAAGTGTTTGTTAATTATAAAATGAAGGATAATAAAGTGTATTGAAAGGAGGTTATATATTAAAAATAATATAAAATTTATTAATTATAAAATGAAAATAATAAATTACGTTAAAGAGAAGAGATGTCGCATATTAAAAATTATTAAATTTGTGAATTATAAAATGTTTGATTATTTTATTAAGAGAAAAGTAAAAGATTAAAATTATTGTTGTGTTAAAAAAATGTTAAATAATAACAAATAATAATAATAATCTAATTTTGATGTCATGGTTAAGTTAGACATCACACTGATGTATGAGACTTCTTTATTTATGGGACAAGAAAACCCCTCCATCTAATGATTTGACGTTAAAGTTTATGGAAGTGTACATACCCTACCCCTCATGTCATATTAAGTGTTACATATTTACCTATGAATGATGCAATGTGATCTTACATATTAATATTTAGATAACTGCATCACTGAACTACTTTAAAAACATAATAAATTTTATATACATAAAAGATTAACTCAAACATTATATATATTTTTATTTTTCTTTCCAATTTTCATAATTTTTAATGTAATTATTCTTTTAACACTTTAACCTATTATTGTCTATTATGTCAATAACGTAATAATTATAAGTTGTTTGTTTAAAATAACGTTTCTTGTATTCTTATAAATATATTTGCACTAACAAAGAAAGAAACAAAGGTGGAAGGGTATGTGTAATGACACGTATATCATCTTCCTCGATGTAACTAAAACAAAAATAAAGTTTGAACATGCATAAAGTCCTAACGACTTGGCACCCTTGATAATCAAAAGGCCTTTGCCAACAATTGCATGTGTACCTCATCTCTCCACATTTGACAAAAGGTTGACTTCATTTAAAAAAACAGACTTACAACAAATTTGCCATAAGAATAAACAAAGCAAAGGTCCTCATATAATTCTAAATTCCACTAAAAGAAGAACAAACTAAAGACTTAGAGTCACCCAACAAAATTGCACACCGATGCACTCTCCCCTGAAAAAGAGTTGAATGTTGCATCTACGCATGTCCAACAACTTCTGGAAAACTAGAAGTCCCACGGTATATGCTTTGTCATTTCAAAACGATTGTAGATAGGATAGAGACCGCTTTTTGCCAATCAAGCCTTGGAAAGAGGGCCATGACTGATGACCAACCACACAAACATGTGTAGCTTATATAACACCTATATTGATTAGACATTGTGAAAACTTCAAATCTATTGACCCTCGACATAAGAGGACACCCATCATGCATTGAGTACATGGTTAATCTTGTGGCATCAATGCAGGATGGTATACAACTTACACGAGTCACAATGAACCGGTGTGCACACAAAATTCCTCTCCCAATCACACCATATAACACCTGTCATATCAATCTTAATCTTGAACACATCCCCTTATGGGATGAGTCCAACGATCTCCATGATTATTGATTGGTCTACAAAGAACAAGGCATACTCACATACTAAGTTTTGGCATTCCTTCCAGAAACATGCATCTACATTCCACAAATCTTGTCAAAGAAAGATACCATTCTTTCTCAACCATTGCGCCTAAAAGTGTTGAAGATTGATAATACAAGTGTCTTGAATCCTCCAATTCCAAATAGGATGTTTATCCAAATCCCACCCTACACAATTACTATCCATCTACCACCTAACAAACCCCACCACCTTCATCCAGGTTGACCAAATACTTTTGAAGATAAAAGTGTATGCTATCTAAAACTACTGGGGCACTAAAATGATATCACATAAATCAAAGGGTCCTCGTATCCTACCTACATGTTGAGTTATGAGCAATATATGACTCAACAAATCCTACTATGGAGAAGACCCTTCCATACAATGAACCACCCACTTGGATGCAAGGATGCTCCTTAAGTCACCACGTCAATCAAACTAAGATCCCCCTCATAATTTGGCATGATACAAACATCTTGTGACACCATTGGAGGGCCCTGCTTCCCACCTTACTTGGACCACAAATACAATCATAGCATATGCTCCAAGTGCTAAAACTACACCATGTTGGGAAACTGATATGACATGTGATAGATGTGAGAGGCCTAAATGATCCTTCTCATGACAATCGTTTTCCCCATAAAAGAAGGTCCTTATTGTGCCAAAAGAGAAGCTTATGTTGCAAATGTTGAAGACACCAATCCCACATGGAAACCATAGAAATTCTGAAACCAAAGGAAATGCCAAGATAATGCACAATAACACCTAGGTGAACAAAAATCCAAAATGGAGGGATCTAGTCAGAGGGGTCCTACAAACAAACAAACCAGTAGTTATTTTTGTGAACACTAACTATCAACCCAAGGTCCCACAAAAAACAACCAAACAATCCCAGTTCCATCAATTGATCCTCGATCCACATGCACATAAACGAGGAATAATCTATACGATGGTTATTAACCACCTCCAAACCATTTGGAAGAGAAATACTATGTATGCTTCCTTGGATGCGAGCAACTTCCAATGAATAGCCCAAACCATCTAACGTCAACACATAAAGATAAGAGGCCCAAGGACATCATTGTCAAAAGGATCGACATAACAAAATACATGGGGGTAGGGAGTTGGTCACTAATACAAAAGTCGAGGTGGTGGAGAAAAGTGTGTTCAACATCTCAAAACACACAAAGGGCCAAAGCCAAGATAGGTAAACATCTTAGTGGTGAAGGACCAATCAATCCAATCATGGGCCTTATCAAATTTATTCTCTAAAAAGAGGGATTATTAATCAAACTCCCTAGCCCACTCCATGGACTCTGATGTTGAGATCATTATTTCCAAGGTAAACTTCCCCTGCACAAAACGTGTATGTTCCCTTTGAACAATCTTCTTGGCAACATTACAAACCTAGAGCTAGAGCTACGACCTTGGCCAAAATATTACAAGCCACTCCTAGCAACCCTTAATGTGTCCCACATTTCCTTGCAAAACTCACAAGGCAAGTCATCCATACTCGGGGATTTCCCATTCTACATCGAGCAAACAAAAACATAGAGCTCTTCCTTCAAAATTCCATTATCTAACATGTTCTAATCTCCAACAAAGGCTTTACGAGGGATCACCTTATAGCAAGAGTTCCTAGTAGCCATAATCAAATCCATCGGAGCATAAGATGAAAAAAAATCATGGAAATAAAACCCAAACATAACTTTGATGTTAGTGGGTTCCTCTTCAAGAGAACCAATGGGTCCATGCAAGGCAAGCACCCTATCTACCACCATGTTCTTTTTTGTGAAGTTAAAGAAATATTTGGAACACTCCTCCCCTTCCTAAATCCATTGTAATCTGGAGTGAATCCTAGCCCCTCTTGAAATGTACTCCTCCTCCCTTTGCACCATGAACTCCAAATGCTCTGCATATTCTTGGAGAGTAGTTTTTTCAAGATCCTCAACAAGGAAAATACACACCTCCTTAAGCCTCTACCTAGCCTCTCGCAACTCCCATCAATACTTACAAGCCACGATTATCCCCCACCCTCTCATGAATTTGATTATCCAATAAATGGTAGCCTCCCACCAAAGGATCAAACCTCTATCTCCAACAGGACAAGGGATGGGATTCCATAAATGATAGACAAGAGCATGGAAGTTAGGTGAGTCCAAGTGTAGTACATTCAACTTAAACAAGGAAGAAGGCATTGAATCCACTACATGACCCACTAAGAAAATAATCTAAATAACTAGGTGATATGATCTGGTAACATCCATTGAGACATAAATAGGGTATTGTTTCCTTGAAAAGGAGATGTCATCTTGAGGGTCATACACCCAATCCAATATCACTTAAACTCTATACTTCCCCTGTTTGAAAATGGACCAAGTGAACCAACCCCCATAATCTAGCCCTTTTTTCTTCCAATTGGGACCACAGAAGAGGGCAAAGATACATCCACATGAATCTTGCAAAGATAAGGGAAATTGAGGATTGGGAGGAACCGAGAAGAGTTCACAAGGTAAGAAGTTTCCTTGGTTTGGATAACTATTACCATGGATTTGTTGAAGGTTACTCTAAGATTTCAACACCACTTAGTGAATTGTTAAATAAGAACATACCGTGGAATTAGATAGATAAGTGTCAAGCATCATTCTACAAACTAAAGTGAAAACTTGCGATGGAACATGTGTTAAAGATACCAGACTTTGAGTAATCATTTGAAGTGGAGAAATATGCTTCAGACTTTGCCATTAGAGGAGTTTTGTCTTAGGAAGGTCAATTAATGGCCTATGAGAGAAAAAAAACTAAATGATCGTGAACAGAGGTACCATGTTCATGAGAAAGAGATGATTGTAGTTTTTCAATACATTGCCTACAAGCATGCATGCACTACTTATTAGGAAATCCACTCATTGTGAAGACAAATAATGTGGCAACAAGTTACTTTGCCACTCAAACAAAGTTATCACCTAAGCAAGCATAGTGACAATATTTCTTGGTAGAGTTTGAATTGACCATTGAGTATTGACCATGCAAGTTGAATGCAACAATGGATGCCTTGAACAAGAAGGCATAACTTGTAGCCTTAGAGAAGGATGAGTTGTTGATGCATATGGGAAGTCAAACACAATTTTTATCACGCTTGCAATATAATATCAAAGAGGGATTGCAAAAGGATCCCATAGCTTTGGACATCATGAAGTAGGTGAAGGAAAGAAAGATAAGGAATTTTTGGGTGGACAATGGATATTTGTACTTTGGTAACCAAATTTATGTGCATAAGTCATCTAACCTTTGAAAGGAACTCTTGAGGGAGTGTCATGATTTGCTTTAGGTAGGCTACCCAAGATAATGAAGGATAATGGCATTGTTGGAACAAGGTTACTACTAGGAATGTATGAGGCAAGATGTGGAGGAGTATGTCCAAACATGTCCTGTCTACTAATAAGACAACATAGACACAAAATGCAAGCTGGTCCACTCCAACCTTTGCCCATATTAAAGAGACCTTGGGAAAGTGTCTTGATGAACTTCATCACTCACCTTCCTATTTGGCAAGGTTATAATGGGATTTTGGTGGTTGTTGACTGATTTTCCAAGTATGCAATCTTTGTTCTAATGAATGTGATTTGTGTAGTAGAGGAGATTGTGGAGATTCTCCTTAAGAATGTTGTGAATGTGAATGTTGAGATTGTGAGACTGGCTTGGTGAATATTACCTCCCTAGCTGAGAGGGAGTGTTGATGATTACAACCAAGACGAAGTCCGGGTACTTCCATGAGAGACTTGGCCTGGTGAAGATTACCTCCCTAGTTGAGAGGGAATGTTGATGATTACAGCCAAGACGAAGTCCGAGTACTCACTCAGTCTGTGTCCTGGAGGATGTCTCACGCAACTGTAATCATCAACACTCCCTCTCAACTAGGGAGGCATTCTCTACCAGGCCAAGTCTCTCATGGAAGTACTCGGACTTCGTCTTGGTTGTAATCATCAACACTCCATCTCAACCAGGGAGGTAATCTTCACCAAGCCAGTTTCTCACGGAAGTAATCGAACTTTGTATTGGCAAGCGATTTGGTGAAGATATCTGCAATCTACTTATCTGTAGGAAGGTACTGCACGTGTACTGTTTTCCTCTCCAACATGTCTCTGATACAATGATGTTTCGTCTCAATGTGTTTTGATCTATCATGAAACACAAGGTTCTTAGAGAGCTTCACACAGCTATGGTTATCACAAATAATAATAGGATCCATCTCATGATCAAATAAATCTGTCAGAATTTTGTGAAGCCACACTGCTTCGCGGACTGCCACACTCAATGCTATATACTCTGCTTCTGCGGTACTCAAGACCACAGAGTTTTGTTTCCTGCTGCACCAAGAAACCATGGTAGACCCCAAGGTAAAACAACAACCGAATGTGCTCCTATGGTCCAATGCGTTCCCTGCCCAATCTACATCGACATATCCTTGCAAACTCAAGTCCACACTAGAGGCATATCTCAGGCCATATCCAACTGTGCCTCATAGATATCTCAATGCATGCTTCACTGTTATCCAATGAGTCTGTCTCGACTGACTCATGAATTGACTAAGTACATGTATCTGGTGTCAACTAGATACATC
Source organism: Picea engelmannii (assembly GCA_009831015.1). Taxonomy (NCBI): domain Eukaryota; kingdom Viridiplantae; phylum Streptophyta; class Pinopsida; order Pinales; family Pinaceae; genus Picea; species Picea engelmannii. The sequence continues at coordinate 617,377 of ML781223.1, read as the reverse complement.
AATGATCCAATCAGTTGTGGATCAATCTCGTCTGAATCATTATCATTCATTTTCTTCAAATCCATCACCATCGGTGTAGGCATGGATTTGCATTCTGTCATACTAAACTTCTTTAATATCCCCATTGTATATTTTCCTTGACTTGGGAAAATCTCATTAGTCCTCTGTCATACTTCTTGTCCCAAGAAGTAGTGCATCATACCCAGATCCTTCATCTTGAAATCAGGAGTCAAAGATTGCTTGTATCCAACAACAAGGCTTCCTAAATAAGTCACCAAAATTAGGCTCTCGTTATCAACAATGTAATAATATAGGTTTGGATCAACAACACTCTTGCTGAAACCCAAACTCATCAGGAATCCATCCATATTCTCATACCAAACACGAGGTGTCTGCTTTAGTCTATACAGAGATTTCTTCAATCTGTACACATGAGATTTCTCGTCGTATATCACAAATTCTTCTGGTTGCTCGATGTAACCTTCTTCCCCAATCTCACCATTGAGAAAGGTTGTCTTTACATCCATCTGATGTAGTTTCCAACTCATGGATGATAGTACATATAGAAGTGTATCGATATACTGGATCAAATGTCTCATCATAGACAACTCTCTCTGTTTGTGGGAATCTTCTGGCTACAAATCTTGCTTTATATTTCTTGACACTTCCATCAACTGCATGTCCCTATGCCCCTTGCAGAGTTCATCAAGTTTAGACATGCCTTTTTATTCCCTACTGCAATATTTCCAAGGATATCAATTGGAGTAGTTGGATTAACTGAAATAATGGTTGTCTCCCTCTGAACTCCTGAAGGGGAGAAGGTAATGTCTCTTCCTTCTTCTCAATTAGTTTGACTCCCTCCGAGTCAAGTCATTCCTTCTCAAGTCTTGAAGGATAAACATCTTCCTTTGTTGTTAAGCTGCCTAGAGTCTTCACTTCCAGTGTGTTGTTCTTCTGAATGCACTGAGACCTCTATGGGTCCATGATTGCACCAAGGGTTCCTTCCTCCTGCAAGTACCCTTATGACAATGATGCAAATAATATATATACAAGTGCATACCTGAGAGTGTACACCAATGGAGGTTTTGCTTGATTGGCAATGTCATAATGATCAATGACATTCCTCGCTAGTTTTCCATAGACTAGAAGGCACATTATGTTGTTGTAGCTTCGCGTGGCCACCTGGCACTGCTATATTCTATAACCAGACTTGTTTTCCTTATAACGACAAGTCTCTGACGAAGTCTGCATCAACCTTTACTACTGTAAATAGTATGAGAGTATCACATGTTAGCAATTTTTCCCTTCTGTTGGTGATCCAACTTGCTATGACTGTTTTAGCTTATGAAGGTCATGTCCATTGTTGACATTCAACAAAATTCCAAACAAACTGTTGTAGCTATCCTTGTAGCTCCTGCTTCTACTCAAAACTGTTACAACTTGACTTCAAATCTGTAATTAAGGGTTTCAATCTAGTCTGTAATCAATATCTTCAATGCACTTAGGCAAGCGATTATATTTTCCCGTGGAGAGAACTTCAAGAGTAGATGGAAACTCATAGGAAAGACATCAACAACATCCTTCTATATTTGATGGGATATACACCATCACCACCATTAAATACTTGCATCAATAGATTACATCAAAATATGGCAATAAGGAGCAATGGGACATCCTTCTATTGGATAACAGTTATGAAAACACACTATATCCCAGATCTGATATTATAAAAGTTTTAAGAGAACAAATAGATCTCTTATGCTAGGAAAAGTCCCCCACAACAAATATTATGTTCCAACAAGGAAGTAAAAGACAAGCTTACAAAGATATAACTCATAATTTAGACTTGGCCACAGGTCTCCTTGTGTTGTCACAGGTTTATAATGGCACTCAAATAGTTCTCAAAACCGCCCCCCCAAAAAAATATATGTTGTTTGTACTGGATGTTACAGCCATAATGTCATCCCTTCATATTATTTCTAGGGTGGTTGTAACAACCCCCAATACTGCCCAAAATTTTCTCTTAACCCTGCTCAGATAAGTACCTCATATTTGTCAACGAATTAGCCTTGGGACTGTCACATGATGGCTCCCTCACAATTTGCATTTTTCTTTATGGCTACGACAACCTCAACCAAGTCTGCAGACATGTTTTAGGGTTCCTGTTGTAGAGGTTTCTTCTAGCCATGGCAGCCTTAAACTTCACCTCAAAAATCCGGACACTTCCTCAGATTTTGGGTTGCGACAGCCTTAAATTTCACCTCAGAAAGGGTCTGGACCCTCTTCATTAAAGGGTCTACTATTAGGGTATTTTGCGATAGCTTTAGGGAGGCTTCTCCCTTACTGCGGTCTCCTCTTAAGGTTTTCAACAGGGCTCGGCTAGGCCTGCGACCAACCTTAACCTTCACCAAGGATTTAAGAGGGGTCTGACCTCAATGTTTACCACAAAATGTTAAAGGGAGGTCCGACCCTCTTCTCTTTACACCCATGACATATTTTTGGCAGCCCCTACCTTCAACTTTAATGTGCAATGATCTTCTTCAAGCCTGCTTTGATACCATGTTGAATTTTCAATGAGCTATAGCTCATACATTTTCTTTAAATTTTATGTTTAACTTTTACTTGAACCATAACTACTACAATAAATCAAGTTTACAAGAAGAATAACCATGCGCAAGAACACAAGAAGTATCCTGGGAAACCCTTCACAACAAGGGAAGAAAACCTAGCCAATCCTTTGCTATATTCTTCAAGAGAAAGACCTCCCACACCATCACCAAACCTAGCACACAAGAGGGTGTTGTAATTTTCATAATTTCAGACCACAACTTCTAAAATCATGAGATGACGCAATGATAAGTGTGTTTCCTCAATGGGGATTCACCTTTATTTATATAAGACTTGTCACATCAAATGATGTGTCTATTGGCACAATAGGGCCGACCTCAATAAGTCAAAATATAATTAATAGTTACCATATTAATTATCTTTTACATTATGGTGGGGCCGACCTGTACCCTTTACATTACAGACAGGGTTACAGGTAAGTCTGACTCTTGGACAATATAGCAAGGGATCTCATACACCCACTAGTTCTCAACCACTAGGGTCACATCCATCTGTGCTCAGCCACAGGGATGCCCACATCTCTATCTCATTGTGTCTCATAGGAGAACCACACTCACTAGTGCTCAACCACTAGGATCACGTTCACCTGTGCTTAGCCACAGGGACATCCAACTTAGCAGATCTCTTTCTCACTGCGTTACACATGAGAATCATCTAGAGTATCACATCATCTCAACTCTCTGCACAGAGGAGGCCAATACATTGTTTCATCATCACGTTCACCTTTGCTCAACCACAGACACGTCCAACTCAACAGATCTCTTTCTCACTGCGTTACACAGGATATTCATCTAGAGTATCACATCATCTCAACTCTTTGCACAAAGGAGAACAGTAAACCCTTCGCATGGGCTCCTTCACCCCTCACAGGGCACACAACGTTCCATATAAGTCTCAGAGAGGAACCACACACCCAACTCATGGGCTTGCTCACCCCACACATGGGCACACAACATTCCTTCTGCATCTCAGAGAGGAACCACACACCCAAATCATGGGTTGTCGACTCACTTATTCTGTGTCTTGGAGGATGTCTCACACAACTGTAAGCATCAACAATGAAGTACAAGGGTCTCCCATTGAACATAGTGCCAGATAGAGATATAAGGTTCATGGGGTGGTTTTAGATACAGTTGTTCAAGCTTTTTGGAACCAATTTTTTTATGAGTTCAAGTTATCATCCATAGACCGATGGGTAGACCTAACATATCAATGGCCTTTTGGAGTAATACCTAAGGCATTTTGTTCCTACAGACCATACAAATTGGCTAGAGTTGTTGGATGCAACCTAGTTTAGCTACAACATGCATTTGACTCGATAAATGGACAATATTCGTTGGCACCCCACATAGTTCTGCAAGGCTATTATGGGCACATCCCATCAACCTTGAGGTTCATAAGTGGATGGAAGGACAAATTGGAGATGGTTCATGTTTAGTTAATGAATGTAGCTGAAAGGATGAAGCATTGGGTGGATCATGGTAGAAGGGAGGAAAAGCTTCAAGTTGTTGACTTTGTCTTACTTAAGTTAGGCAGAGAGTAGCTCAAGCCACCTAGTGGCATGTCTGGTGCTTTGTTGTGATAGTTTGAATGTTTGTTCAAAGTACTTGAGAAGATTGGAAATGTTGCTTACAGATTGGAGTTGTCGGAACTATGAGAGCTCCCCATCCAGTTTTTCATATCAGTTAGTTGAAGCCCTGTAGGAGTGATGAAGGTGAACCTAGTAGAGCTGGACAATCTAGAGCCCCTGCATTGATCACAAACATACTAGAACTGGAAGTAGATAATATACTAGCACACAACATTTCCCACTTCAATAAGAATTGAAGGCAAGAGTGCTTTATTAGTTGGAAAGACAGACCTGAAGAGGAGAACAATTGGGAAAGGAAAGAGGTGCTACAACAATATGTAAACAAGATCCGAGAGTTAGAGAAGCAAAGGCTTGGAGCACTTAGACAACTGTTGGTTGGATGTTGTCGGGATGTAACAAGTTTAGTGGGGGATGATGTAAGGCATTTACTATGGATGGAAATAGGAAAACCTACTCAATTGGTTAAGTCATATGTGAAAAGTTGTAGCAACAAGTTGTAAGGCTAGATGATGCTTTCTTGGTCATTAGACAGAGTGGTGAACCATCCTAAGTTTCCTTTATGCAAGACTGGCAAGCCCTGGGTGCATGAATTAAATATGCAGGCCCAAGAAGTCAAGCATTCCATAGTTAGTTGACAGGTTGCACGTTGGGTCCACTTTGGAGGTGAAGTGGAGTACAAGGCACCTTAGAAGAAGGCAAAGGAAAGCAATAATCTACTATACAAAGAGGACGCCTCCTTTGGGAAAAGTCATCAAGAAGAATTATTCATACAAGGGTAAAAAAGAGGGTTTGTGGTTGTGCTAAGTCTGGGGTTATACTATAAACTACTGGGGTGTTGACTAAGTTAATTATTAAAGAGATGAGGCCTACAAGAGGCAAGCTCGTGGATGCTTCAGAGTTTGATTGACACATTTTGTAGGATGTTTGCCTTAGATAATTGTAGTTTGTAAAAGAGTCACAGACAATTGGACACACTCCCTTGTTGTATGTAACTTTCTTCACATCAATAGAGTCAAGGCATCCACCTTGGGTGTCACCAGTATATTTGTGTTGTGGTCTCTTTATGATTATTGAATGCTATTGTTCCTTTCATTATTTTGAATGGAAAATCATTCATGAAAATTGGTTAGCTTTAAAAGCACTACTGGGATGCTTTAAGGCCACAATTGGATGTGTGCATATTGTTAGAGAAATTGGTTGGACATCTAACAAAACTATAGCTCAAGGCATAGTTATGGGCCAACCTTAAGTGAAGAGGCATAGTTTGGTTGTAGTAGGTGCAAGTTAGTCAAGCCTTTGTGGTTGAGGCAAGACATTGCTAGATAATTGGAGATGATGGAATGGCAATTTTAGGGCAAGACTCTTAGGTCTGTGACATTGATTGTCTAGATCACGCTCATCATTAACAACAAAACTTTGCAAGTAAAGGGAAATAGCAAGGACTATCCCCCTACTGCCCTGTGCATGATTTGTGATCCATAAAGAACCATTCCAACAATAACTCATGTGATTAAAAAGCTCAAATCTTGGAGATTTGGCTTCCTTCAAAAGGACTAAATCCAGTCTAGTGCTTTGTAACACTCCATGAACAAATTGCTTACAGCTTAGGATTGTCATCCTTCTTATGTTCCAAGATAAAAGAGATAACTTCAATTAAGTAAAAGAGGGTTTTCAAGGCTATTGAAATGGTTGCTCATCACCACATCCCCCAAAAATGAGGTCCTCATATCAAGCAAAAGGACCACAACTTCCTTGAAGGACTTCATCGCGGGTGTGGGGCTCAACTCTCTGTCGAAATTGTCTAAATGAACATGAGATGAGACTCCCTTCTATTTTTTGGACTTCTCTTTCCATCCAACATCTACATTCATGCTCTTTGATTGAACACTCAGTGACTCACCCCTTATGAAGATCAAGGGGTATCACTATGACTCTAGTTATGAACACCACACGTGTTGACATTGGATTGAGCCCACTACAAAACTAGCCCCCCCAATGTCTTGAGAAAACTCATGTACTGAAACTACAATAGATCTACCACTTGCACTCTAATTGGGCTTAGTCAAGGGCCCACCATTCTTGACAACCTACCCTGATGCCACTAACGAACCAACTTCCTTAGCTACAAGTGTTATCAAAGCAATGACCCCTACACCCTTTGAAACAATTGATTTAGGTTTCCAATCAAGGCAATCATGGATTAGGTGATAATGTGCTCAATAAGAAAACAAAGCATCAAGGAGATTGAGGTACCTAATCTGTTGTTGAACCTCATCCAAAGTCAAAATGAAAATGAATGGATGGAGCCTTTTTTCATATCCACTTCAACATAAACCCTCAAGTTGGCTTGAAATGAGTTACAATATCCATCTAGAATGAGCACCTTGCAAACAAGTCCACAAAATGACCATAATTTTGTTGGTACTGCAGGAAACTCTAACAATAAAGGATAATGAGCCTGCCCCAGATCATTCAACTTAAAATCTACTCATCAAGACCACACATAAGCTAACGACCCCATAATATTCCAGGTACCATATTGCAAAACATTTTGGGCCATGACATCATAGTTAATTAAAAGGAAAGCATACTTAGACCCAAACCCCCAAGAAAATTTAGACGAAATCCCCTAGGCCTCCTCGTTTAAAGCTTCCTCATCTAACATATGTCGTAAGAAAAAAATCACTCAATGATTCTATAGATTTTGCTACCCTCAAAAGTATTATTTGTTAATTGTGAAGATAAAGTTGAAATTACCTTCGTCCATGCTCAAAGAATCAAGAATGACCTCCGGATTTGGTCCACCAATCCTCAATATATTGTGAATGAGAAGGAGAGGGTTCCTTCTCTATTAGTGCCCTACAATTATTAAGCAAGTGGTTCCATTAATATGAACACTAGCAAAGATAACTTCAATGAACTAGACACCACCCATGATTTTTGAGGGTTGGACGAGATCTCCCTTTGTTACATCATCCCCACATAAGAGTTGATACCGTTCCCTTCACCAATCACCTCCACCATTTGAGTCTCAAAATACACACTCAAACTAACGAATAGATATACCTTCGACTCATCTAAATCCTTCAATATAGATGAGAGCAATGGTGGCCACTCTTCTCTAGCTTTGGGTTTTGAGCTTAGCATTTAATGAACGAACCATGACCCTAACACAACCATTCATGTATCCACAATTTGACAATAAAAATTCCAAGGTAGTCTAATCCTTGGATCAATTCTTTCATGCATAAACATGGACATCCTCAACATTCACCTGAAGTGGCATCCTTCCTATATCCACCAACAATTATAAGTCTTATTATTTTTTAAATAGAAATTTACTATTTTTGAACAAAAATACGGTTGCAGTCGAATCATCCAACTGGATAATACAAAATTTATATAGTCAATAGTCACTAGAACCGAATGATTTCTCAAAATATCAACACTGCCATTTCTTATTTGTAGTAGCCTTAGGATTTATATCTACCACTAACTATTCAACACATATAAATTTGTACAAACTATCCTAACAAAAAAACTGCTTTGAAAACATAAAAAAACTAGAAATTAACAGGGTGCATGCCCACTAAGGGCCTCCATTTTGCTATTGACCTTGGATGACTAAATGACCAAGGATTACTTCTTTGCTTGAGTATATTCATGTTGCATTGTATCTTCCTCCTTTTCCATTAGGTTATATACTTTGACAGAGCCAACATAGAGAGAAGGAGGAGCCACTAATTGATTTAGCTCATCTACGTATATATTCTCCATTTCTATCTATTCAATTCTTTCCTGCAACACACCCATTCTTTCATCAATTTCTTTGGATATCCAAATATTGTTTTGTATGTTGATTTCATCATGCCTTTGTTAACTTTTAATTGACTCTGCATGAATGTTGATGTCTATTAGTTGCCTTTGCATTTCCCGAGCCTCCAATGCATTCCTCCTTTCCCAATCTTTCCTAAAAACCTTCCCCCTTTCGTGCATATAATGAGAAACAATCTCGAGCCTCTTCAATGCCCCTTTCACATGTTTGGATACCCCTATGCAAATCAAAATTCTTACAAATAGCACAATGCTTTGAATGTCCATGTGGGTTTGCCATTTGTCCCTTTCTATTCATCATCCAAATCCTCAAATAAACTTCTAGAATGCAATGCCATTTAAACCTTCTTCCATCGCATTGTATTGACTTCTAGCACATCGAACTGGCTTTTGGCACATAGAACCTCTTCTCAAAACACATGACCAACAATGAATCACGCACGTAGAATCGTCTATCAAGCAACTGGGAACCTTTAACAAAACTCATGGACTTCTATTGAGAAACCTCTAAGTATCTTAAGAGCTCACACCCCAAATAACAAAGAGGGCAAACACAGAGAAATCATGAACATCTTCCAGCTTGTTCAAAGAGTATACCACATACGAGCATCCATCCCATCCTCATAAGAATGAAAACTAATGCCACCTACAGAGAAGTGTGCAATGGGAGGGGGGGAGGGAGCCTTTAATGCCTAAGTACATTACACATATGTTTCCTACCACTTGTCCATTGAATTTGGGACCCTCAACCTTAGTATTATGTTTGTCATATATTTCATGGAAGGTGACAAGTTATAGGCCCCACTATTTATTCTCAGTGATCCCAAATGGAGATTGACCACTTTGTTTGCTTGTTTATTTGCAAAAGTGTTATTGCACCTCAGGACATGGTAGAATTTAATGAATTCAAAGCTTTTGGCTAACCTTTGAGCTCTGATAACTAACCTTTTGAGCTGAAAATCCTTGAGTGATGATTAGTACTGCATATGTCGAATGATAGTGGTAAAATCCCCATTCTCCAAATTGTCTCTTATTCCCTTTTTCTTTAGGATCATTAATTCTTGGACTAAAGCTAAAATCTTTGAATTAATTGTTTGTGACCTCACCTAACCCAGGCATAAGTAACTTCTTGCTTTCCTTCTAGATAAAAAGTGACCTCACACTTGCCACCCTTGAATAATTATAAATCTTATTATTATATAATAACAATAGAAATATAATTATATTTTACAATGATATTTTCATTCGAAATATCATTCGACATGGATTGTCATATAATTACCCTTATTAGTCCCTGCCGGAAGGCCAAGGGCAGGGACTATAGCGATGAGTTCATCGCTGACTTTCAATTAGTTTATAGTTGACTTCGAAATATTTGTGAAAATGGTAATGTTTAACATAGGAAATATATAAACCTCATTTTTTTAATAATAAATTTGTGTACTTGTCACAATTTCATTGGCTGGGAAGTTTGAAGCGTTATTGCCGGCTTCGCTTCTTCCCAGGCAATTCTTGCTGCTTTGATAAATAATTTGCCTATAGTTTTGCTAAGTATCAAGCCTGCTTTCATAATGCTTTTATAAATTCTTCTCCTATGATTTGACAGCTGACATTAAACGGATCTTTGACAACCATCAACAACCACCGGGAAAGTGATAAATAGTCTGAATATATATTAAAAAATCCCACCGCCTTGTCCTCTATTTATTGCGCTGCATCAACTTGTAAGCCAGATTATAATGCAATCCTTATCGAATCAGGAAGTGTTAAAGGTGCATTGATAGAGCTTTCCTTACCTGTCTTTTCGCACCTTACGAACCAGAGACTTATACTGCAGTTGTAATCCCGCCGTGTTACTGAATTAATGAGAGATTAAACACATTACAGAAATTAAAGCTTAAGGAT
>ML781223.1:569423-588854 GCA_009831015.1 Picea engelmannii | reverse complement strand
CAATGGTTATCGATACAAATACAATGTATATATGATGTATTTTTTCATTGATAGTAGTGAGTTATTTTACAGTCATTTAATATGAAAAAAATGTCGAGGGTTAGCCTTATTATGTTATGTTAAATAATATTATAATAAAAAAAATAAAGTAGTTTCAATTAAAATAAATAATTATAATAAAAATAAAATTGGTTCAATTAAAAATCAATTGCATATATTGTATAAAACTTGACATAAAATGAATTAACAATTAAAAAAATTCGATCCCTCTCATACTTGAAAGATTCGAATTTAAAATAAATCTTTATTCCACAATTTTTTCAATAATAATATAATAAAATATATAATCTAATCAACTATTATTTCAAAAAATATACGATATAATATCTAAACATAATTATTATTTATAAATCTTAATTATTAGAGGGTTTATACTTTTTCATAAAAATAAGAAAAATATATTTACAAAAGATTTATTTAATCTCAATAATGCAAGATATGTATGATCTCATATAAATAATACTTAGCTATACATGTAGCAAAAAAATATATGATCTAATAGAAAACACGACTTAACTTAAACCATATAATTCCTTGCTTAAAAAACCTCCCCCAAAAATAATAAAAATAAAAATTTAGGAAATTTTACTAAACTCTGAAGTGGACAAGCCACTAAAGAATGTACTCATCGGTTGCCTTAAGGCAATAAGAGAGCAACTCTCTCCTTGGTCTTTTGTAGGGTGCAAGCACCTTTGCATTCCAATGAAAAAATTACAAAAACTTTTGCGAAAAAATAACAAAAACTTTTGCAAACAATTATGCATGTGCTTTTCAAGGTTATGATTCTCTACATGGAAATGGATTAACTCTACGAGCATAATTAATGTTTATGATCATGTATTCAAAACCTCCATGCAAAAATAATTATTTTAGAATTATAGGGAATTAAAACTTAATTGAAAATTTTGAACATGTTTAGAAGTATGAGAGAACTTTTCATGAATTTCAAAATTATATACTTCTTAGCTTGAAGGTTGTAGATATTCTTTTACTGTGAATTTTTACTCCAAGTTTGTTCCAAGGGATTGCTTTACCTACCTATTATATCTTAATGATACTCTTCTTCCCCTAGAACCCTCGAGTTGTAAAGGTTGTATGAAGAAGTATATAAATAGTAAGTGTGAAAGGAATTTACCCACTTCACCAAATGAATGTGTAACTTCACCAATGAACAAATGTGAAATCCCCACCACAACAAAAATCAAACCTTATCAAGCTTTTATGCATATTATCCCCAAGTCCATGCCACTTCATGCATAATTCCTAATTTTTAATTAACAAATATGCATATTATTCAAGAATCTCCTAACTACTTTTCCTATCTTTGCTCACCCACTTTCCCTCTTATTTTTTAAAACTCATGTATGTGTATATAATATTACTTTCTTAATTAAATAAAAGCCTCCAAAATAGAAAGTGGATGATTCCCACTATTTACCTAGATTAAAAAATTGTGAATTTCATGTAAAAGTGTGAATATTGGTGTTTCTAAAGTGCAAAATTAAATTTCAAGATTGTGAATATTGGTTTTCAAGAGTGTCAATTTCGAAAAAGGTGAATTCTACACTTTAGAAACATCAATTCCGACCTATCTTTGAAAAGGCTTTGACTTGAACTAGTCCAAATTTAATGAAAAACTCATTTTCCCTTAATGCTTATTTACTACTTTCTAATTACACAATAAAATCAAATCTATTTTACCCATATGTGTCCCTCTATTTAAATGAGTGCATTCTACTTTTTTTTCCAGCATAAAATTTCTCATTATATTTGATATAATAATGTGCACAAAGTCAAAACTTCACCAAGAAATTACATAGAGTTCCAAATTGTTCAGTGATAATAAAATATCAACTCCTCCTCACAATAGGAAATACAACAAAAACCTGAAAACAAAAAAAATTCCTTCTTTGGCAGTTTATAGACTGATAGATAACAGTAAGAGTCATCTCCATATGCTAAAGACAAAACTGGCAAAATCCAACAAACATAAAGATTTGTAATAAGCTAAAAAAGGTGCAGAAAAAGAGAAGGACCCTCATGTCCTTCTATCCATTTGTTGTACATAATCTTCCCTTCTGGAATCTGGAGAGCCTTTTTGGATAATGCATCAGCTTCCCGATTTTGTTCCCAGTAAATGTGGGCGAATATTATTGTCCTGAAAGAAGTTGCTAACTCCTTAATTCTATCCTTCCAGCCCACTAAAGAGATGATTTGTAAGTTTCCCCTGCAATTTAGCCAGTCAATAACTATTTTCGAATCTCCAAAGACTTGCATGTCTTCTATATCCAAATGAGTAGCCAAAATTAAGGTCGCCCAAACACCAAGAAGTTCATCCCTTGTGTTTGTACCAGGGCCACAATTGAGGATCCATTTGTACATAATATTGTCTGTTGAATTTATAACTCCGTTGTAACACCATGTTTCCTCCAATTTGTAAATATAACTATATTGGCCAAGAGACTAAGGCAAACTCAAATGTGTGAATGTTTGATTTGATGAACCTTTGTATAAAAGGTCGATGAATGTAAATTTTGTTATTTTAATAGAAAATGGATAAGTGTTGCATGACTGCTGGAAAGGGGAGGTGCTAAGAGAAATGTTATGAAAGAGATGGTGGAGGGGACTAGGAATGGTTGCGTTAACCTCCATCGAACCAATACTTTGCTGGATTTAATTGCTCAGGATCAGAACAATCCTCTAACCCATGAATGAATTACAGTCAAGCTGGTAGGTGGTAAGACCTCCTCAAGAGTTAATGAGGGGATGGGGCAGACTGCCCATCTGTAAGGCTTCCAGACCTAGCCACGGACTGGAAATTCGGGCCACACACAATCTTGCTGAGAAAGGCAAGAAAGGAAGGCATGGTGGACAGAGAGGAAGACCTATGAAGAGTGCAGAGATGAGAGACTGAGCTCTCAGGTTTGAGGACAAACTGTGAAAATAATGTGTTTTGATCGCGGGAAATAGAGACTAAGTTGGGAGAAGGAGAGTAACCTTCGTCCCCATTTATTTATGTGCCGGAAGAAGAGATTCAATCTCAAAGCATCGTGGTCTAGCTCGGGGGTGGATAATGGTAAATCCGTTAGGAGTGACTGAGCTTATGGTTGGGTGGAAACAAGAACCCCTTCCAACAATCGCTTCACGTTATCCGGTTCTGATAAGTGTTTTCATACTCTATGCGTTGAATTGGGAATTAATGGTTGCATGCATGTATTTACATATCTATAAATGGTTTCTGTATTGAAATGGTTAAGTTATGTGTATACGTTAACTTCCTTGAGAACTTATGCTTTTGCCTTTCTCGTATGCTTCAGTTTAACTCTCGAAGGTGTTTTCCCCAGGGAGCTAGCTCACAACTACAGAGTCAGAGCAAGCCTCTTAGCACTGCTACCATCTCGGTAACCTCACGAGTTTACCCCGCCCTGTTTCAGAACTTAAAGTTCTGCAGATTAGGAAGGCGTTTCCTTCAAGCCAGTAGCCCGAGAGACCTTGAACTCGCGCCCACGACCTTAACCAAAACCCAACTAAGAGTAGAGATCATAGCCCGAGAGTCATCTGAAGGTCCATGTGACCTGGGTCTAGGAACCCTGCATTAAGCCCGAAAGGAGCTAGCTCATAATGGTTTCAGAGTTTCAGGATTTCGACGCCCTGGGATGTCAAACTTCATGATAGTCAAAGTTACCTGAACTCCCTGAGTAACAAGAGTTGTAGATGAATCAAGAACCTGACAGAGGAGATGAATGTGAACCGTTCATCGAGAGGAAAACCTATCTTAGTTATCAGATCAACTCAAAGATCCACTGGAGTTAACAGATCAAACACCAGTTGCACGATTAGATCGATGGTTGGGAATCATTGCGGAGCGCGAAAGTGAAATTAGCGGACGTGATAGTTCAAGGTACGCAATCAACCAATGTCATTGATCTCATCGCGCTGGAGGATCAACGACCACGATTAGACAGATTCGGGCAAGCACTTTCTAGATTGCGAAGATTGGGCCCCGCAATCACTGTAAACCATCGTTCTATGAACAAAGATCGATGGTTGGGAATCATTGCAGAGCGCGAAGGAGAAATTTACGGACGTGCTAGTTCACGTCCCGTAGTCAACCAACGCCGTTGATCTCGTCGGGGTGGAGAATCAACAACCACGATTAAACAAAGTTAGGCGAGCACTTTTTAGATTGCAGAGATTGATCTCTCCGATAAAGAGCGAGCACGTTGGGGCCCCGCAATCACTTTGAACCGTCGATCTGTGAACAAATTGGTATTGGTCGGATCTCGAATGTGAAAATATGAGGGAGGTTGAAAGACGATCAGACCAGAGCGACGAGGTGCAGTGACGCCATCCATGGTGATGTGGATTTAAGCTTGACGAGGCACGTGCCACTTGGATTCATGCGCATCACATACCCTATAGCCCCTTTTGAACGTGATACATGTCATCCCAGACGAGGGCACGTGTCACCCCTAACCCAAATATGTGTCATCCTCTGGCACATGCATACCTCTCCCACGTAGTATGTGAAATGACTGGGATTTTGGGAGTCCGGGACTTCGGGACTCTAGAGGATTCGAGGTGCTTCGAAAATCCCTGAACGTCGAAGTCCTGAAGTAGATCACAACCGTCGATTACAAGGGACACGTGGCACTCGATCTGTAACTCTGGGTACAAAGTACTTCGAAGGAAAAAGGCTTTGGAGTGTTCAAAAATCCCGAATGTTGAAGTCCCGAAGTAGATCACAGTCATCGATTACGAGGGACGCTTTGGAGTGTTTGAAACTTCGGAGGAAAAAGGCTTTGGAGTGTTTGAAACTCCCGAACGCCGAAGTCCTGAAGTAGATCACAACCGTTAATCACGAGGGATGCTTCGCACTCGATTTGTAACTATGGGTACATAGTACTTCGGGGAGAAAATACTTTGGAGTGTTCGAAACTCCCGAATGTTGAATTCCTGAAGTGAATCATGGCCGTCAAAATATCGGAGGACACACAATGTCGGATTGTGAACTTCAGATATTTGCCACTCTGGAGGATTCGCGCGGTGGTTTTCTTGGCGCCTGTTGTATTGGCGTCTGGTCATAGCCCGCAGTCATATGTGAGTATAGATGGATGGAAGAACCCAAAGAACTTGGGAGAGGATATTTGCCAGCTCTGATCTCGGTTCAGAGCATGGAGACTGTGGCTGGAAAGCTTTGGAAGAGTAGAATGGAATAGAGACCGCAAATGGGGGTTTTGATTTTCTTAAGAATAACGAAATTTTGATGCCCCACCATGGGTGTGTTACAAATTGGTATTAGAGCATGGTTACAACACTTGGCCTACTTGGGCTCATGGACGAGTCACTTAAAAATCCTGTTTAAAGAAAATCTTAAGGGTGACGACCTACCTTACCTCTTTTTGAAAGAATCTAGTTAAACTATTACTAAAGAAAAGAATGAAAACTTTCTACTATGTGTGTGTATTTAAGAAAAATGAACTATGTGTTGCTCATGAACTAATGGAATTTTAGCTAACAGTAAGTGTTTTTTCAGCACTCCAACAGTCAGTGAATCACGTGAAACCACAAGCATAAAGGATGGTGACGTGTCATGAAGTGGGGGATGGATCCCACAATAGAGACGAAGAGTCTGACGAGAGGAGGGTGGTGGAGACCCCTCTAGATCTAGCTGAAACTGTAGGGAGCCTTATGGCCTAATTACAGATTTGTAAGGTTGACAACGAGAGATTGATAAAGGAGCAAGAAAAACAAATGGAAACCAATGCAGTATTGCTGCAGAGCTTATCCGATATGCAGAGGCATCTCCAGCATGGACCTGCAACCAGTCATGTGGACCGACGACATACAGAGAGAAGTCACAGTCCACTTGAAATACGAAAACGTGGTCCCATAAATGGCCACATAGGGAGAATTACCTCGAGGAAGGCCCAACCTGGAGTTAGGGGACACTCATCGGGAGAGCCCTCTGAAAAGGGAACTGACAACTCTGAGGGATCTTCTAGTAGCAAAACTAGCTCACATTCTCAGAAGAAAGGAAAGAAGTGAAAGCATTCCAAAAGTCATGACCCTGAAGAGTTCAAGAAATCCAAACCACCCTCTCTCAATGGAGATATTGAGAAAGGGGAAGAGGTATAAGCTTGGATGCTTGGCTTAAAGAAGTACTTCAAAGTTCATGAATATTGTGAAAACTTGAAGGCTTGAATAACCATCTTCAACCTGAATGGAAAGGCTTCCATTTGGTGGGAAGATCTTAAGAATGTGAAAGGAATCCATGAAAAGGACTTATCATGGAAATAGTTTGAGAAACAATTCAAGAAGAAGTATCTGTCAAATAAATACTTCGACGAGAAGACTAAGGAGTTCTATGAACTCAAGGGACAACTCATCATAGAGGAGTATATAAGGAAATTCCTTGAGCTACTGAGGTTTGTACCCTACATAAAAGATGAAAAGGTAAATGTCCAATGATTTATCAGTGGGTTACTTCAGACCTACCATAACAGGATTGAGTTTGACGAGCCAAAGACCTTAGAAGACACTATCCGTAAGGCAAGGTATTGTTATGAATAGTTCGAGTGTAAGACAAAACCTCTCAAGGACTGGAAGAAGATGAGTAGTTCAGGGTTCAAGAAGAAGGGGTTTAAATCCTCAAGATTTAAGAACTATAGGAAGGATTCAAGAATGAGACTTCCTACCTGAAGTGTGTATCAATAGAATTTCCCCTCCCAGAGTGGAAATAAACCTTTTGGATCAACCCGAGGAAAGACTGATAACCCAAAGAGAGAACCTTTGAAATGTTGGGGTTGTGGAGCAGAACATTTGCTGAGGGATTTCACACATAGACAATAGAACAATAGGAGAGTCTGCAACATCCAAGAAGCTAACGCAGTCAATGATGTGGCTAGGAGAATGCCACAGATTTATGCGGCTTTGGATAATAAACAAGCCGACCACCAGTATTAAGTGGTGGAGATGGAAGGTATGATCGCCAACCATCTAGTTTCAATTTTAATTGACCCTGGTTCTAATTTGAGTTATGTGGCCCCTCAGACTGTTGATAAGTGTAAACTGCAACTAGTTGGACATGATAAGCCATGGTTGGTACAACTAGCCATTGGAACCAAAAGAAAAGTAGCAGAGGTCATACCAGCTTGCCAATTCATCATGGATGGATTGCCCACCCAAGCAACCCTTAACATATTTCCCCTAGGGTCTTATGACTTGTTGATTGGTATGGACTGGTTGGCTGCTTATAAAAATAAGTTGGACTGCTACCATAAAAATTTAGAATGTGTAAATAAAGAAGAGAGAAAGATGACCCTCCAAGGGATTCAAAAGCCAGTCTCAGTGAGACAAATATCAACCCTTTAGATGAAAAAGTATTGTAGAAAGGGATGTCCTCTATATGCAATACATGTGTTGGAATCTATTGAGGATGACAAACTGAACCTAGAGGACCACCCCATATTAAGAGAGCATAGAGACGTGTTTCTGGAAGAGGTACCGGGTCTACCTCCAAGAAGAGACATCAACTTCTCGATAGAACTTGCACCAAGAGAAGTGCCAGTGTCTAGGACACCCTATAGGATGAGTACACCCGAGCTAGTTGAGCTCAAGCTACATCTAAAGGAAATGATGGAAAAAGGCTACATTCGACCCAATGTATCTCCATGGGGAGCACCAACCTTGTTTATGAAAAAGAAAGATGGCACACTCCAACTGTGCATAATTATATACAACTCAATAAGACAACCATACAGAACAAGTACACACCATCAAGTTCGAATCAAGGATGAAGACATCCACAAAATGACCTTCAGAACAAGGTATGGTCACTATGAATTTGTGGTGGTGCCATTTGGACTAACCAATGCCCCCGTCGCTTTTATGTGCTCGATGAACAATGTACTCAACAAATTCCTAGACATTATTTTATTGGTTTTCATTGATGATATCTTAATCTACTCCAAGAACAGAGAAGATCATGAAGAACATCTTAGACTTGTACTTCAAGTCTCTACGCTAAGTTTAGCAAGTGTGACTTTTTCCAGAAGCAAGTACATTACTTGGACCATGTTATTTCTAAATAAGGGGTGGTAGTAGACCCTGACAAGATCAGATCTATTATGGAATGGCTTAGCCCAAAGGATGTATTTGATATCAGATCCTTTATGGGCTTAGCAGGATATTATAGAAGGTTCATAAAAGGATTTTCCAAGATTGGTTGTCCAATCACTGCCCTCCAGAAAAAGGGGGTTAAATTCACTTGGACATCAGAATGTGAAGAAAGATTTCAAGAACTGATAACCTTTTGACCCGTGCTGAAGATTGCAGACCCTGATAATGACTTCCTCGTGTGCACAAATTCCTGCAAGGAAGGACTCAGAGGAGTCCTTATGCAAGAAGGACGTGTAATTTTCTATGAATCCAAGAAATTGAATGAACATGAAATAAATTATGTGACCCATGATCTAGAGTTGGATGCCATAGTGCATGCTTTAAAAATGTGGAGGCATTACCTCTTGGGTAGAAGATTTATACTTATGACATACCACTGTGGGTTGAGGCACCTGTTTGATCAACCAAAACTCAATGCTAGACAAGCTAGATGGATGGGTCTCCTTAGTGAGTTCGATTTCGAAATCAAACACATCAAAGGGAAGGAAAATAGGGTGGCTGATTCCCTTAGCAGAAGTGTGAAAACGATTCACTTGGCGGCAGTAAGCACCTGTGAAATGAATGTCAGGGAAAGAATTAGGAATGCACAAGAAACAAATGCATTCTTCAAGATCGTGACCTCATACCTAAGGTAAGAGCCTACAGGGCTAAAGTATGAAGGCTATCAAATGCTCGATGAAGGCCTGCTAACCTATAGAAACATATTGTATATTCCAAGCTGTGGCAACTTGAGGAAGTTCATAATGGATGAACTACACAAGAGACCATATACTGGTCACCCAGGATATCAGAAAATGATCACGACCACTAGGAAACAATTCTATTAGCCTGGATTGAAAAAGAACAAAGCTGACTATCTACATAAGTGCTTAGAATGCCAACAAGTTAAGGAAAAACATTGGCACCCAACAGGGTTGTTACAACCTTGATCCAGGTGGATATCGGTGGCCACCCACCTTTTCCGAATGGCTCAAAACAGTTTTCTGGCAATTTTGGCAATTTACTATTTTTAGCAGGTTTTAACTTCTGGGGCCATTTTGAGGGTCCAAATGAAGGTTTTTCGAGATTGAGGTTCCTAATGATAGACAAAGGCATGATTGAGCCCCAAAAATGAATCTCCTTGATGATACCTTTCTAACGAGCTATCACACACCTAAAACGGAGATTGTATGCAAAAGTTACGACCCCGGGAAGTTGATGTACTCACTTACCCAAACGGGGCCCACATGACTTTTGGCGCTTCATCTCCTAGGGTTAGGTTTTTGGATGTCTAGGACTTTTGGCATTCCCGTTTATTGTAAAAAAGGCCTCCAGAGCCTCATTCTAATCATCTTCTTGCGAATGCGAGTAGCCGTCACATCTCTTCTCAGAGATAAGTTGCCGCCATTCAAGCGAGTCTTTCACTCTGTATTTTTACAGTCTCTGTACATTTCTTTGATTAATAGAAATCGTGTATTACTATATATCTGTGTTTATGGTTGCATCTCTGATACATTTCTGTTATATTATTGAATGTTTGCAATATCTCTATGCATTTCTTTATTATATCTCCGCTCTCATTTCGTGCCGAAAATAATCCGGATCAAACCTCTACCAATTCCAGAATGGAAATGGGAAACCATTTCCATGGATTTCATCACTGGATTACCAAGATCAACTAAGCAAAATGATTCCATCATGGTAGTGGTGGACAAATTGAGCAAGTCTGCTCACTTCGTTCCTGTCAAGTCGACTTGCAAGGCAATAGATATTGCCAACATCTTCATGAAGGAGATATTCAGACTGCATGGCATGCCTAGACAGATTATGTTCAATGGAGACACAAAATCCACTTCAATCTTTTGGAAATCCTTGATGGTTGGTCTTGAGACTAAATTGTTGTTTAGCACAACCTATCACCCCCAAACTGATGGACATACATAAAGAGTAAACCAAATGTTATAAGACATGTTAAGGATGCATGTAATGCATCAGCCTAAGAAGTGGGAAGACTACCTACCATTGGTAGAATTTGCCTACAACAATGGTTATCAAGAGTCACTAAAGATGAGCCCTTTTGAAGCCCTCTGTGGTAGACAGTGCAAGATTCCAATCAGTTGGAGTAATCCAGTGGACATAATTACAATCGGACCAGACATGCTAAAATAAATGGAACAACAAGTGATTCAAATCAAACAAATTCTGAAAATTGCTCAGGATAGACAAAAGAGCTACGCCGAATGAAAGAGAACTCCCAGAGAGTTCAGGACAGGAGACCATGTCTATCTCAGAGTTATACCCTGGAAGAGTTCCCTGAGAATGGGAGATTGTGCCAAGATGGCACCTCAGTATTGTGGACCCTTTGAAGTCTTAGATAGAGTGGGACATGTAGCCTATAGGCTAACACTCCCTCCCACAGTAAAGGCACATAATGTTTTCAATGTTTCATTATTGAAGAAATATGTACATGATTCTAATCATATAATTGACTGGTCTATGATCCAGGTGGAGCCGGAGGAAGAATTCCTACTAGAACCTCAATGCATACTAGATAGGAATTAAACCTCACTCAGGAACCAAACCATTTCACAGGTCAAGGTGCAGTGGAAACACTTTGGCCCAGATGAGGCTATGTGGGAAGTGTAGGATGCCATGAGACAAACATATCCAATTTTGTTTACTTCTATATATACATAACATGTTGACAGATAGAACATCGAGGACGATGTTCCTTTAAGGGGGAGGTAATTGTAACACCATGTTTCCCCCAGTTTGTAAATACAACTATATTGGCCAAGAGACTATGGCAAACTCAAATATGTGAATGTTTGATTTGATGGACCTTTGTATAAAACATCGTTGAATGTAAATTCTGTTATTTTAATAGAAAATGGATAAGTGTTGCATGATTGTTGGAGAGGGGAGGTGCTAAGAGAGACCACAAATGCTATGAAAGAGATGGTGGAGGGGACCAGGAATGGTTGTGTTAACATCTATCGAACCAGTACTTTGTTGGATTTAATTGCTCAGGATCGGAACAACCCTCTTATCCAGGAATGAATTAGAGTCAGGCTGGTAGGTGGGAAGACCTCCTCAAGAGTTTATGAGGGGCAGACCGCCCATTTGCAAGGCTTCCAGACCTGAACACAGACTGGGAATTCGGGCCACACACAATCTTGCTGAGAAAGGCAAGAAAGGAAGGCGTGGTGGACAGAGAGGAAGACCTGTGAAGAGTGCAGAGACGAGAGACTGAGCTCTTAGGTTTGAGGAAGAATTTTGAAAAGAGTGTGTTCTGAGAGACTGAGGCCATAGTCATATGCGAGTATAGATGGATGGAAGAACCCGAAGAACTTGGGAGAGGATATATGCCAGCTCTGAGCTCGGTTCAGAGCATGGAGACCGTGGTTGGAAAGCTCTGAAAGAGCAGAATGAAATAGAGACCACAAATGGGGGTTTTGATTTTCTTAAGAAGAAAGAAATTTTGACGCCCCACCATGGGTGTGTTACATCCACTTGCCCCACTCTATAAACCATTTGCTTGAGCTGCACCATCAAACCAACCGGTTGTATGCAAAACATGACAGTGAATCTTAAAATTTTTGTGACAACTCACTTTCTGAGTGCCTAATTGACTATCCAGTTTCCCCAAAGATTGAAAGACAATCGACTGGATAGATGGGGTACCATTACCAAAGATTTTCTTATTTCTTTCCAACCAAAAAAACCAACATACCAAGGAGGGAAGAGTGCTAAAGTTCCACTCCTTTTTATGCCAACTGTCAAAACAGGTAAGTAGATTAATACCTTCCCAAATAGTTTTTAAATTTAGACCACTTTTGATCTTCTGGCAAACCTGTTGAGTAAATTTGCAGTAAACCAACAGATGCAAGACTGTCTCCGAGTCCTTAGAACATAAATGACAAAGACTTGGTCCTTCCCAACATTTTTTTTGAAGATTATCCCAAGTTAAGATCTTATTTTCCACATCTAGCCAAGTGTACAGTCTATTTTTTAAGGCAATATCCTAGGTCCGCATATTCCTCCTCCAACCTCCAATCGGATGCTGCCAAATGTTTTTTGCTAGAGCGCTATAAACATTTTTTACTGTTAGGAAACCCGAGTTGTCTCCACCAGTCCAAGTTAATTCATCTTCTTTTGGCTGAATCTGAACTCCTGTTCCAATTAAATCCCTACAAAAGGAATCCCATTCTAGTGCCAAATCACTCACTAGTTCTAGATCTGTACTGTCTTTCCACTGTGCAGTTATGTACCTTGTCTAGTTCAGAGCTCTGGCTTGATATATATATCTTATATTTTTTTTCTTTAGGGAAGACAAAAGATCTTGTGAAAGAAATGAAGAGTTCCCCAAGCCCATAATCCAGTATTTCCCAAATAATACTCACTGTCCATTACTGGGACTCCAACTTAACCAGTGAGTGATAAGAGGAAGACATTTTAGAATATTTTTCCAAGTCTGTGAAGCTAAGGACAAACTATTAGTAGCCGTTTTGAACCAGGTGGAGACCGATAAATAAGGAAGATATTTATCCTTGATAACCCTATGCCAAATACCATCCTTCGTCAGTACACACTACAAAGAGTTTATTGCCAATGCTTTGTTAAAAAGGTAAATATTCCTTATACCCTAGCCACCAAAAATATTTGGCCTGTCTAAGATCTCCCAACTACATAGGTGGAGGTGTTGTTTTGTACTACAACCCGACCAAAGGAAACTAAAAATCAATTGTCTAATCTTATTGAGCACCGAAGCTGGAATTGCCAGAAGAGCCATCCAATCAACTGGTTGGGATTCCAACATAGGTTTGACAAGGATGTAATGTCTACCAAGGGATAACCACCTGTTACACCAATGTCCAATTCTTTTTTTGAACTTTGCTAAGACCCATCTCCAATCTTCGAACTTGTATTTTTCAACTTTTAAAAAATATCCTAGATATCTGATACCTTTAACCAGATTAACAAATTCATAGGAATAACCATCTTTAAACTTTTCCAACAACTCCCCTTGGAATCTCGAGTGATAGAAGATAGACTTTCTCATATTTACTTTTAGTCCCGTAGCACTGCAGAAGAGGTTTAAGAGATTGTTTATCTCCGTCCATTCCTGTAAGGGAGCCTTAGTCATAATTAGAATATCGTCAACAAATAAGAGGTGGAGAATTTTCACAATCCTGGATACCTTCACCCCCGTCAGAATTCCCTCAGTATGACCTTTCTTCAACAACATACTGAGACTTTCCATAACTAAAATGAACAACAAAGGCGATAATGAACAACCTTTCCTTAGTCCTCTATCGCCCTGGAAAAAAGGGGAAGTCTCTCCATTTATAAGAAAAACAAACGAGGAGATGACTACACAACCCATAATACAGTTTATAGAAGAGAGGCTGAAACATGTTTGGATAAGAATCAGTCTTAAAAAGTCCCAGTTGACACAGTCATAAGATTTCTTTAAATCAAGCTTTAAGATTAAAGCCTTCAATTTTTTAACTTTTATATTGTGCATACATTCTTGTGCCGTCCCAATGACATTCAATATTTGTTTGCCTTTCAAGAAACCTAGTTGTTCACACGACAAAGACCTCGAGAGAATTGGTTCAAGTCTATTAGCAATCACCCTTTCTATCAGCTTATAAGATAAGTTACAGAGGGCAACGTGTCTTTAGTCATCGAAGGTCAAAGGTTTATTTTCTTTAGGAATCAAAGCCAAAAAGGTTGAGTTTAGAGAGTTGACCACCTTACGTCTCATCCTAGAGTCCTCCACTACTTCCAACAAATCATCTCCTACCAGGTCAAAAAAGTGAGAGAAGAACTCAACTGTCCAGCCATCAGGTCCCGGGATTTTATCTTTTGCAAAGAGTTTCAGAACTTCCCTAATTTCCAATTTTGTACAAGGTCTATCAAGATTAAAAGAGTCCTCCTCATTGACAAAATGAGGAAAAAGGCTCGCTGTATAAACTTGATCATCTATGGAGGGTTGTTCACGAAGTTCAAACAAGCCTTTAAAATGTCTGTTGGCCTCTATTTTGAGTGCCTCTTGCCCCCTGTGACTCTATCCATCCTCGTCCAGACCTTCCCATATATGCTTATTATTCCTTCTAGCACTAGGAAAGCTATGAAAAAACCTTGTATTTTGATCACCACTTTTCAACCAAGTAGCTCTACTCCTCTGTCTCCAAAGTTCTTCAACATGAAGAAGCAGATTATTATGCTCTTCTTCAAATCTCTTTATATGGAAATCTGTTAAATGGTCCCTCGTCTCCCTTGATTTTGTCGAATAATAGTCACGTAGCTCCTCCTCGAGGGATTCTAGTCTTTTGAGTTTTTCCTTTCTCTGAAGCTTTACCCAGGATTTAATCCGGAGTTTTTACACTTTTAGTTTCCATATCAATCTTTGTTGTATGCCTATTTCACCCATAAAAACTTGATCATTCCATACTTCTTTCACAATAGAAGATAACTCTTCCTCCACCAACCAGGACAAATTTAGCTTAAAAGGGTAGGCCATAGGATACTGTAGTATTTCAAATTGAACAAGAACAACTGCATGGTCTGAGAAATATGGGTATTCCACCCAGGATCTGTATCTGCCAACTTCACTTAATAGATCCTCTGAGGCATAAATACGATCCAACCTTTTAACAATGTCGTCGACCCCCACTCTCCGATTCCTCCACGTGGGAACCAAAACATCCGGTAAGATGTCCACGAAATGGTTTTCCTGGAACAAATCTTTAAAGAAGCCAACTAGCAGGTCCAAGTGTGATGAAGCTCCCTAGACCTCGACTGCATCAGTTGTAAAGTTTATATCCCCTACAACAATCAAGTTTTTATGAGCCAACAGTCCTGTAAAAGCCACCCGTTCCCAAAAACATTTTCTCCCATTGCAAGGACCATAAACATTTAGCAGACATATCTGCTTGTTATTCCCCAAGCAAGTGCCAGTGAGTAAGATACCACCACAACAAAGGTAGGGAGAAAGAACTAGTTTATTTGGGTCCCAAGTTACCAATAACCCACCAGATTTTCTGACCGAGCTAAGAACTCAAGATAATCAACTTGAAAAAAACTGAAGCATGAAAGATCTTGCTTTGTTTTCATCAACTAATGTTTCTTGTAAGAAAATTATTTCAGGTTTTGTCTTAAGAAAAATTCTACGCATGGAGGCCAATTTCAGGGTCCTCCACACCCCTATGAGATTTAAGGATAGAAAAATCATGGTTTGGCCCTAGCAAGGGCTTTCATGCCCCTAAGTGCCCCGATGTCAGATACACTGGAAGGAAACTAGTCAGTAACAAGAGGAAGGTTTAGAGATTTTTTATGCGCACTCCTAGTTTTTAAGGGGGAGGTATCAAAACCTAAACCCTTTGACCAAGAGTATTCAGATTCTGGTCCCACACCTGGCTTAGCCAACTGCCCTGAAAATCTAAAAGAACCCAAAATTTTCATAGCTTCCCCCCCCTGAAAGGTTTGGATAGGGAGAGGGGTAACGACTTCTCTGTACGCAGGGACTAAAGTCTCTAGAACATCTCCCAAAGATCTCTCTCCAAGTTCCGAATCCCTATAGCTTGGAAAAGTAAAACAGCCCCCCTCCGTCCCACTGGACGTAACCCCATCCCCTAAAGGATCCTGAGCCACCACTGAAACAAATCCCCCACTAGTAGGAGAAATCCCTACAGAGACTTCAAGGGTATGCCTAACCCCCCCATAAGAGTGGGACACAGTCTCAATAAGAATAGGGGTCCTCCCCATCACAAGAAGATGAGAACCAGTCTCTGTAGTAGGAGAACCCTCTCGAACCGACTGCGAATCAAAAGAAGAAGTGTGCACATAACCAACGATCATATGAAAAGTAGAGTCGAGCGTATCCCTTTCCTAGGTCAAAAGTGAAAAATAGAGGGAAGGACAAAGAAATTTCAGCTTACCTGTGACTAAGTTCGATGAAACTGGAAGTTTTGTCTCCTTTGGAACTACGATGCATGCTTCTATCTCATGGGAATCCACAACAAGTGAGTCATATCTAGTCGCCTTCCTGATCATAGAGTATTCAGATTCCTCGTCCTCCCAGTAACCTTGACATTCATCTCTCAGATGGCCGGTTTTACGACAAAAGGAGCACCGAAAAGGTAAACCCAGATAATCCAGATTCTGGTAGTAGGTATGGCCTCGCCATTGAATTTCTAAGGACTCCGATAATCCTAGATGAATATCAACTTCGACCAGAATCTTACCCATCTGTCTTTATGGTGCATTCATAACCTGGTCGTCCACTTTTATAAATTGGCCGAGAACATTGTCAATCACTTCCAGGAATTTCCCTTTCCAAAGGTTTAATGGTAAACCCGATAACAGGACCCAGAGATGCCTAAACTAAAAATAGTCATGCGCAGGGTCGAAACTAATCCACCAATGTTTTAGCATCAGGCTTCCCTCATCAAAAGTCCACAATTTATCCAAAATACGAGTGGTGTCTTCAACAAATTTAAACCGGAACCCATACCAACCCCTCGGTAAATATAACACCTCAGGTTCATACCCCGACAATGTTGGTTGTGGAGCCTGATTATCTTCCTGATTTAGAGGTCTTTTGTTTTCAGCCATGTTTATACCCCATGAACTATTTACACCCCAGAATTATGTACACTCTTCCACGTGGGGGAGTGCAGAGGGGGGTTATCCCCTCTGCGGGGTTCGGGGGCAAGCGGGCCCCTGAAGGAAAATTGCCTTGTAAATGTATATTGTAATTTCATTGTAAATCTGGACCGTTCATTATAAGGTCACAAATCTAACGATAGAAATTATGTTAGGGTTTTTTTCCCTAGAAGGCAACCCTCTGTTATGAGAGAAATGTATTGCGGCTATGCATTATGGCAAATATTGTATTATGAGATAGGAGACTGTGAGAGAAAGAAGAGGAAGTTATAGTGGGTTTGTTGTAGGTTGTATCCCTTCATTCGCTGGATAATAATAAAGGAAGGACCTGGCAATTTCTCTGGTGGATGTAGCCCACACTGGGTGAACCACGTATATCTGTGTCTCTATTGTATTGTGTATCTTCTGTATTTTATTTCCGTATTTGTTTTATTTTATTGCTCCACGGTCTTGTTTTTCTAACAACTGGTATCAGAGCAAAAGGTAACTCACAGAAAAGGAGGGTTCCTGGTTCGAGTGGGAGCAATGTCGGAAGATGGAAAGTTTAGGGTTGAAAAATTTAATGGCCAAAACTACCAGTTATGGAAGATGCAGACGGAAGATTATTTATATCAGAAGGATCTATTCCTACCATTGGGCAGAATAGCAAAGAAGCCGACAACTATGAAGGAGGAAGAATGGGAGATTCTTGACAGAAAGGCTCTAGGAACGATATGACCGAGCCTGGCAGCGTTGGTGACTTTCAATATTTCGAAAGAAAAGAAAACGAAGGGTTTGATGGACGCATTGGCTAAATTTTATGAAAAACCCTCGGCGTCCAATAAGGTATTTCTAATGAAGAGATTATTTAATATGAAGATGTCAGAAGGTGGGTATGTTGCAGATCATTTAAATGATTTTAATACGGTTACTAATCAACTAAGTTCTGTAAAAGTGGACTTTGATGATGAGGCCAGGGCTCTTCTAATCTTGTTCTCTTTGCCAGAGAGTTCGAATGACTTGGTCATGGCTGTAAGTAAATATGTCTCTGGTTCAAATACTTTAAAATTTGATGATGTTGTTGGTGTTATCCTTAGTGAGGAAATGCAACAGAAAAGAACAGGTGAGACATCAAGTAATGCGTTGAACATGGAGAGCAAGGGAAGACAAAAGGATAGAGGAAAGGGCTTAGGGAACCACACAAATTCTAGGAAGGGCAGATCCAAATCTAGACTTGGAAAGATAGAGTGCTAGAATTGTGGGAAGAAAGGGAATCTGAAGAAAGACTGCAAAGCTCCAAAGAAACAAAGAGATGGACAACATGAGAGAAATCAGGAAGCAAATGTAACACGTGATGTGTTACAAGATGCTTTGATTATTTCTGTAGATAATATTTCTGAGTCTTGGGTAGTAGATTTAGGGGCTTCATTTCATGCCACACCCCATAGGAAACGTTTTCTAGATTATGTTCAAGGTGATTTTGGACAGGTTTATTTGGGTGATGATGCAGCATGCAAAATTGTTGGAATGGGAAAGGTAAAAGTAAAGCAACACAATGGAGACCAATGGTTGTTGAAAGAGGTAAGACATGTTCCAGATTTAAGGAAAAATTTAATTTCAACAGGGCAGTTGGCAAGTGAAGGTTGTATATCCATATTTACAGATAAGATGTGGAAGGTCATCAAAGGATCATTGGTGATAGCAAAAGGAGAGAAGGTAGGTACATTGTATTTATGTACTGGTAATACTGGCTCTTGTATCTCTTTAGCTTCTATAGGAGTGTATACAACACTGTGGCATCATAGGCTTGGACACATGAGTGAGAAGGGTATGCATATACTTCACAAAAGAAATTTGTTGTCAGATCTTAAACAAATTGATTTGGACTTCTGTGAGCATTGTGTTTATGGAAAACAAAAGAGAGTCAGATTTCTCAGAGTCGGAAAAGAAAAGAAGAATGAAAGGTTAGAGCTTGTGCATGCAAATGTATGGGGACCAGCTCAGGTATCATGTCTTGGTGGTTCTCGTTACTATGTTACTTTTATTGATGATGCAACTAGAAAAACTTGGGTTTATTTCATTCGACAAAAAAATGATGTTTTTGATACTTTTAAGAAATGGAAAGCTTTGGTTGAGAATGGGACAAGAAAAAGTTTGAAGTGTCTCAGATCAGATAATGGAAGTGAATATTGCAACAAGGAGTTTGATGATTACTGTTCATACCATGGCATTCGTAGAGAGAAGACAGTTCCAAGAACACCACAAGAAAATGGTGTGTCAGAAAGGATGAACATGACAATCATGGAGCGTGGAAGGAGTATGAGATTGCATGCTGGTTGGCCCTTACAGTTCTAGGCAGATGTTGTAGATACTGCTATTTACTTAATAAATAGAGGACCTTCAAGCTCTTTGTATCGTATAATTCCAGAGGAGGAATGGATAGGAAAAAAGGTAAACTATTCTTTTTTGAAAACTTTCGGTTGTGAAGCATTTGTCCATATTGATAAAGAAAATAGAACAAATCTTGAGGCAAAATCCAAGAAGTGTACCTTTATTGGA
>ML781223.1:545075-568916 GCA_009831015.1 Picea engelmannii | reverse complement strand
GTTTACAAGTTGAAGGAAGAAGATGGAGGAGAAAAGCGGTACAAGGCTAGACTTGTTGTAAAGGGGTTTGCACAAAAGAAAGGTATAGATTTTGATGAAATATTTTCTTCTGTTGTTAAAATGACTTCAATTAGGACTATTTTGAGTCTCGTGGCAGTAGAAGATTTGCATCTTGAACAATTAGATGTAAAAACAACTTTTCTCCATGGGGATTTGGAGGAAGAGATTTATATGCAGCAACCATAGGGGTATGAGTTCAAAGGGAAGGAGAATTTGGTATGCAGGTTGAAGAAGAGCTTGTATGGCCTAAAGCAAGCTCCAAGGCAATGGTATTTGAAGTTTGACAGGTTTATGACAGAACAGGGTTATAGTAGATGTCATTTTGATCACTGTGTTATTTTAAAGGGCTAGAAAATGGAAGCTATATTATCTTGCTATTATATGTAGATGACATGCTTGTTGCAGGGTCTAATATGCAGGATATAAATGTGGTCAAGAAGAAATTAGCTAATTCATTTGTGATGAAGGATTTGGGTGATGCAAAGAAAATCCTTGGTATGAGAATAACAAGAGACAGGAAAAATCTCAAATTGACATTGTCTCAGGGTGAGTACATAGAGAAGGTGTTGGAAAGGTTGAGAATGCAAAATGCAAAACCAGTTAGTACACCTTTGGCCAACCATTTCAAATTAACTAAGGAAATGTGTCCCAAGACACAAGAGGAGATAGAATACATGTCCAAGGTCCCTTATTCATCAGTTGTTGGTAGCTTGATGTATGCAATGGTTTGCACAAGACCAGATATTGCACATGCAGTGGGAGTTGTGAGCAGGTATATGAACAATCCAGGTAAAGAACATTGGGAGGCAGTAAAGTGGATTCTAAGGTATTTGAGAGGTACTTCTACTCATGCATTATGTTTTGGAGGATCAAACACTTTTCTATAGAGATATATTGATTCAGATATGGCAAGTGATAAGGACAACTGGAGGAGCAACACAGGGTATGTTTTTACTATAGGTGGAACAACAGTAAGTTGGATTTTGAAACTGCAAAAGGTTGTTGTACTTTCAACAACAGAGGTAGAGTATGTTGCTGCTGTAGAGGCTAGTAAAGAGATGATTTGGTTACAGAGGTTTATGGAGGAATTGTGAAAGAAGCAGGAGAATAACAGGTTGTACTGTGACAACAAAAGTGCCATTCATCTTGCAAAGAACTCAGCCTTCCATTCGAAGACTAAGCATATACATCTGAGGTACCATTTCATACGATCCATCTTGGAAGATGGACATTTGAAGTTGGAAAAGATACACACTAGCCATAATACTATAGATATGTTAACAAAGGGAGTAACCAGGGAGAAACTGAGTTCTTCCTCAATTTTTGTTGGTCTTCAAGAATGAAGATGAAGATGAGAAATTTTCCAGGTCTAAGAAGGTTCAGAGTCCAACATTTACAGCAGTGGTGGAGTTGTTGAGATCAATCTCCAAGTGGGATATTGTTGGTTGTGGAGCCTAATTATCTTTCTGATCCAGAGGTATTTTGTTTTCAGCCATGTTTATACCCCATGAAGTATTTACACCCCAGAAGTATGTACACTCTTCCACGCGGGGGAGTTCATAGGGGGGTTACCCCCTCTGCGGGGTTCGGGGGGGCTATCCCCCCGGCTAGGGGGTCCGAGGGAAAGTGAGGGTTCAGGGGCGAAGCCCCCGATGGAAAAATTGCCTTGTAAATGTATAATTTCATTGCACACTGGACCGTTCATTATAAGGTCGCAGATCTCACAATAGAAATTATGTTAGGGTTTTTTTCCCTAGAAGGCAACCCTCTGTTATGAGGGAAATGTATTGTGGCTATGCATTATGGTGAATATTGTATTATGAGATAGGAGACTGTGAGAGAAAGAAGAGGAATTTACAGTGGGTTTGTTGTAGGTTGTATCCCTTCATTCGTTGGATAATAATAAAGGAAAGACCTAGCAATTTCTTTGGTGGACGTAGCCCACACTAGGTGAACCACGTATATATGTGTCTTTGTTGTATTGTGTATCTTTTGTATTTTATTTTCGCATTTAATTTTTATTTTATTTCTCCATGGTCCTGTTTTTCTAACAAGCAATGGAGAACAAAAGATCCACACTCAATCTGAGATGGGAGTAGTGCACTGAGAACGATAAGACAATCATCCCACCAAAGCACTAAGAGCCATATTTACCGCCTCCTCTAAACCTAAATCTCCACCCAGAACCATCTTATGTTTGCTGTGATTTGGAACCCACAAATTCACACAATGTTTTCTTCTAGCCGAGTTCTTTTTCGTTGGACAAGTCTGCTCACAACTTGCCCTGGGTTTCCCAGAGTCGACCTTCCTACCTTCCTGTAAATCCTCCACACTCTGTCTAGGAGTCCGAGTACTTGGAGCATTCAAAGAATCATGGTGTGGTTTTACAATGCTCACACTCCGAAATGGCACAGTAGAACCAGAAGGGGTAGAAAGAGTGGATAACTTCGAGTGTGAAGGAGCATTGAAGGAGGTGTGTGCTACAGTCGAGGTGAATAAATTTGCATGCCTCCAAACCTCCTCGTCAACCACACCCATGAGTGCGCTGACCACTGCTTCCGTCATGGGAACCTCCAACTTCGCCAGTAAACCTGCCACCTAAAATCCACTATGTACTCCCATCTCCTAGCTAAGAACTTCCCTCCCACCTCGTTAAAGGCGCACAACCCGGGATAAATAGAATGTGAACTCACTCTGACAGAAGGGACAGGCTAGTAAAGAACACTGCCCACTAAAAAATATGTCAATGTCACAGATGCTCTAGAACTGGAAGAAACACACCAAACCAGATAGTAACCTCCATTTCGCCCTGCCAAACTAAAGCTATGTAACTGGTACACAATGCCTCCAACTACAAGACCACCTCCACCACCTCAGATGTATTAAGTCCAGGAAGGGTACGGTACCAACCGCCATTAACGCTAAAACTTGTTGTAGGTTTCAACTCAACTTACCATGGGTTGTTAGGCTTATAACTATTAAGTTCAATAGTGATATGAGCAACAATTTTATGAATGCACTTCTATTATTATAAAAATATCATTTCTAAATGCCATCCATATAAATGATACTTTTATCTTAGAATAATGAATCTTAACCAGTGCCCATACTGAGGATGAGGCCATGATCCCTCCAACCCTTGTACACATATTTGCATGGAGGGGAACCAATGCAACACATGTGAGACATTTTTAACTCCATCCCATTTACCTTTGGTGAGAGATTTATGGTCATTGAGGAATATATATATTTGCTAAACCTCGTGAGAAATCAAATCCACAACCTACGCTTATGACATCGTGTAACCTCCTGGGTAAGCACATGCCTTCTCCAACATGTTACATGGAGGGAGTTGATAATAGGTAGGAAAGGCCTCCACCTCTCCCTAAGACAGACATATTACACCTCCTCCATACAACCTTTACCCATATGTAAGCTTAATTGGCAACACTAGCCCCTATCCCTGTACACACCGAAAAACACATATCAAACAACACTGTCCACAAAACAATATAAAACATAGTCACATACCATTTGGATAAAGATGCACCAATCTCTTGACCCCATCTTAGGTCTGGGTATTCTAACTCACTCTCAAAATCCATATACCTATAATTTTTCCATGTTACATTGAGTGATTCATTAGTATCATTGTAAAATATATCAATTCAATTACACATTGTCATATGTACCAATCATTGAATCAAACTATAAATATATGCACCAAATTATAATATCCAATAACATTAAGTACGTCTCAATATGTTTTTGGTTCATACATAATTATTGCATCATATAACAATAAACGATCATGCCAACCAAACAAAGTTTTAGGCACAAATCTAATGAAAATGTATCTATAAGCAATAGCGAGTCGTCCACACATTTGAAACACCCTAAAAAATAATAATATTAGGTAATAACAAGTCTAGTCAAAAGTAGGGCATTATACCTAATAACTATGTTGTCTAAATGTTAGCTAATATGCTCCATCCTCGTTGGAATACGATAACTAAAAAATTTGCAATATGAACAATCTATTATTTAGATTGCAATTTTAGTATTTTGGGTTGATTCAATGACTTAAAAAACCTCTAGATCATGCTTATGAATGTATGAGATTGCACAACCATGTTGCGATGAAATTCTAGGTTTTGAATTCTAGCCAAAAAATTACCTACAAAAAACACATGAAAAGTGGAAAAAAAATTACCTAAATGTGGAAAAAAATACCCACATTTGGAGTGTTTCAGTTAACCTTTAGACCACACCCTTAATAACAGTAATTTTTGACTTGACTGCTAGTACTTTTTTTTTCCATGTTGCCCAACTCCCATCCTCCATATCATTAGAGAAGATGTGATTGTTGATACATTGCCAATACTAACTAAGAATTAGCTCACGAAGAGACCCAATCAACAATCAACTCATAAAGAACGAACATGTTATAAAATGGAATTTGAATTCAACCTAAACCCAATTGACAACTTA
Organism: Picea engelmannii; assembly: GCA_009831015.1. Taxonomy (NCBI): domain Eukaryota; kingdom Viridiplantae; phylum Streptophyta; class Pinopsida; order Pinales; family Pinaceae; genus Picea; species Picea engelmannii. The sequence continues at coordinate 564,365 of ML781223.1, read as the reverse complement.
AATACTAGTACTTACTACTATCGTTTTCTTTTTTATATTAACTTTTAATAATACATGGAAAATATACAACTTTTTATAAAACTCCATAAAGTAAGCAAAAATAATATTTTACATCTTAATATTGATCATTACTTTTACTTAATGAAAGCATAAAGTTGAAGTTTACTTCTCATCTAACTTTCTTTTGTGGTGACGAAAAATCTAAAAATGATTTGTAAAGTTTACGTGCTATTTTTTTGTTTATTTAAAAATGTGACATATTTTGTAATCGTCACATTCGTGAAATTTTTTTTATAAAAAAAATAAAATATTTTTTTAAATATATTTAGATTTTTTTTTTTATGTGACATGTTTTATAATGTCACATTTAAAATTACCTATTTATTAAAAAAACAACATAAACCAAATCAACTAACTTTAAGAAAGAGGATGGTCTTTTTTTTTTTTCAAATTTATGTAAACAAAATTAAATAATTAAGTCATAAGGTGTTTCTCCACAGTAATCTATGTTTTGATGTGACCTTTGAATAAGCCGTGGCCGTTGATCTTGCTTGATGACCATTGAACTGATCTAAATCGTCTGCGTGCATTTTTATTCTCTTGTAGGATCGAATGTCTGGATTTGACGTCTAAAATCCTCTCAACCATTCAGATTCATTCAACAACCATTGCTTTGTGCAAATCTTGCCACATCGGTTGATGACTGTTCAAGTCACTAATTTGTTCAAATTTATGTAAACAAAACTAAATAACAATATGATTACTGTGAATTTGATTCATGGTAATGATAACAATCAAGGTGAGACATGGCATTGTAACAACATATTACACTTATTCTTCATTAAAATATTTTAAAGAATATATTGAAGTGAACTGCACACAATTCTTGTTCATAAAATGTTATACAAATTGCACGATGTGACTTTATACATGACATCAATCTTATCAATGTTGTAACATAATAATAATAATAATAATAATAACCTATTTTTAAGGTTATGGTCAAGCCATACATCAAATTGGTGTATGAGACCCTCTTGCTTATGGGAACAAGGGACTCCCTTCATGCAATGATTTCTCTGTTAAAGTCTACAAGGGTATACATACCTTACCCCATATAGATTTGAACCCGTGACCTCCAAGGAGGAAACACATGCTCTTAACTAGTAGGCGATCTATGCACAATACTTTTTACACTATTTAAAAAAAGGTACAAGATCAAAAAGTTGAAACTCTATGCTAGAAGAGTAAATGAACTCATGAATTCTTTTAATTCATTTAACATCTCCTTCATCCCCAGAGATAAGAATAAGAAGGATGACTCACTGGTGGCTGCTGCATCTCTATTCAATCCCGACGATTCCCAAAATAAAAATACATTTCAAGTCAAGAGGATTTTCAGGACTTCAGTACCTGATAATCAAGATTATCTCCAAGTTTTTGAAAATGGTGAGCAACTGGTTGAATTTCTTGCTGATACAAATGAATCCGTGACAATCCCTGAATATCAAAGTCATGTACCTCCTTAAAAAAATTGCATCAATTTTGAATCTCTTTTCACAAGATATGACCAAACTAAAGTGCCCAAATTGAAAGAAGAAGTGTCCGTGATAAAAGTACAGGAAACTCAGAAAATAAATATTGGCACTCAAGATTCTCAAATGTATGTAAACCTTGGTACCAGTTGCACTGAGAAATAAGTTGATCAATATACCTGTACCACTTTATTCAAATAATTTTATGATGTTTTTTCTTGGATGCATGATGATTTGAATGAGTATTATAAGTCCATATTTCAGCATATCATACCACTAAAATAAGGAGAAAATCCTGTTAGGAAAAAGTTGAGAATTGTAAATTCTAAATTAAAACCCCAGGTAAAAATTGAGTTGGAAAAGTTGAAGAAGGCAGGGATAATATTTCCAATTAGACACTTAGAATGGATTTCGAATTATGTTATAGTAAGAAACAAAAGTGGGGAGATTCACCTCTGTGTTGATTTTAGAGATCTGAACAAGGAGAGTATCAAAGAAAATCATCCCCTCCCTAATATGGAAATGCTGTTGCAACAAGTGACTGGATCAACTCCGATCTCTGTGTCAGACAATTTTTCTGACTATAACCAAGCGTTGGTTGCAGAAGAAGATAGACTTAAAACTGCCTTCATCGCACCCTGAGAGACATATGCATATGCACACATGCCATTTGGTTTGAAAAATGTTGGAGCAACTTTTCAAGGGGCAATTGATCATGCCTTCAAATATTTAACTAGAAAATTCATGGTTGATTATCAAGATGATATTACTATTCACTCCAAAGTAAGAGAAAAGCACATCCAACATCTAAGTGAAGTTTTTGAGTGATATTGATTATATGGAATATCTCTGAATCCCAATAAATGTTTGTTTGCAGTTTCAAAAGGAAAACACTTGGAACACATAGTTGGTAAAGAAGGAATTTACATTGACCCAGAGAGAGTAAAATCTATCAATGATTTGAGCCCTCCAACATCGAAAAAAAGAGTACAATATTTTTTTGGCAAGATGAAATTTGTAAAGAGGTTTGTCGCATATCATGCCGCAATTGTGAATCTGATAATTGTCTTGTTAAAAAAAGATAAAAAATTTGAATGGACACAAGAAATTCAAAAAACATTTACAAAGATCAAGCATGCAATTACTTCAATTCTCGTCCTTGTTAGTCCAAACTTTGATCAAGATTATTATTTTGCTTCATAAGAGAGCATTACTTCTATCTTGACACAAATAAATCTCAAAGGAGAAGAACTTCCAATAAGTTTTATGAGTAAAACTTTACATGACCATGAGTTGAGATATTCATAAATAGAGAAGCAAGCTCTTTCTTTGATTAAAGTGGTGGCACATTTCATACCTTATATCTTGTCATCTTATGTCATAACATATGTCCCAACATCTCCAGTAAAAATGTTCCTTAATCAACATTTGAGAGAAGGAAAATGGGCAAACTAGCTTGCAAAAATTTAAGAATATGATATTGAGATCAAGCCATTGAAAGCTGTTAAAGGACAAGGGTTATGCAAACTTATGACGGGGATTGATGCATTCAATGGGGTTATATATATTTCAATAGGATCTTCATCATCCACATCAGAATGGTATAAGGATATAATCTTCTATCTAAAATTTGGTCAATTCCCGAATGGTATGTCTTCAAAGGAAAGAAGGGCATTAAAAATGAAGGCAAACCAATATGTACTAGTTGCTGAAATACTCTTCTGAAGAAATTTTGATGGAATGCTGCTAAGATGCATTGATTTAAAAAAATCTCAAAAGGTGCTTGTTGAATTTCATGAAGGAATTTGCGGTGGACATTTTTCACCTACAACTACAACACACAAAATTATGAGAGCGGGCTATTACTAGCCTACCTTTTTTAAAGATTCATATGCAATGATTAGAAAGTGTATTTCTTGCCAAAGATTTTCGGGAAAAATGAAAAGAGAAACAACGTCGTTGCAATCCATAACAATTGAAGAACCTTTTGTATAGTGGGGACCAGATGCCATTGACCCAATTAATCCTAAGTCAAGCAAAGGTCAGTCTTATATTCTTACTGCAATTGAATATTTTACAAAATGGAAAGAAGTTGTAGCCCTCAAGAAGGATGATTCTGAAGAGATAATTAATTTCCTCTAAGAGAATATTTTATCAAGATTTGGAGTTCCAGAGAAGTTTATTATAGAAAATGGATCAATATTTAATATCAAATGAAAGTTTACCAAATTTTGTGGGGAATTTGGTATTATAATGGGACAATCTTCAAACAATTATCCATGGGGAAATTGTTTAGTTGAATATACAAATAAAACATTGATGCAAATCCTTAAGAAGAAAATTGACGTGAATCAAAGAAATTGGTATACCAAATTAATAGATGCATTGTGTGCCAATAAACTTACACTGAAAGACAATACTAGATTGTCACCATATACACTAGTATATGGGAAAGAAACAAAAATGCAAATTCATCTCGAACTAAATGCCTTATCATATGCTGTAAATTCTGAATACGTAGAAGAAATATCTCCTTTATAAAGAAGATATAATTGGTTGATACATATGGAGGAACAAAGAAATGCAACATTGAGGAAAATGAATCAGAGACAACAATATATAAAGAGATATTACAGTGTCATTAGGATCTACTATTCTTGAGAAAGGCCAAATTATGTCCCATTTTATGAACCAGACAAAACATGTGTAATAGAAGTGTGCAAAAAATACATATTCTAGGCAAATTTCTTTTATGAAATAAAGAAAAAGCAATTCATTTGCTTGGCGTGGAAAATTGGCGAAATAACACTGAAAAATGCTTGAAAAATATATGAGTATGAAGTCCAATTTGACCAATACAATTTAAATATGGAAAATGAAGTTAAAGGGATAAAACCTAATCAATATTTCAGGAATGACACGACCTCTATTGGTTTCAATGTATCTATCATATGCAAATAATTATTTATTTGGAGAAGAAGAAGATGATGGCAACAACCATGAAGCAGTTCCTGTTGGAGACCTTGAAACTGTTGTTAGCACTAATGAAGCACATCGACAAGACGAAAGGGTTGTAAATGAAAGAAGCACACAGTCTCAAAGTACTTCTCAAAGAAGCAACACACCCAAACAAAACCATCGAATTGTAATCCAAGAACAAAATAAATCTTTAATTGAAAATTTCAATGATGGAGATGACCATGATCCTCCTAAAAAGAACCTTGAAAGGCCTCATACGATTAGAATAAATAGTAAAAGAAAAATACAGACAAATCAACAGGAAGTAGGTGAGATTGTAACTGAAATTTAGGACACCCTTGAGGACATGGACTTAGATGTAAATATTGAAGATATAGAGTTTCCGGATGAAGAACAAAGGATTCAAGAGAGCAAAGAAGTTGCAACAAAATTGGCAATACAAGAACCAATCTTCTTTGAACAAGAATCCTTAACTCTTCATAGTTCTTTATTTGATAAAGACTCTACGAAGTTAGTCTTTGAAAGAGTTAATTCAAAAGGAAAAAAAGTTCAAGGAAAGATGCATTCAGATTTAATTTGAGTGGAGTTTTATCATCAAGAATTGTAAGGATTCATAGAGCTACAAGTGATGTTCTGGAAGTATCGGTTGATGAGATGAGAGCTGAAATTGCTATGCTCAAGGACAAAATTAAAGAATTAGAGTATGCTTTAATTCCGCCCCCTATATTTGCAAGTCCGATTGCTACTGTTCAACCTCGGAAAAGCTCCGACAAAACACCAGAATCAAGCTTGAAATTTAAGGGAACATCAAGTTTTCTTGTTGTAGTTAGACGATATGTTGGGGAAAACATAAAGAAGAGAATGTCTTCCATTTTAGAGGCATGGGATTTGGTGAGCAAGTTTGTTTCTTTGGGTTACAAAATTGCAAAAGTGAGGCAATATCTTCAGGGATACCTCAATAATGATGAGGGTTTTTATAAAGATGTTGTTACCACATTTGTTTTAAAGGTTTCTGATATGAGTGAACTAAAGAGAAAAGAAGAAGATCTACCATACCCCACTCGCATAAAACAATTGAAAGTTTGTTGGCTCAAGAGAATAAAGGTTTTAAAAGAAATATTAGCTGATTGTGCCACTTTAAGTGTCAAAAAAGGGGAACTATATTTTAAGTTAATCGAGTTAGATTTGGCAGGAACTACAGGGGAAGTGCAAGATCCAAAATTAATCGTAAATTCCATTCTTATGACAAGAGAAAAGTTTCAAGAACATTTGGAAATATTGAAAGGTATATTAGCGTAAAAGTTTAATAGTATGACCAAGTACACAGAACACGAAGTCGAAAGTTGGCTTGTAAGTTATGTTAATAAAAATGAAGATATTGAAGATATGTTGCACCAATTTTTGATTGATTTAAGATATTTAGAAGGCATATTATTTGATATTAAAGTCAGACAGGAGATAACCATCACACCTATGAGGGAATAGATCGAAAATTGGTTAAAGCAAGACTTAATCAAGATAATTGAAGAAGATCAGGTAGAGGCGGTTGGCACCGGTCATGAAACTCCAACCAAAGACAATATGAAAGGAACATGGACAAGCAAATAGAAATAGAGAGATAGAGATTCCGTCATAGTAGGTAAATTGATCACATCCTCTCAATTATTTTCTCTTCTCGTTCATGAGTCATCCATTTGTGTTTTGTTTGTCTCAAGAAAACATAACCAATTTATGATCGCTCCTTTTGTCTTCTTTTCAGGTTCATCCCCGTTCCATCCTCTCATTTTATGGTCTGTGAGAGTCCAATGCTAGTCCAATTCTAGACGAATGCATTTTATTTTTTAAGACTATTAAAGACTATCTATTTTTTAAAATTTGAGAGAACTATTTTGGGGATAAACTATAATGATATCTTTGAACTCTAAGTTTTGAGCATAAGATATTTAAATTTTTCCTATCATATTCTATCCTGTTTTGAATAAAAAAACTCTTTTAAAGTTCTCTCATTTGTGGGCCTATATCTTTCTTTCCTTTGAATGTGATAAAAAATTATGAATTCTATGATGGATGTGAGAATTATAATATTTTTTTCTATAAATGTTATTTATTTCTGTACAATATTTCCGCATATATTATATTTTTATGAGTGAAGTTTCCTAGTCCTTTTCTGAGGAATTCTTTTGCGAATATATATTATTTTCAATCAACAATATTTTACATTTTCATTGAGTGATAAAGATCGGGGTTTGCTTTTAGTATTCTCCCATTTTCATATTACAGTTAAAAGATATTCAAGATTTATCATTAAGAAAATACATAGGAGTGCCACCTTTATAAAACGTAGGGGGATATTAATATCCTCGTGAGGTTGCTATTTGGACCTTAACAATCTAGACATCAACAAATGTGTGGGAAATATAACTTATTCATTGCCCAAGAAAAGGCAGGTTATGAGGCATTGGATGGAAATCAACTTTCTATTATGGGGGTTCTTAGAGAAAATAATATCCCTGTAAGGGGTGTACTATGATTTTCCTTTCACTCAACTGTAGAGGTTTCGTCAGCCTTGCTAAAAAATTGTCTAAAAAGGTTGATTGAGTTCCACAAGCATGACTTAATGCTTCTCTAGGAATCCATGGGTGATGAAAGTAAATTGGTTCTTGAGTTATATTTTTATTTTTATTTTTTGGGGGGATGGGACTTCATTTATGTTGATGTTAGAGGTCGTTCAAGAGGATTGATTACTAGATGGAGGGCTAGGGTTCTCATGTTCTTTTTTTTTTTCCGTAGAAAAAAAACATAAATTTTATTTCAAATAGGAAAGAAAATTTACATTATGAAAAGTGCATGTGGAGACATGCATTTAGTCTATCATTCGTCCCTGCCAAGGAGGGCCGGAGAAAAATAAGTTCTAAACAAAAATCCCCTAGCAAGGAGTTCATTTACTTCAAACATACAATAAAAGTAACATACAACCACTGCTCCCATAAATATGAATTGAGGTGGCCTAAGATCGACCCTGCCATAATATATGAACATCAACCTAGAACCAAATAAACTGTTAGCAAATGATAGATCAATATCTGAAGAAGCCAAAAGATAGAAACCTATATATATTCAATCCAAAATATTTCCATCAAGCAAGCCTGCACCCAAATACCATTTGCTGGAAACCCAACTAATATAGGCTGTCGACAAAACCTGTGAGAGAGAACTCCAAGTCAATCTATAGTAGTGCAATTATACAAGACTGTAGAGAATCATGTCTGTGAACCAAGGCATTCATGGCCCCCTATTTCTATAAATGGATAATGATAATATTAAAAATTTGTTCCTTCTCTGAATTCAATTATTTTCCACTTCCTATGAGCCAAGTGAGTGCCCTCCTTAGAGAGTTTGTCGGCTTCCCTATTTCTTTCCTTGTATACATGACGTATAGAGAAATTTGTATAAGTACCCAAAATAATACAAAATTCTTCAAGTAAAGGGATAAGCCTGATATTGCGACACTTTTGGGATTTCCTGATCTAATTTATGACCACCATTGTGTCACCAAAGATTTGAATATTCGATATCCCTTTTTCCCCAACAAAAGTTAATAACAATTTTAGGGCCATAAGTTCAACAAACTTATTTGTTCCAGGGCCCAGGACCATTTTTATTTTGAAATGGTGGGAATCTAAAAGATGTAAGACATATCCTCCACCACACAACTGTCCCTCATTTTGTGGGGCACCATAAAAATATGCCCAAGGCCTCAAGCAGTCCATTGTTTCCTCTGACACCTGCTTAACCGAGGGAGCATCTTTACCTTGTGGAAAGTGAGATAAGATGCTAAGGCTTTGTGCAACAATAAGTTATCGAATGGAGGATTTTTCGTTAAAGATGGTTGTGTTCCGAGCCAACCACACACCCCGATTAATTAACAAAGGAAGAGATTTTATATTAGAATTTTTGGGATCATGCAACCACTATCTCCAAGCCTCTTCAATGTTTGGTCTTTTCCAAATATAGTCATGTCGAAGAGCTCTTGTACATTTAGACCACATATGATGTACAAAGGGACAACATAGGAAGAGGTTAATGCTAGATTCCTTAGCGGCCTTGCATAGTGGACACCAACTTGGGCCTTCCTAGCCTTTGTGCTCCATTCTGTCCCAAGTAGGTACTTTGTTTTTTATCAAGCACCACAGGAAAAGACGAGCTTTTAAGGGGCACTTTATTTTCTAGATCCCTTTCCACCACCAAGAAGGTTCCTGGTGGAGAATATAAATGTTTATTTGTATGTAGCATGCTTTTGGCGTATACATCCCATGTGGATTATGTTTCCATACTAGTTCATCCTCCTTATCTGATAACTGAATGTGCCCTGCTTTGAGCGCTATGATGTAGTCATTCCATTCCGCTACATATTCTTCACCCAGACCCAATTGAAAATCACCCTTCCATTCTTGACCCCACATTGTAGTTCTATTCCTATCGACGATATCAATTAGTGGCTAGGGAAGTAGATGATCTCTGTCACTGCCTGACCATGGGTCTTGCCAAATTCTGACTTTTGTACCTTTTTCCACCATCCAGGCCAGTGTTTTCCCAACCACTGAAAAGGACGTTACAAGGGCTTTCCAGATTATGGTGCAATTTAGGGCATTCTTTATGGGCGTTCTGATCCACTCCTCCACAAAGTCCGGGAAATGTATTTTTGGGTGATCACTTTAGTCCAAAGAATTTGCGACGAATATTTTTTAGCCCCCACCCCCTAGTAATGTTGGGGTTTCCAACGTTTCCAATTTGATCCATGGCATAAAAAAATGTTCCTTTTGACCCACCCATAAGAATCTGAAGCAAATTATCTTAATTCTCTCCAATGTTCCTTTTGGGACCTATGCCAAAGAGATCCAGTATACTAGAATAACTTCTATCACTGACTTGACTAAAACCAATCTCCCTGCTCTGGGTAGCCAGTGAAAACTCCAAGACTTCAATATCCTTTCTAGCTTAGCTACTAGCCAAACTCAATCCTCAATTTCGTAGATGTTGGGTTTTAGGTGAAAACCAAGATACTTTAATACTTCATCAAAAGGCTTTGTCTCATAAGGAAAAAATTCCTTATAGACACCTAACTCCTCTTCTTCCATGAGATGTGCAGACAAGGTGGATTTTTGGTCATTTATCTGCATACCTATAGCACAACCAAATAGATCCAATATTGAACTTAGCTTCTCCGTATCACCCCTTAGTTTACTGCAAAAGATTAGTACGTCGTCCACAAAAAGAAGGTGCAAAATACTTAGGGTGGGAGATAAGGAGACACCAAGGAACTCACCTCTAGATTTTGTTGCACCTATAGCCCTACTGAGCCCTTCCACCACCAACAAGAAAAGGAATGGGGACTGTTGGGTATGTGTTATATTCTTTGAATGACTAGGTCTAGTGTCTACTATGTTGCGTCGGGTGCGCCGAGGTTTAGGGGTAGCACCCCCGAGAATTTTTTCCTCGGGTAACATGTCACATTTTTTTCCTCGTTTTTCATGTCACATCGATTTTTGTGTCCATTGTTGGGCGGTTTTTCGGCACATGGTTTTTGCTAATGGTTTTCTATTTCTAGTCAAGGAATTAGGGTTGTTGACTAATCCGGGTCATTGGGTTAGGGTTTTGGATACCGCTGGCTCATATATGTATATTGTATTGTAAACAATGTATCACAATGAATGAATATAAAATATGTTGGTTTTCCCGGTTTGGGTTTCCAGGGGAAAAATATCTATGTAATAATTGTATTTGCCATTGTATCTTTTTTGTTATTTTACTGAAAATATGTTTGCAGTAAATAATTGTGCAAGGTTAAAATATACATTTGGTATCAGAGCTTTGTTGGCTTCAGGGGGATGCCTTTATGGTCAAGGGTTTGTCTTGGGACCGTGATAAGACTTGTTACAATGGAAGATATGTGGTATTGATTTTTTAGGTGAAAAGAAATGGCGAGCAGTTCGAAAATGGAGATCGAGAAGTTTAATGAGAAAATTTTTGAGTTGTCGAAGCTCAAGTTGGAAGATCTGTTGGTGGATAGAGATTAGTGGATCGCGGTGGATCGAGGTACTGCACCTACATGAACTTCAGTAGATGACTGGAAAAAGTTGGATCAGAAGGCGAAGAGCACAATCCGATTGTGTCTCTCAGATTCAGTATTACTGAATCTGTCAGAGGAAGCTACAACCAAGGATTTATGGGATAAGTTGGGGAAGTTGTATCATTCTAAGTCCTTAGTAAATAAACTATTCTTGAGAAAGAAGCCGTATAACCCGAGGATGAGAGATGGAGACTCGATGGCAGAGTATTTGAATGCCTTCAATACTGTGGTAATTCAATTAGTATCTGTTGAGATTAAAATTTCAGATGAAGATAAGTGTATTGCTTTACTATGCTCTTTACCAGACTCATGGGATAGTCTTGTTGTGGCCATAGGTGGTAATACAACTGCCTTGAATTTTGATGAAGTGGCCTCATCCTTGTTGTTAGAGGAGATGAGATGAAAGAACATGGAAGGACAGAGCACATATGCATTATTTGCAAGCGAACGCTCCCAGGAAAGAAATAGATCTAAGTCCTCAAGTGGGAGATCTAAGTCTAAGGGTAGATCTAAATCTCCCGGAAATTTTGTAAAGGTATGTTGGAGATGTGGAAAAGAAGGGCACTGCAAGAAGCAACGTAAATCCAAAGTTGAGAAAAAGAAGGGATATGAAGAAACTCCTTCTAGAAAAGAAAAGACCTCCAAGGAAGAAGGAGGGGATGTGTACTTGGCTACTTCAAGCACACGTGTAGATTCATGAGACATGGTTGGTTGACTCAGGTGCATCCTTTCATATGAATCCCCACTGGGATTGGTTTTGTGTATATGAAAGGTATGATGGAGGTAATGTTTTCCTTGATGATGACTCGACAACCAGAATCATAGGACAAGGAAAAGTTAAGTTGAGGATCATAGATGGAAGGATTAGAACACTACTTGGTGTTCTACACATCCCAGGTTTGGATAGAAATTTGATTTTTGTAAGAAAAACAGATGATGCAGGGGTAAAAACAATATTTGAAAAGGAAACCTGCATGATGGTTCAATGAGCAATGGTGTTGCTGAAGGGAGTTCGGTTTGGAACTCTATATAATATGCAAGGAAGCACTATTAGTGATGGGTGTAATAGTTCCTTTGTTACTGATATTGGAGTTGAAGAAGAAAGAACTCCTACAGTATCTGGAGAAAAGGTTATGCTGTGGCATCAAAGACTGGGGCATATCAGAGAGAAGGGTCTTCGACTACTACACGGTAAAGGTATGGTTCAAGGTATATATAACTTCTCTCTGTATTTTGATTTCTGTGAACATTGTGTATATAGGAAGAATAATCGGGTAAGATTCCCCATTGATGCAACGAGGGAAGAAGGAATTTTGCAGCTAGTTCACAGTGATGTGTTTGGACCTATGTCGGTTCCATCATTGGGAAAAACTGTGTACTATGTCTCATTTGTAGATGACTTCTCGAGGAATACTTGGATATATTTCCTTACGAAGAAATCTGAAGTCTTTGACATGTTTAAAGAGTTTAAGTCTCTTGTTTAGAATCAAATAGAGAAAATAATTAAGGTGCCGAGGAAAGATAACGGTGGAGAGTTCCGCGGGAATGAATTTGAAGAATTCTATAAGAAGTGTGGTATAGCAAGGCAGAAGACTACTCCATATAAACCTCAACAAAATGGAGTTGTATAAAGGATGAACAATACATTGATGGAAAAAGCAAGGTGCATGCTCAGTGGTGCCAGGTTAGGGAAATAATTCTAGGCAGAGGCAGCGGGTATTGCATGTTACCTGGTCAACAAATCACCCTCATCAACGCTAGATGAAAAGACTCCACAAGAGGTATCGAATGGTAAGAAACCTTCTCTCACACATCTCAATGTATTTGGCTGTGAGGCCTATGTTCATGTTCCAAAGGAAAATAAGAGTAAGCTAGATAAGAAGGCTGAAAAGTGTATCTTTATTGGGTATAAATATGGTCTCAAAGGTTATAAGATTTGGAACCCATAAACTAAGAAGGTTGTGTATAGCCGAGATGTTGTATTTAGAGAAATCAAGGATGTTGTTAAACAAGAATTCCTACCAAGTAGGGAAGAACCAGAGAAAATAGAGTTTGATTTAAAGGATGATGAATAAGACCCCGGAGAAGAACAAGAATAAGAAGAAGAAGATCCTCATACTCCAATATTGAGGAGATTGGTTCGAGAAATAAGGCTACCAGAAAGGTATATTCCATCTGATTTTCGTTCAAATTTTGCTTTGTCCTAGAATTGTCAGGGAGGCAGTGGATTCAAATGATGGAAAACTCTGGAAAAAGGCCATGGATGAAGAAATGGAAGCCTTGGATAAGAATGAGGATTGGGATCTAGTGGAGTTGTCGACTGGAATAAATACCATTGGAAATAAACAGGTATTTAAAAAGAAGCTGAATGTAGAAGGCAAAGTGGAAAAATACAAAGCTCAGTTACTAGCAAAGGGTTATTCCTAGGTTGAGGGAATTGATTTTGGTGAGATTTTTTCTCCTGTTTCCAAGTTAACTTCTATAAGATTTCTGTTGTTTGTTGTTGCTGCATTTGATTTTGATGTAGAATAGATGGATGTGAAGACATCATTCCTACATGGGGATCTGGAAGGAAAAATCTATATGAAGTAGCTAGAAGGCTTTGTTGTGAAGGGAAAGAAGGAGATGGTATTCAAGCTGAAAAAGTCCCTGTATGGTTTAAAACAATCACCAAGGATGTGGTATAAAAAAATTGATTCTTATATGTAGGGACTCGGCTTCACGAGAAGCAAATATAATCACTGTGTGTATTTTAAATTAATTGGTGATCATTTGATTTATTTGGTCTTGTATGTGGATGACATGTTGCTGATAGGAAACAACAAGGAGATTATCCATGATGTGAAAATTGAGTTGTCCTCTAAGTTTGACATGAAGGATCTTGGTGCTTCAAATTTCATTTTGGGCATGGAAGTTAAAAGAGATTGAAAATAGAGGAAAATCTCATTAAAACAAAGAAAATATGTCGAGAGAATATTGTAGAGGTTTAATATGCAGGAACGCAAACCAATCAAGGTCCCTATTCCTGTTGGTGTAAAGTTATCTGCGGATAAGTGTACCAAGACATAGGAAGAGAAGGAGGACACGTCTCGTGTTCCATATGCGAGTGCAGTTGGAAGTTTGATGTATGCAATGGTATATACTAGACCGAACATATCACATGCAGTGGCAGTTTTGAGCAGGTATATGTAAAAACCAGGGAAGGAGCATTGTACAACAATAAAAAGGGTTTTCAGGTATTTGCATGGCATTGCTAGATACAGATTGTGCTACCAAGGAAGACCAGGATTTGACAGAGTGTTGGAAATACATGGATTTATGGATGCAGACTGGGCTGAAGATCTAGATCGCATGAGATATACAAGAGGGTATGTGTTTAACCTGTTTGGAGGAGCAATTAGTTGGATGAGCAAAAGACAGGATGTAGTGGCACTTTAAACTGCAGAAGATGAATACATGACAACCACTCATGCAAGTAAGGAAGATGTATGGTTACAAAGATTTTTTTTAGGTATTGGGTTGGTACAACAAGCTGTAAGGATAGATTGTGACATTTAGAGTGCAAATTTTCTAGCGAAGAACCCAACTTATCATTCAAAGACAAAGCATATTGATATTCAATATCACTTTGTGAGAGACATGGTTGAAGAAAATAAAGTGTTGTTGATGAAGGTGGACACTTTGAAGAATGTTGTAGATTTATTAACAAAATCTGTGAGCACTGATAAGTTCTCTTGGTGTAGAGGATCCATGGGCATTGCTGCCCTGGATTGTTGACTATGTAACCCTGCAACCCCCTGTATGCAAAGAAAACAACAAGTGGGATAATTTTGGTTATGCGTTATATTCTTTGCACAACTAGCTCTAGCGTCTGCTACGTTGCGCCGAGCACGTGGGGGGGGGGGGGGGGGGCTTGAGGATTTTTTTCCCTCGGGAAACGTGTCACATTTTTTCCTTGTTTTTCATGTCGCCTCAATTTTCGTGTCCATTGTTGGGCGATTTTTTGGCACATGGTTTTTTCCAATGGTTTTCTATTTCCGGTTATGGAATTAGGGTTGTTGACTAATCCATTTCATTGGGTTAGGGTTTTGGATCACGCTGGATCCTATATGTATATTGTATTGTAAACAATTTATCATAATCAATGAATAGTTTTCCCGGTTTGGGTTTCTAGGGGAAAGATATCTGTGTAATGTTTTTGTATTTTCCATTGCATATTTTCTGTTATTATATTGAAGATCTGTTTGCAGTAAATAATTGTGCAAGGTTAAAATGTATAGGGACAAGGGACAACCTTTCCTTAATCCTCTTTCAGCAGAGAAGAAATCCAGGGCAGATCCATTTATTAGGACAACAAAAGACATTGTCAAAATGTAGCTCATGATCCAATTTGTAAAGGGAAGTTCAAACCCTAATTGAGTTAGTAAAATCCTCAAATATAGCCAACTAACTATATCAAAATATTTTGAGAGGTCTATCTTGAGTATTGCCCCTTTTAACTTCTAGGTTTTAATACTATGTAAGTCCTCTTGAGCTACTCCAATTGCTTCGTGGATCTGACTTCCTTCCAAAAAACCAAATTGTTCCAATGAAATGATTTTTGAGAGAAATACTTTTAGTCTTCTACTAATGATTTTAGATATCACCTTATAAATACAATTGCATAAGGAGATAGTTCTCAAGTCTTCCAGGGACTTTGGATCATCCTTTTTGGGGATAAGAGCAATGAAGGTTTCATTTAGTAGAGCATAACCATTTCTTCGAGATTCCTCCACTGCCTTTAGAATGTCCTTCCCAGTGAGGTCAAAAAGACCCACAAAGAAGTCCATTGAACACCCATATGGTCCTAGACTCTTATCTTTTTGGAAACTATGAAGTACCTCTTTAAGTTCCTCTTCTATAACTTCTTCCATAAGTGTCTTGTTATCTTCCTCTTCAACAAACCTTGGGAACGGGATGGGCATATGCACAATAACATCTATTGTAACTCTTCATTCAACTGTGAATAAATTTTTAAAATGTTGAGATCCCAACTGCACCAGATCCTCAAAATAAGTAATCTGTCTACCAAAGGAATCCTTGAGGCTCCAAATGGTATTTTCCATCTTCCTCCCTTTTGAATAAGCCTGAAAGAATTTAGTGTCCTCATCCCCATTTTGTAGACAAAGTGCTCTACTCTTTAACCTCCCCTCTGGTTCTTTTGCTTCCAAGAGCTCTCTTCTTTTCTTTTCTAGTGTTAATAACACCTCTTTGGCTTCAAGAGATGAAAAACCTCCACCCTCTGTATCATAAATTGTTTGTAGATCTGCTTCAATATTAATAAGCTCATGTTCATCCAATTGCTTCTTCTTTCTCTCCCAATCAATCGTGGCCTTTTTTAAATTTTTTATATTTTGAGAAAAATGAACCACTGCCCGTTCTTCCTGAATAATGGGGTTCCATAACTCCTTTACTAGGTTAAGGAATTCCTCCTCCTTTAACCAAGATGAATTGAATTTGAAAGGGATCGCTAGTTTCCTTGAACCACCTACAACTTCCATAAAATTTGGGTGGTGGTCTGATTCACCTCTTGATTCCACCCATTATTTGAAAATTAGAGGGGACTCCACCATGTTTCCTGAGATGAGGAAGCAATGTAACCATTTTGCAATGTAGTCTTCCCCCATCCTCTTGTTTATCCAAGTTGGGCATATCTTGGTGGGTGTAATGTCTAATAAACCCGATTCTCCCAATTATGGCTGAAATAATCCATTTGAGCATCTGCATGAGCCCTTTGGCCCCTAGATTCGACAACTCCCAAGGAGAAATTTAGATCTCCCCCAAGGATGAGGTTATCTTCCTTTGTGAAGGACTTGTCTAAAAGGTTGTCCCAGAACTGGATGTTCTCTTGTGAAGGGCCTTAGATATTTAAAATCATGAAACATATGCCTATGTCCTCCACATAGATAGACATACCAAGCCTTGAATCAAAACCCCAAGAATTTACTAGCTTGATAGAACTAGATTGCCATCCCATGGAAAAACCCTCTGAGTGGCCTTTTGCATCCAATCCAATGAAATTCCATCCTTTGAAAATTTTCTCCAGAAGAGGGACAACCAATATTGCATCACCTAAAGTCTCCTGAAGCATCAAAATGTCCGGCTGAGTAGACTCCACCAGCCTATGGAAAGAAATTTTCTTCGATGGTCTCAACACACCACTACAACTGAAAGATAATGTTTTCATTTTGCAACCCCCTCTGGGATTTGCGCTGCTTTAAGGGCCCCTGTGATGGATAATTGTCAGCTCGCTACCATATCCATGGTATTCCTAGATTGAGCTTTTGAAAGGTAGGATCTTTTCCCCCTTCCCTTTTCGTTAGAAAAAGGTAAAGGATTTAACCCCAACCCCTCCAACTTATGATTTAGCTCCCTAGAAGCCGGAATGTGTCCGTTTCTTAACTGATAAATCACCATGTCTTCCTCGGATAATTTTGAAGAGTCTAGACTTATACTAGCAGAGTGAGGAGGGGCAAGGATGAGGGCAGATACAAATAAAAGTCGCGCCATAGTGGCTCTGAGCAGGACAGAGGGTATACAGTGGAGGACTCGGGGGAAAAAGGGATATTCTTCAAAGTTCCTACCTAGTTTTTACTTAAAATTGATAAAGATTGATTCAAAAAATTTAAAGAAGGGGGAGACTAAGGTGGAATACCCAAGTGTGTCACAATTCCCTTCTGAATCATTCTCTTGGTGGCTCCTGAAAGCTCTAGGGATCCTCGATCTGAGCTCAAAATTGAACCCGATAAAGTGGGATTGGTCGTGTCTTGACACAAAAATTCCTCCCTGGTGCTCTGAACCCTAGCTCCATGAAATCCAGACTCTGCCCTGCCTTTCTTTGTTGTATGTGTGAAAGATGCCTCCCCAAGCTGCAAATCCCCTCTCATCTTCTCCCATACCCTTGAAACGACTTTCCCCCTCTGTGTCATGGGTAGGAGGCATTCAATGGCCTTGTGAACATGCTTATGGAACCTATGGAATTTAAACAAGATGCCCTCATAATCCAATTTTTGTATAAATATTCTATCCCCACAGGTCAACTCAATTTCCCCCGACAACCCTTTTTTGAAATTTAGGGAGACTATGATACAAGCCATCGACATCCTACCAGTGGATATGAAACACATATCCACGTCCATATAGGTACCAAGTGCATTCCCAAAACATTCAAATCCCTTCACCGTCCATATTTCACGTGGAAGTCATGACAAATGAACCCATATCAGGAGTTCGCCTATTCTTTCACGACTGGCATAAAAAATGACGTCCATCTCTTTAGAAGCAACGACATAGAGTATATTCACCACAAATATTTCAACACCTTAGCCACATCTGCAGTTCTCTGAAATATTAACATTAACCAACCTTTTGTCAATAAATAGACCGAGGGAAAAGAATCCAACAAGCACGTCCATGACATTTTACCCAATCCCTCAATGTGTTGAATTCCAAATTTTGAGGCTATGCAAATAAATTTATACCAGCCTGAGTTTTACGCTTTTTGGTCATTGGCTTATCCCCTAAGCCACCTTGGAGCTGCTTCCTTCGACTAACCTCCCATGGCCCTACGGGTAAAGAGGACCCATGTTTTGAACCCTCCTCCCTAGTGACCTGGGTTACCAACAGATGAGGAGACACAATGAAATTTTCTGGATAAAAAAAATAAGACTTACCCAATTCCGACCCATCTTGTATCTGCACATAAAAATAATCATGGATTTCTGAAAGAGGAGACCAACCTAGTCGAGGGAAGTATGGTCTAGATTCGTTGCTTCCTACCAAAATTGAGAGCCTCAGTAGCTTCAAAAAAGGTGGGTTATTTGGAAAAATCCCTTCAAATGGTTCCTCTGGGATAAATCCCTCTTCTGTCCTCCACACACAGTCCCTGACCTTTGAAGGCAACAAATCTGAGAGATTCCTGAGAGGGGAGTGGAACAAAATTCCCGAGGGAGCTGCCTCGAGATCTAGGGCTAAATTTGGGCCAAACGAAGACTGCTTTTGAGTAAGGAAAAGAGCCACATTGGGAAACTCACATACCTGTGTGCTAGGTTCATAGTCTGTTACTAAACCCCGTGCCTCCTCCATTTCGACAGCTAAAGGGAATAGATCCGAGTCAGACGCAGAAAATTGTCCACCTAGCCCACACCAAATCGGTTGCTCGTCCAAAAAATCTCCAGAGTAATCCACGATATCACCAAGATAATCTAGAGTGTTCCCTTCCCTTTCCATCACACATGAGGAGAGAGACTAATACCCGTTGAAAATTTGACAAAGGAAAATGATGACGTGCTTGCTATGGTGAAGAGAGGAGTTAGAGCCACTTATGGTATGCACAGGTGCATCGACGTGACCTACGTCTAGGGTTTCTACAGGAACCCCTCATCTCCTTCAACCCCCCTCATTAAGATTATTTGTGTTTATTCCAAGGTTCTCATGTTCTAATCATTAGTATTTTTATTTAGGTCTAGAAGCAACCTTTTATTCCCAAGATCCAGATAAATAGGTTATAGTTATAAAAATCTACGGTCCTTGTGCTGATATGGTACACTAATGGGATAAGATTTTCAGAATGGTTGCTATTAAATAAGAGTATTCCATTTTTTTGGC
>ML781223.1:501015-512182 GCA_009831015.1 Picea engelmannii | reverse complement strand
TGAAATCCTGACTTGTGAAACCCTGAAATGGCATAGCGTGTCTAGAGTTTGGATGTTTTGGAGTTTCGGCACCCGGGAAACCCAGGTGTGAAACCCTCCTGTCCTCGCACATCTCGAAATCCCGATGGATGAAACCCCGAAATGAGTTTGGCGGATATAAGGTCTTCGGTGTTTCGGCTCTCGGGAAACCGAAGGTTAGGAGTCCCTCGCCCTCTTATACCGCGAAAACCCGGTATGCGAAACCCTGAAAAGTGGAGTGCCAGGCTTCAATCCGAGGTGTTGTTAATTGTGACGAACTGTTGGTTTCCTTCGGGTTTCGGCACCTCGAAAGTCAGGGAACTAAGAATACATGCTTCGCGATTTCCCTAATCGCAAAAGCCGGGAGCACCTCTCTGGTAAGGCCTGTGGTCATCGCCGATGATCATATAGGTACGGATAAGGGATGGTAAGGTCTGCAACAAGTCCCATAGGAAATTCGGGGATTCTGTTCCTCGAAGATGAGAAGGAAAAGCCAAAAATTTTCTAGCCCCGTGATGGGTGTGTTACAGACGTATTCCAGCATCTTAAAGCTACAGAGATCTGTCGTTACGCACATCATAAACCTGAAGTTGGGGAGGAATACATGTAGGGAATACAAGTGGTACTTAAGCACACATTTGTTGGTCGCCATTGTAACCCTTATTGGTACCCCTTCGAGTGGTAGCGCATCATACACCACCTGTATACAAATCAACCTAGATCTCTTGAATCCCTCTATAGATAGAGTGATTGGATGCCTGATTGCTATAGTGCCATCGAGAACAACACTCGGGAAGATACTCTGTAATACCTGTGTAGTTGGGTAGTACGGCTAAGGGAACAATCCAACCTCCTTAGTTGGTGCCTTGAGATATTGGGTTGAGTACTACTATTGGACCCCGCACGTATATCAAAGAGCTATAGCACAGGGAAAACCCTTGTCTGTAGAACCCTTGAATACCCCAACCCTTGGGAGGGAAACACAAACAAAACAAACAAGACATATTGCTGCGCAACTCTACCTCCTGCATTCTGGTTGCGAAATTACTACATATTTCTTCCTATTGTAGTATTCTTCAGCTCAGAGTATAAATCTGCAGGAGTTAAAAAAAAATAGTGGTCTCGCCAACACACTTATTGGGGATATATCCCATTGGATTCCCCTTTTTTCCCCGGTCGCAGTCGTACCTTTCATTTTTAAGTTTTTTTTTTTTTGTTTTTTCCGTAGACTCGACCCCTTCCCAACTTCCCTATTTTTCCGCCTATCCCATTATATTCCCCTTCTTGCCTTGATCGTCGTGGTAACTATCACTTCTAAGTCCTTTTTCTGTGGTCCCACCCATCCATTTTCCCTTACCCGCACTCCCCCTCTCCAAATGGCCAACACTCACAACCAAGACTTGGAAGCTTCCATCAATCAAGCCAAGGAATCCATCCAACAAGTGACATCTGAGATTTTCTCTACCAATTCCCACCTTGCACAATTCGAGACCCAAGTCCGACACAAATTTGACACCATGGAGGCCAAATTCATGAACCAATTTAACACTCTCCAGTCTGCTGTCAACCAGTTGTTGCACCGCACTCTGGGCCCTTCCTCCTAGGACCAACCAGATGCTGTTGATTCCTCTCATTCTCTGCATTTTCAATCCAAGTCCTTTCATCATGATCCTCGTCTTCCCCATGTTAAGGTCAATAAATTTGATGGCTCTGATCCCATGGGTTGGGTCACTCAAATGGAGCATTATTTTTCTCTGCATGGTATTACTGATGATTTGGCCAAACGTCACTATGCTGTCCTCTATATAGATCCTAAATGATGGCAATGGTGTAAAATCTCACGGCAGGGGTATATTTCATGGACACAGTTTGTTGCAGAGCTCTATGACCGCTTTGACACTGATACCCACTATCTCGGTCATTTGAGCAAGTTGAAACTGTCTGGCACAATGGAAGACTTTATAATTGCTTTTGAACATTTGGCCTTTCGAACCGAGGGCATGTCAGAAGTGTTCTTCTGCGAATGATTTATTAGTGGCATAAAGGATGAAATCCAATCCCAGGTTCTCATGGCCCGCCCTCAGACTTGGTTGGAAGCTACTAAATGTGTCAAAGAATCCCAAAAAGTTATTTTTTCCCAGATCAAAAAAACCTCTTTTGTTTCTCGTCCTCGACCCACAAATCCTAATGCCCTTACACTCCCCTCAAGGTACATAAATTAACTAGGGCTGAAATGGCTAAACGCCAATTGAAGGGTCTTTGCTATAATTGTGATGAAATATATTTTATGGGGAGCAAGTGTAAGGAACAAAAACTTTTTATGGCCATTTTCGAAGATGTTCTTGAAGAAGATATGACAGTTCCCCTTGTTGAAGAACCTCCCCTTCCTGATGCTACCTAGGAGCCCATTGACCCACCTGAAGTTGACCCACTCATTTCCTTGCATGCCCTCACTGGCTTCTTTTCTCCACAAACCCTCAAGCACATTGACTATATTAAGCATAGAAAGGTCATCATCCTTGTTGAGAATGGTAGCACCCACAATTTTATTTATTGTCGCATTGCCCAGGAAACCAATTTCTATATTCGTGCTATCAATAATTTTCAAATAATGATAGCCAATTGTGGGTCCATGAAATGTGGTGGGCGTTGTGAAATTGTACATCTTCAAATTGGACATTACCACCTGAAATCTCATATGTTTTCCATTGACATGGGCGGTTGTGACATTGTGGTAGGTGCTGAATGGTTACGCACTTTGGGTCCCATGCTTATGGATTTTAAGGAATTAACCATGCAATACCAACAAGAGGGACAAAGGTATCAATTCCAAGGTATCACAGTTGGTTCTTCTGAGATCATCAGTTCCCATCACATGGAATAGCTCCTCAAGAAATGCCACTCTGGTATTATTTCTCAACTCCATTCCATTCAAGCGGTTGAGACACCCTCTGTGCATTCTGACCTCCAAGCTATTCTCTCCAAATATCAAGCTATTTTTCCACTCCTCAGGTACTTCCACCTTCTCGTGGTGTTCATGATCATTGCATCCCCCTTGTTACTGGCAGTCTTCCTCCCAATGTTCTCCCTTATCGTCATCCCTTTGCCCAAAAGAATGAAATTGAGAAAATGGTGCAGGAATTGCTCCAAGCGGGTGTTATCTGCCTAGTACCAATCCTTAATCTTCTCATGTGGTCATGGTACTCAAGAAAGAAGGTACTTGGTGCACGTTTCCAGACTTTCGTGCCCTCAATAACCTCACCATCAAGGACAAGTCACCCATTAGTGATGATCTCTTGGATGAGCTGAGTGGTGCTCAATACTTCACTAAACTTGATCTATGTTCTGGCTACCACCAGATACATATACAAGAAGATGAAATTCCCAAGATTGCCTTTCGAACTCATGAGGGTCACTATGAGTTCTTGGTCATGCCCTTTGGCCTGTGTAATGTCCCCTCCACCTTCCAAATCCTCATGAATCATGTCTTCCATCCTTTTCTCCATCATTTTGTCTTAGTTTTTTTTTGATGATATTTTCATCTATAGTAAAACTTGGCAATCCCATATTTCCCATAAGGATCAAGTTCTCCATCTACTCTCTCAATACCAACTTTTCCTCAAACACTCTAAATGTGTCTTTGGTGCCTCGAAAGTCGAGTAATTAGGTCATATTGTTGGCAAGGATGGTGTCTGGGTGGATCCTAAGAAGATTGAAGAAATGAAGGATTGGCCTCGCCCCAAGACTATTAAAGGCTTGCATGGTTTTCTGGGTTTAACAGGATATTATCGCAAGTTTGTTCATAATTATGGAAAGATTGTGGTGCCTGTCACTGATCTCCTTAAAAAAATTCTTTCACTTGGACTCCCACACCTGATCAGTCCTTTTAAGCCTTGAAGGCGGCTATGTGCACTACTTCGGTCTTGGCCCTTCCTGATTTCACAAAGACCTTTGTCTTGGAATGTGATGCTTCCGGGAGAGAAATTGGAGCAGTCCTTATGCAAGAGGGCAGACCTTTGGCCTTTACCAACAAACAATTGTCAGAACGCCATTTGAGCCAATAAATCTATGAAAAGGAAATGTTGTCTATTCTACATTCTATGGATCTCTGACGCCCTTATCTCTTGGGGCAACACTTCCAAATTAAGATAGATCATCAAAGCCTCAAGTATTTTCTAGAGCAACGACCTTCCTCCCCAGAGAAACAAAGATGGGTGACTAAGCTCTTAGAATATGATTATGAGATCATTTACAAGAAAGGAAAAGAAAATGTGGTTGCTGACACTCTTTCATGAAAAAATGAAGATGAAGGGTCGCTTTTCTCCCTCTCCTTCATTGTACCAGATTGGCTCCAAGCTATTCGCCAGGAATGGATCCAAGATCCTAAAATTTCGCATCTGATCCAACAATTGCAAGCCAACTCTCCAGTTTCACCAGGGTACTCTTGGCACAATGATTAGCTTTGCTACAGAGGCCGTTTGTATTTAAGCAAACAGTCACAACTTAAATCCACACTTCTTTATGAGCTTCATGCTACACCCACAACTAGGCACTCGAGGTTTACCAAAACCTATGATCGAGTCAAACGTTCTTTTTTCTGGGATGGTATGAAAAAAGACGTTCACACTTTTGTGGCAGAACATGATGTTTGTCAATGCAACAAGGGAGAAACAATCAAATCTCCTCGCACACTACAACCACTTTCGATTCCACCCGCTATTTGGAGGGACATCTCTATGGATATTATTGTGGGATTACCTAAATCAGGAAATAAGTCAGTCATCATGGTGGTCATTGATCATCTTTCCAAGTATGCTCATTTCTATTCTCTTCAACACCGATTTACTGCATCCATTGTGGGTCAACTTTTCATGGATCATGTCTTCAAGCTTCATGGCATGCTTCATTCTATTGTTTCTGATCGTGATCCCTCTTTCACCAGCAAGTTCTGGCAATAACTGTTCAGGCTACAGGGCACCCAATTGCATATCAACACTGCCTATCATCCCCATACTGACGGTCAAACTGAGGTTGTCAAAAAGTGTTTGGAGACATATTTTAGGTGTTTTTCCTATGACAGGCAAAATCACTGGGCTTAATGGTTACCATTAGATGAATGGTGATACAACACTTCTTACCATACATCTACTCACATGACTCATTTTGAAGCAGTATATGGAAAAAATCCACCTTCTGTTATCTCCTACATGCCATGTGTTTTGAAGGTCCAAGTGGTTGACCAAACGCTTATAGTTCGAGAGGTTATTCTTCGTACCCTCAAAGAAAATTTGGTCATGGCTCATAATCGCATGAAGCAACAAGTAGATCAAGGTTGCTCAGAATGTCAATTTGCTGAAGGAGACCAAGTATCTATTCGACTGGAACCTTATAAGCAAACTTCACTCAAGGCCAAACATTGTCAGAAACTAGCACCCAAATTTTATGGTCCTTATACAGTTCTCAAGCGCGTGGGACACATGACATATTAGTTATCTTTTCCCAGTCCTTCTAAGCTCCATCCCGTTTTTCATGTCTCCTATTTAAAAAAGGTGATTGGAACTAAGTTCCAAACTCAAACAAACCTTCCCGAGTTGGATGAAGAAAGATCCATTTGGTTGCAGCCACAAGTAGTTTTGGACCAGCGTGAGCGTCGTCTTCGTCAATGCACCATCAAGGAAGTGTTAGTCCAGTGGAAAGATACAACTCCAACAGATTCCACCTGGGATCCCACTACCATTCTGCAACAATTTCCTCATCTTCGTCCTTGAGGACAAGGCTTGTTTTAAGGAGGATGGCATGTTAGGGACCTAAACTCCCTAAACCCTCAAGTGGGTAGAATAATATATTTCCATGTAATAAAAGTCAATATTAATAAGGCCTAGCAATAAGGAGGAATAAGTCAAATGTAAGAAGACCTAGATCGTTCTTTTGGATAGATAGATTTAGTATAAATATGAGTAGAGGGTATGAGAATTTTTGTATTTAAGAATTATTGTAATAAATATCTGCTATGTTGGAGGTTTCCCCCTCAAAGAGGCAAGTGAACATTGTTTCCTATCAAAAAAGGTATAATTCTGGTGTTGTGGTTCCATATAATTTGTTGTTCCACTGTTATCTCTGCAATATTTCGGTATTCTATTGCTATCTTGGTGTTATTATCTGCATTATTTCTCTTTTCTGCTAATATAATAGACCTGGTACAAATGGTAATAAATATTTTTTTGGTAATGGCGGTGCATTCATCAGTAATATCAGTCGCAATTCAATGTTGTAGTGGACATTCACCGCTCACAACTAATGAAACGATCTGAAAATAGAAGTCAATGTATTGAAACYGTTAGCGCTGGAAGTCACTCCTGGATTGCTTGCAGGAGCAGAGCCCAACGCCCATCAGTTTAATGTCACGATTTGATAAKGGGCGATCAAATGGGTAGAKACTCGAGGAGATATCACTCTAACTTGGGGACTRGATCTGGTACGTAARGAACAAAGGAGGCCTGGAATCCTAACTTCAGCCAGTGGGTTGATTAAAAGATGATCAGGTGGAAGACTCGATAAGAAAGGTGAACAAACAACTTTAGGCAACAGGCTTCCAATGGTTTGTGGAGGAAAGACTCTGAATGCAAGATCCTCTTGGTTCAGGGTCTCAAGAAACTGACAGGGGACTTGACTGGATCCGCCAATTCCAAGTCGTTCAGCGTTGGGAAAATCACAAGAACTGATTAGAAACGACGTAACTGTTATAGTAATCCATTACAACATCATCCTATAACAGCTACAACTCGACTGGATCCTCCAATTCCGAGCTGCTCTAACACAGTATAAAAAAGATATAAATAAACTGGCATTCATAAGGCAAGAAGTCTCAGAAGTCTAGAAGTAACCAGAAAATAGTGCTTCATTAAAGTTCTACAACCGGGAGCTCTGCTCAACCATCTATATCTTCAAAATGGCAGAAAATGCCTACATATACTTGGAACTCACTCAGGCACTGAAGGCACGATCATATCATGAATTCAATGCTTGACATTGAGGAGCTTCTCTGTTAGGCTACGCATGCAAATGTTGGGCAGAATGCCCATGTAGCCGTCTGTCAGACGCGATCTTTGTCAGGAGGAACTGACAGCCTGTCTCTGTACACGCTCCTTTCTATCCTTCTATTTAAGGAAGGAGATGATGTATCACGCACCTTCCTTATTTGCATTAACTGATTCATCGGGACCTGAGAGTCTCTAGTCAAATATCCATTTGGGAGATGTGGTAGCCTACCTTTGGCTGTTTGCTGCTTTGCTGGATTTCTGCAAGGGAACTCGGCTGGCCAATGTGGACGGAGCTGACCAAGCTGAGGTGATGGGGCATGACAGGCAGGATATTCGATGACCGAACAAGGTGGGGGGAAATAAGCTGAGGCGGAGGTGGCTAAGAGTGCAAGATAATGAAACGGAGGATACATGTCATCGGGGTCTGAAAGGTAGAATGACAAACATAAACGCCCCTTGCCTAGGTCTCCTTCTCGATGACCAGGCGCCAAACCGTGGGCTCGATTCTGGGCGCTATCGGAAGTTCGGGGTTCGGAGTTTCAAAGTGCAAGAAATAAGGGGTGCCAGCTTCCCGAAATCCGATATCCGATATGCGATGAGCTCCACCTCTATGAGCTAGCCCCTACCGGCTAGAACACGATCCATATGACCTGTCTTCGTGTGACTGTAGCCAAACCCTCCATCGGAGTTTCGACATTCACGATGACACAATGTTTGTGTCCACGAGACTCACGATTTTCCAATTGCCGATGCGCCTTCCATGTTGGCCCTCCGACTAGGCCCTGATCCAAGTGACCGCTACCATATGCTCTCGACCATACTCTCCATCGGGGTTTCACGGTTTGCGATGTCAACGAGTACGCATCCTCTGGACTCACGATTCCACGAAACCCGATGGCTCATGGCCGTTGACTTGTCAACGGTCCGTTCCCTGTCGCGAAAGCCCGCCACCTGTCCTCCATGATTGACAGCTGTTCCCCGCCGATCGGGAAATCGCGTATCGCGATTCTGCGATGCACAAAACTCTCGCTCTCGGGATCTCCGATATCCCGATCCCGATGAAGCCCTCTTGTGGAGCTTTCGCCGATGGCGCTAGATGATATTGCTAACAAGAAATATCACTAACATTAGGCTCCATGGGGGATAGAGTCATCCCTGTGATGCTCTAAGGACTCATTTTGCAGTTCCAGTGCCTCGCTGTTGGGTTATGGAGTCACTTACTAAGCCGAAACAAAAGTAAAAACAAAGAACAGAAAAGGCAATATTTACAAACATAGGAACCACTGGAGGCTCAGACAAAATATTTTTTAAGAAAGTGCCCATTTACTGGGCTGCTGAAAACTTCTTTGCCTTCCAAATCTCGCAACTTGTATGTGTTATTCGAGAAAGTCTCGGAGATTCTGAAAGGCCCAATCCATAGGGCTTCAAATTTGTTGTGTTTGCCCTTATATTGTTTAGGAGCATCCCATTTCAGCACCAGGTCTCCTATCTAGAACCGCTCCTTCTTGGCCTTCCTATCGAAGCCTTGCTTGATCTTTTGCTGATGGTCCTGAATCCTGTCCACTGTCTGCTCCCTAGCCTGCTGGACCTCTACTAGCTGATGAATCCTTCTGATCATATCATTGGGCTCTTCTTGATAATCCTGGAAGAACTTCACTACGGGAATGGCCAGCTGAGAAGGAAAGACAACTTCAGCTCCATAGACTAACTGGAAAGGGGAGAGACCTATAGATCTCTTTGTAGTCACCCGATCAGCCCATAGGGAGAATTTCAACTTTGAACTCCAAGCCCTTTTGTTGTCTTCCAACAACCTTTTGATGATCCTTATCAGGCTTTTGTTGGAGGATTCCACTAGACCGTTGCCCTATGGATAATATGGGGTGGAGTGAATTAATTTGATCCCGAACTGTCCACAGAACTTGGCTAGTGGTTCAGCCCCGAAAGCAGCTGCATTATCAGTGGCGATCTTATTTGGGCAGCTGAACCTTGTGATGAGGTCCTCCAAAAATCCAATGATTACCTTGTGGGAAGCACTCCTGGTGGGGATAGCTTCCATCCACTTGGTAAAGAATTCTGTAGCAGTCAGGATACACCTGTGCTGCCCACTGGAGGCAGGGTGAATTTCTCTGATGAAATCTAGGCCTCACTGCTGGAAAGGCCCTGAAACCACCACCGGATTTAACGGTAGAGACCTGAGCTGCTGCTTTCCTGCAAATTTTTGACACTTGAGACAGGCTCTGACCCTTTTGCAGACATCAGTGAACGCGGTAGGCCAGTAGTATCCAACCTTGAGGATTTTGTGGGCTGTGGCTCTCCAGAAATAGTGCCCTCCACACAGGCCACTGTGAAATTCAGCCACGATCATCTCGGCCTCTGGTGGATTCATGCATTTTAAAAGCACCCCCAGGGGGTCTTTCCAATATAAAACTTGATCGATCAGGTAGTACCTGACTGCTTTGAGCTTTAGAGCTCTTGCTTTGCTTCTTTGCAGGCCGTCTGGAGGCCGCAGCTCCTGCAGAAAGTATATTACGTCCTTATACCAAGGACATCGAGCCAATGGGGGCTCCCTTTGATGATCTACGTCAGGCAGTCGATCCTGCTGAATACCTGAGCATTCGTTGATGAAACTTATCCCCAACGCTTGGCAGTTTGCTTCAGCCAACAACTTGGCTAAACCTTTCCCTTTGATCAATTTGGTAGGCCTTATTTCCAGGTCGAATTCCAGGATTTTGGCTATCCATTTACTCCTTCTCCCGTCTATGTCAGGCTGAATAAGAATATCTTTAACAACAGCCGAGGGGACATAGGTGATGATCTTTGACTGCAGGATGTAGGTTCTAAAAGCTTTGAGAGCCTTTACTAGAGCATAAGCCTGCTTCTCCATAGTGTCATACCTGACTTCAGAATCCCTCAATGCTCAACTGAAATAAGCAATAGGCTGCTCTAGCCCACTGTCATTTGTCTGTAATAGAACAACAACCACTGTGTCAGGTGAGGCAAAGGAGAAAATCAGGAAATCCTTTGAGTAGTCGGGACTGATAAGCACAGGAGCTTCATTCAGGGCCTTCTTGATTTGTTCAAAAGAATGCCGCGATTGAGGGGTCCACCTTACTTCATTCTCTTTCTTTAACATGGCTGTTATCAGCTTTACCTCCTCAACAAAGTTAGGCACAAACCTCCTCAGAAAATTAATTTTACTGAGGAAAGATTGGACCTCCCTCTTGGACCTCGGAATTGATAAGGCTTGTATCGCCTCAACTCTGCTGGGGTCAATCCTGACTCCTTCTGCTGATACTATGTGGCCTAGTAACTTTCCCTCCTTCATGGCAAATAGAGATTTCTTGGGGTTTAATGAAATGCCAAACTTTCTACATTTCAAGAAATCTTTCCTGAGATGGCGACGATGTTCTTTATCAGATTTTGAAAATACTGTGATGTCATCCAGATAAACGACCACAAATTTATCCTTTTCC
Organism: Picea engelmannii; assembly: GCA_009831015.1. Classification (NCBI taxonomy): domain Eukaryota; kingdom Viridiplantae; phylum Streptophyta; class Pinopsida; order Pinales; family Pinaceae; genus Picea; species Picea engelmannii. The sequence goes on along the minus strand of ML781223.1, from coordinate 501,651 downwards.
CCAACGAAAGTTATGTCCATGGCACGCTGGAATGTCTCCCATGCATTCATTAGTCCAAATGGCATCTTGGCATACATGAATGTGCCCCATGGAGTGGTGAATGCGGTCTTTCCCCTGTCCTCAGGCAGAACAAAGACCCGATTGTAGCCAGAGAAACCATCAACCATAGACATCCTGGAAGCTCCTGTCACCCTCTGCAGTATATGTTCCATCTTTGGCAAGGGGTAGTTATCCTTCCGTGAGCTCCGGTTCAGGTTTTTGAAGTCTACACAGAGTCGGATTTCTCCATTCTTTTTCCTTACTGGGACCAAGTTGGCCACCCACTCTGAATATCTTAGTGGTACAATGATCCGAGCTTGAAGCAGCTTCTTCACTTAACTCTCCATGATAGGTAGCAACATGGGATTGATCGGTCTCAGCTTCTGCCTGAATGGTTTTGCATATTCTTTTAATGGGATTTTATGCTCAATGACAAAAATGTCATATGTTTTGAGGTCTTCGTACGTCCAGGCGAAAACATCCGCAAATTCCCTCAAAAGTCCAATGTATTCAGACCTCTGCTCTTTTGTCAGACTTCTTGACAATTTGACATACTTGGGCTCACCCTCAGTCCCAATCTTTCACTGAATAGTACCA
>ML781223.1:425786-435902 GCA_009831015.1 Picea engelmannii | reverse complement strand
AATTACAAAATGTAAATCTATGATATCAATATTATAACATATATCATTGTAATATTAATATCAATTGTATACATATAACAACACAAACTTAAAAATATATATTACTACCACAAACTTAAAAATATATATTAGTACCACACACTTAAAAATATATAGACAATTTGAAGGTCATGTATATTAATTTTTATAGTGAACAAAAGTAAGACACTTAAAAATATATAGACAATTTGAAGGTCATGTATATTAATTTTTATAGTCAACAAAAGTAAGGACGATGTGTTTCAATAATGATGATGATTAATGTCTACTAAAATTGAATTAGTTTTAGTAAATATCCACTAAAATAAATTAAAGGGTAAAATAAATTAAGAATAAGTAAAACACAAAAATAAAACCAAATAAAAATGTTTACCATTAATTGAACATTTTTGAGTTGAAAAGTCATATGGCTTGGGGAGGCTCCTTAGGAATATCATAATCTTTTGAAACTTTTGTATAATTTTAATGAAAAAGTTTTCCACTTTGGGGAGCCTTTTTAAAAATATTATTATCTTTTCAAACTTTTGTATAATTTTAATGGAAAAGTTTTTAACTTGTTAGCTGCAAAGTTAGGTGTGAATTTCTGGGATCTTTCTTATGAAATTTTTGTATAATTTTCATGCAAAAKATTTCCATATTGTTTTCCATATTTTCAAACTTTTRTATAATTTTAATGGAAAAGTTTTTAACTTGTTAGCTGCAAAGTTAGGTGTGAATTTCTGGGATCTTTCTTATGAAATTTTTGTATAATTTTCATGCAAAAGATTTCCATATTGTTTTCCATATTTTTAGATGTAAAATTAGATTTTTAAATTTAAAGTTAGGTGTGAATTTATTTATTTATTTAATATACATAAATATAAATATTATATATATTTTAAAAGAATTTATTGTATAAGAGTTATTATAATAAATACTTATTATAAATATAATATTGAATTTGGATGAAAAAGATAATCAACATTTTTCCCGAGCTTATATCACTCTACACCTAATTAGGCTATTACTGGTCTATCAAGCTTATATGGAACTTGTGAATACAAGGAATCACAAAGCTCATGCTTACTCTATGCTTATAGGTCATTGTTATAGAGTAATCACTAATCATAAGGGGAAACCAAGCACCACCAAGCTGTACTACCTTACTAGCATGTTATACGTGTTTCAATTAAGTAGATATAATGGTAATAGTACTAATCATGTTGTACTATCATTAACTCTTACCTATTACGGATGAAAGCTAACTATTTAAGTTAAATTTAATTGATAAAAATAATATATATATATATATATTTTATTTTTTTAAAAATAATTTCACATTATAAATATATAAAAAAATCAACATAGAAACTATTTTATTTTAAATCTTTACCTAAACATTTAAAAAATTAAAAAAATCGGTTTTAAACAAATCATAATAAATTTTAAAAAAGTAAAAAAAATGGTTTTAAACACATCATAATAAATCTTACAAAGTAAGGAAAAACAAATCAACAAAGCCAATTACAAATGATAATTACATTCAAATTATTATAGTTTGTTAGAAAATATTAGAACCAAATACAAAATATACTGGGTATCTAACTGGAACATCAAAAGCTAGATGATAAAAGATAAGGCAAAGTGAGGGAAATTTCTAGTGCTATGTGAAAGTATAAATGAGAATGACCCTTATTATACTGCCTTCGGTAGTATATAGCGTTCGTTCGAGCGTTGACTATATATTATTTTCACTTTGACTTACCCTTATGCACCCATTTAACCAAAGTTTGTAAAAAGTCTGATTAAAATTTAATTTTAAATATCATTTATCTGCTTTCTTATTGGTTAGATAATTCAAAGTCTTATTGCTGCCTTTGCACCTCCCAATGTGATGGTGTTAGGGACCTAACCTCCCTAACCCCTCAAGTGGGTAGAATAATATATTTCCATGTAATAAAGGTCAATATTAATAAGGCCTAGCAATAATGAGGAATAAGTCAAATGTAAGAAGACCTAATAGAAGCTTTCGCTTCTAGAAGGATCTTCCTCTAGATTGTTCTTTTGGTAAGATAGATTTAGTATAAATAGGAGTAGAGGGTATGCGAAGTTTTGTCTTGAAGAATTATTGTAATAGAGCTCTGCTCTGCTGGAGGTTGCCCCCTCGAAGAGGCAAGTGAACATTGTTTCCTATCAATAAAGGTATAATTCTGGTGTTGTGGTTCCATATAATTTGTTGTTTCGATGTTATCTCTGTAGTATTTCCATATTTTGTTGCTATTTCGGTGTTATTCTCTGCATTATTTATCTTTTCTGCTAATATAATATACATGGTACCTTACAAGTGGTATCAAAGCACTTTCCTCGACAGAAAATTATGGGTTAATTTTTTTCCAGGGTAGAGACGTATTCCAGCGTCTTAAAGCTATAGAGATTTGTCGTTACGCGCATCATAAACCTAAAGTTGGGGAGTAATACATGTAGGGAATACAAGTGGTACTTAAGCGCACATTTGTTGGTCGCCATTGTAACCCCTATTGGTACCCCTTCGAGTAGTAGCGCATCATACACCACCTGTATACAGATTGACCTAGATCTCCTGAAGCCCTCTATAGATAAAGTGATTGGTCGTCCGACTGCTATAGTTCCACCAAGAACAATACTCGAGAAGATACTTTGTAGTACCTGTGTAGTTGGGTAGTACGACTAAGCGAACAATACAGCCTCCTTAGTTGGTGCCTTGAGATATTGGGTCGAGTACTACTGTTGGACCCCACACGTATATCAGAGAGTTATAGCACAGGGAAAACCCTTGTTTGTAGAACCCTTGAATACCCTAACCCTTGGGAAGGAAACACAAACAAAACAAACAAGACATATTGCTGCGCAACTCTGGCTCTTGCATTCTGGTTGCGAAATTACTACATATTTCTTCCTGTTAAGAATTTGGGCATTTCAACACTGTAGTATTCTCCAGCTCGGAGTATAACTCCGCAGGAGTTAAAAAAAAATAGTGGTCTCGCCAACACACTTGTTGGGGATCTATCCCATTGGATTCCCCTTTTTTCCCCGGTCGCAGTCGTACCTTTCATTTATTTATTTATTTTTTATGTTTTATTTTTCCGTAGAATCGACCCCTTCCCAACTTCCCTATTTGTACGCCTATACCATTATATTCCCCTTATCGCTTTGATCGTCATGGTAACTATCACTTATAAGTCCTTTTTCTGTGGTCCCACCCACCCATTTACCCTTACCCGCACTCCCCCTCTCCAAATGGCCAACACTCACAACCAAGACCTGTAAGCTTCCATCAATCAAGCCAAGGAATCCATCCAACAAGTGACATCTGAGATTTTCTCTACCAATTCCCACCTTGCACAATTCGAGACCCAATTCTAGCACAAATTTGACACCATGGAGGCCAAATTCATGAACCAATTTAACACTCTCTAGTCTGCTGTCAACCAATTGTTGCACCGCACTCCGGGCCCTTCCTCCTAGGACCAACCAGATGCTGTTGATTCCTCTCGTTCTCTGCATTTTCAATCCAAGTCCTTTCATCATGATCCTCATCTTCCCCATGTTGAGGTCAATAAATTTGATGGCTTCGATCCCACGAGTTGGGTCACTCAAATGGAGCATTATTTTTCTCTGCATGGTATTACTGATGAGTTGGCCAAACGTCACTATGATGTCCTCTATCTAGATCCTGAATGATGGCAATGGTGGAAATGGTGTAAAAATTCACGACAGGGGTATATTTCATGGACCCAGTTTGTTGCAGAGCTCTATGACCGCTTTGACACTGATACCCACTATCTCGGTCATTTGACCAAGTTGAAACTGTCTGGCACAATGGAAGACTTTATAACTGTTTTTGAACATTTGGCCTTTCAAACCGAGGGCATGTCAAATGCGGTCTTCTGCAGATGATTTATTAGTGGCCTAAAGGATGAAATCTGATCCCAGGTTCTCATGGCCTGCCCTCAGACTTGGTTGGAAGCTACTAAACTTGTCAAAGAATCCCAACAAGTTGTTTTTTCCCAGAACAAAAAAACCTCTTTTGTTCCTCGCCCTCGACCCACAAATCCTAATGCCCTTACACTCCCCTCAAGGTACATAAATTAACTAGGGCTGAAATGGCTAAACGCCAAGTGAAGGGTCTTTGCTATAATTGTGATGAAATATATTTTATGGGGAGCAAGTGTAAGGAACAAAAACTTTTTATGGCCATTTCTGAAGATGTTCTTAAAGAAGATGTGACACTTCCCCTTGTTGAAGAGCCTCCCCTTCTTGATGCTACCCAGGAGCCCACTGGCCCACCTGAAGTTGACCCACTCATTTCCTTGCATGCCCTCACTGGCTTCTCTGCTCCAGAAACCCTCAAGCACATTGACTATATTAAGCATAGAAAGGTCATCATCCTTGTTGAGAATGGTAGCACCCACAATTTTATTTATTGTCACATTGCCCAGGAAACTAATTGCTATATTCGTGCTGTCAATAATTTTCAAATAATGATAACAAATGGTGGGTCCATGAAATGTGGTGGGCGTTGTGAAATTGTACATCTTCAAATTGGACATTACCACCTGAAATCTCATATGTTTTCCATTGACACGGGCGGTTGTAACATTGTGGTAGGTGCTGAATGGTTACGCACTTTGGGTCCCATTCTTATGGATTTTAAGGAATTAACCATGCAATTCCAACAAGAGGGACAAATGTATCAATTCCAAGGTATCACAACTGGTTCTTCTGAGATCATCAGTTCCCATCACATGGAAAAACTCCTCAAGAAATGCCACTCCTCAAGAATCGTGAAATTTTTTTTTAGTCGAGATTGATTGTTTTAGAGAAGAACTTCTAATATTTAAGGTTATAAAGAAATGTGTGATGTATATGAGATTATGAAAGTCATTGGATCTACAATGCCTCACGAGTCTATCACATGAACTTAGATGTTGGCGTTTGGTAGGAGATTATTGTTTTCACTTTTTCAATTAGTTGATCATTAATAGATTGAGAAACTAAGACTTCTATAAAGTTTTAATGAAAAATACTTGAATTTTCATATTGTTTCTCAATTTTCAATTAGTTAAAAAATAATGATTTAAACTTTTCCATATATATATATATATATATATATATATTAAAAGGAAGTTGTGGCTGAATTGTACATTAAATTTATACAAAACAAGGGGAGGTGTTTGATAACACAATTTCAAACAAACTCAAAACATCAAAATGATTGCTGACTAATTGAGTAGTTCTTACAATTCTGAAAACAAAACTGAAAAGTTTGTTGGTATATATCCTAATAAATTGGCCTAAAACTACAAAAACCTTGCAAAACATATAAAACCTTGAGCCTAAGGGAAAACATGTCCACTAAGGAATTCTTGATTGACATCTACCTATAGAGCTGGTTCTAATGCTGCATTCTCCTTTGCCAAATCTTCATACAATTGTTGAACTATTTCCTCCTCCTTGATTGCTACTATGATTGACCCAATGGAAATCTATGAAAAATATGCAAGAGAATGGGAACTCCTAGCAAGTTTAAAAATCAATTGATATAACAAGTTAAAATCAACTTCCATCTTCTCCAATTGCTAACTTCAATGAACCACAACAACTTTTTTGAGATTTCAAATGAGTTAACAATTTGTTATTGATATGAGATGAGGCTACTAGGAGCTGCTTGATTTTCCTAGAATGCTCCCTTTGAAACCAATGCAAATCAAACAACTAACAAGCAATGCACCAACTACCATGCCCATGGTCTTCCATTGTGTTCCAAGGATAAATATCTGCTTCAAAATAACCAATCATCTAATAAATTTCCAAGTTAGAAGCTTCCACAGAGAGCATGATTTGAAACCTTCCTCTCTACCCTAGTCCTTCACAAATGATAAGAAGAGCCTAGATCGTAGCACCCTCTGCCAAGGAAGAGACAAAGCAATCCAAAAGAAGGATTTGAAACAAGTATAGATAAAACTTCAAATACATAGGCATAAACCAACATCCCTTTGCATCAAAATCCCACAATTAATACATAACACTATCATGTCACCCTTCATTATAAAATTTCTGCCTTGCTTGAAAGATTGATACGAGGTACAAAGGGGCAACTGATGGTTATTGCCCGTCCTGTTAGCTTTAAACCATCATGCCACTTATTTTTTGATTTCATAGAAACATTACATATAATGATTAACAAATATATGATCATGGGAGATATGACATTATGGGGTACCCTCATTTATGCTTAACACCCTCCATTAAAAAAACCTTTTTGTTTTCCATGGAATCTGCAAGGAGAGTTAAATCCCTTAACCCCTGAAACAATTAATAGATTCAAATATTCTCCCAACCCCTTGTATTATTTGATCAATCTAGAGAGATTTGATGTCCGAGATAAAACCTAATTTTACATTTGTTGGATTATGATTAACAAGTCTCCAAAAACCATTAGTCTTTTGATTCTTTTTATTTTTGGGATGGTTAGTCCCTTAAACAAACTTAATGCTTTTGCTTGATTATTGAGGAACTCCGCTAGGTCCCAACAAAACTTAGTTCACTATTTCTTTCAAGACCAAAGACAACTACCTTACCTTTGCCACCGTATTGCTAATAAAAAAATATTAAAAAATATAAAAGTTCCTCTTTAATTAAAATTTTATATTCATGATTGTAAAATCATTTAAATTCATAAATTCTAAAATCACCATCTCTAAAACTAAGATAAAAAATATTTTATTTCACTTTTAAGAAAAAATGAGTAGTTAAAATAATACTATATTTCATATTAAAAAAATAATTTTGATTTGTTAAAAATACAAATGCGATGTTGTTTATTATTAAATAAAAATAAAAATTCATTTAATATTGGAATGAACAACCTATCTATAAAATAGACAAAGTTCAGCTTCACATCATCTTGTATGTTAATAGTATACTCGCAAATATGAAAGCGTACTTCAATCAATGCTAGAACACCTTGGTAAAGTGTATAATCCAACTACGTAATAATGACGTTGTATAAATGTTAGTTAAAATGTTTGGAAAATTAAAAAAAATACAATTTGAATAATATGTTGTTTAGGATGTAATTTTAAGGGTAAAATCATGAAGATGGGTAACACTTTTGTGAGAATTGGGTCTTCAAAATTTTTAGCGACATTTTTTCGGCCGAAAAAATGTCGCTAAGAATTTTGAAGACCCAATTCTCACAAAAGTGTTACCCATGTTCATGATTTTACCCTTGCACGTTAAATTGATTGATGCCTTGACGATGCCCTCGAAATTCGTGTACAATATTTTCCGGATAAGTGTTTTTTCTGCAGTAAACATATTTCGACTGAAAAGTTTATTTTTAACGCATTCCGTTAAAAACTAGGTTTCAACCGAAAGAATATTGAAACACTTTAAGTCAATTCAAAAATTTGAATTTAAACTTTGATATCATATTTATGAATGGTTGAAATCACAATTTTATTGTGATAAAATTGCAAATTTTGAATTCCCCCCCCCCCAAAAAAAATCACCTAACTGTAGGTGTTTTAGTTAGCTTTTAACACACATTTTTCATAACACTAATTTTTGATTTGAATGTTTATATTTATATTTATATTTTTTTATGTTGTCATATTTTCATTTTTCAATCTATAGGTGAGAATGAGATTACTGGTACCTTGTCAACCCCAATAAACAATTAGCTCATGAATAACCCCAATCACCATTAAACTCATGAAAAAAGAACATGTTCCAAATGATATTTGAACCTTAGTTGAGAAAATAACACTCTCCTTTATACCNAGAATGAGATTACTGGTACCTTGTCAACCCCAATAAACAATTAGCTCATGAATAACCCCAATCACCATTAAACTCATGAAAAAAGAACATGTTCCAAATGATATTTGAACCTTAGTTGAGAAAATAACACTCTCCTTTATACCATTTAAGTTAAATCCAATTAACATACTTCAATGCTAATAGTTACTACTATTGGTTTCCCTTTTACATTATTTTTAAATAATATATTGAAACAATATTACTTTTTTAAAACTTTATAACATTAATTAAATTAATATTAGCTATTTTTTGTTTGTTTGTTAGCGTGTCTGTTACTCGTGGGACTAGCCCGTGGTCTAAGAAACCACAACCCAGACAAGGAAAATTTTAGGGGCTAAATTTCGCTAATGGGCTAGCTTTCCATGTTTTCCCAAAAAAAGATTTGCGAATTTCCATTTTTCCTAAAAATATTCGCCCAAATTCCATAGAATAAAATTATTTTACCTTAAAAATCACCAAAAGTTTATAGAAACTCTATATAACCCTTATAAATTTGAATAATTTTACAAAACTATTGCCAACCATTTTACATTTTGCACATTAAGGACTAGTAAGATTAGCCCAAGTTTCTACATTTAAATTCTTTTTTCCATCTTTAAAATTATCCTTAAACCCAAGGGTATCTAAGCCATCAAAATCACCAGATGATCTCACCCTTCCTGGGCCACACCAACCCTTAACATGGCTGGATTTTTCCGGGTCTCTCCTCTCAACTACAATGAATTTGGAACCTTGCTTGTCTTATAGAATGAAACCCTTGAAATTGAATAGCAATAGCGAGATTTGACTAATATTAACTATTATTATTAATCACTTATTAAAAACAATATCACTTATAAATATTTTTAATTATTTAAAATTAAAATTAATATTATTTATTATATTTTTACTTTTACATGTTTCATTACATAGAATTAACATTTACTTTTCATTTAAAAAAAACAATTTAATAAAAACAAAATATCTCAAAATGATTTTTATAATTTACATTAGTATTATATAAAATTACAAAATGCAAATCTATACATGATATCAATAGGCCCTCAGTGTGCACTCTCTGCTTGAATGAAGAAGAGTCTACAATGCATTTGTTTGTTAATTGTTCATTTTCACAATTTATCTGGGCAGTTGTCTGTAATGAACTAAAATTAGAGGGATCGTGGAACATGCCTACTTTAGAAGGAAATCTTCACAACTGATTTATTTCATCTCCTAGACACAGGGTAATTCCATTTCTTGTGCTATGGGGAATTTGGCATTATAGGAACAAAATCGTGTTTGAGGATTGGGCTAGGAATGATGCGGCTACCAACTCAAGAATAGTGTTTGCTGTCAAGAATTTGCATGTTCCAAACAAAGGTGAATGTATTGATTTCATTTTGAACCCAATTTATTTTGGTAATAATCCTATTGGGTTTTTTGATGGTGATGCATAAAGAGGCATTTGTGGTGTACGAATTGTATTGAAGTTCAACACCCAACATTTCTTCAAAACACATTTTGCTGTTGGTGTTGACACTAATACTAAGGAAAAACTTCTTGGATTATGAGGCCTCCTTTCGATTGCAAATGGATGCCACATTGAATATTTAATGATGGCTGGTGACTCGAGGGTTGTCATAGACTGGATGGATGGGAAGTCTCAACTGGAAGCACTCAACTTAAGACCATGGAAGGTGAAGATTCAAGAACTAAAACTTCAATTCAGATGGCTGAAGGGTCTACATGTCCATAGATAGTTCAATTCAATGGCAAACTCCCTTTCAAAACTAGCACTGGAGAAGCAATCTGGGTGGCTCTATTTCGAGGAGGTCTACAAACATTCTCTGATAAACTATGGTCAATTTTATATCTTCCAAGTCTAAGGATAGTGGGTTTCTTTTTTCTTTGTTAAGAACATCATCACAATTTTGTAAATTTATGAAAATTTCATCTTTTGTAAAGTTTATTACCAGTGATAACAGTATTAGAGACTTATAATTATGCGGTATGCAACAAAATAGTATGAAGAACATAATGCTTTTTGCACTGTCACAAAGCATATATACACTTATTTGTATTTTGGAAAATTTTATTTGATTCAATATTGAATAACAATAAAACTTCTTTTTCCAGGGAAAAAAAATCAATATCATAACATATAACACAATAACATCACCTCACCTATATACATATAACTCAACACAAACTTAAAAATATAAACAATTTGAAGATCATGTTCATTTTTATAGTCAA
>ML781223.1:387810-406916 GCA_009831015.1 Picea engelmannii | reverse complement strand
TGAGAAAATTTAATGTTTTGATGAAGATTTCTTTATATTGCTACATGTGGCAGTAATTGTGTGATAGTATTTAGAATGAAGACTGGAGGATGGTAATATAATATCCCGTAAATCTTTGTTTAATGCATTTTAATGGCAGATGTCGTCCAACTTTGGCCTCATTAATGACAATCTTTTCAAAGCTAATAAAAGCATAATCAATTTGCACTAGGAAAGTGTGCGAAGATGGCAGGGAAATCGAGAAAGTATGGAAAGGTGAGGAAAACATTGTCAATAATGTAATATCCCTGGATCTTGACAAAACCAGGTTCAAGTTAGAAGATAATTTGTTTATATTTACTTAAACAATTTTCATATTATTTTATTTTATTAGTATTATTTGTGGCCCAAATGCAAACTATGTTCAAATTGGAAGGGTGGAGCAACATTTTCATATGAAGGCATACTCTCAAATATGAAAACCTATAATATATGTGCAATACTAAAGAGGGGCATCATGTCAACACGTTTGTAGATGACACAGGGCCAACAAAATATTGCATTCTTGCTATGATGATGCCTTAAAAATACTAAAATAAGAAACTAATCAGATTCCATAATATTCTCCCATTAATGCATTTTAATGGGATATGTCCTCGAGCTTTCCGTGCATTAATGCCAATCTTTTCGAACATATGTGATGAGTTGTCACTAGTAAAATCATATTTAATGTTCATTGGGAAGGGGCGAAGTTGGCAGGAATGGAGGGGAGTGAAAAATGCTTTGGTACTTTTTTGAACCCGGGAGTCCGTGGTCAAATTGTAGATCACCCAAGTTTTGGATGCAAGATGTATACTCCGAACACAGGGCATGAGAGTTCGATAACGCCTACCCGGGAACCCGCAACCATAAAATTGGCTAAGTAGGGAAATGAAAGCGGTCGGTCGGACTCGTGATGTCAAGATATAGATGGATATAGAGTTTGTGTGTCCGCCACATGGGAACCCGCTATCATAGAAATGCAATTAAGTATAGAAGAGGAAAAAAATAAAGGGAGTGGAGAACTTTATGCTTGACAGAATAACACTTTGTCTAATAATTGTCAAGTGATAGAAACACATCGACTATGGGGCATGAGAGTTCGGGGCATGGGAGTTCCATAGGGCCTAGCTGGGAACCGGTGGGCATACAATTGGCTAAGTATGGAAATGAAGAGCAATCGATCAGAATCTTGATGTGAATATATAGATGGATATTGAATTTATGAGTCTACAACACTAGGAACCCGCGAGCATAGACATGCAACTATGTATAGAAGAAAAAACAGATAATAGAGGGGAAGAAGAAAAGGGAAAAAGAGACAAGTATAGAAGAGAAAAAAAGGGAGTAAAGAACTTTATGTGTCATAGAATAACACTTTGTCTTAAGTATGGAAAGGAAGGACGGTCAGACGGAGTTATCGTACGCAGAGTGAGGCTTGCGAGTTCGAGGATTCCGGGGTCAAATTGTAGATAACCATAGTTTTGTGTGCAAGATGTATATCTGAACACGGGGCATGGGAATTCGATAATGGATTCGGGGGAACCCACGACCATAAAATTGGGTAAGTGTGGAAATGAATTGCAGTCGGTCAAACGCGTGATGTGAAGATATTGACGGATGTAGAATTTCTCACTCCGTCACCCCGGGAACTCACGAGCATAAATATGCGACTAAGCATAGAAACAAAAACGGATAATACAGGGAAAGAAGAAAAGGGAAGAATAGGTAAGTATAGAATAGGAAAAATAGAGGGATCAAAGAACTATATTCGTGACACAAGAACACTTATTCTGATAATTATGAAGCTATAGAAACACATCAACTATGGGAAAAATATTTTCAGCCATGGAATATAGCTGGAGCTCAACAAACCCTGGTTCAAGATAAAAGAGATGTTTATATATATCTCAATAAGCAATAGACAAAATATATGACTGGGCACATTTATATGCAAGCATTCAAACATAGTCATCATAGGTAGAGTGAGGCCTGGGGGTTAGAGTCCGAGGTCAAATTGTAGATAGACGAAGTTTCAGGTGCAAGATGTATACTGTGAACACGGGGCATGAGAGTTCGATGACACTTACACAGGAACCTGTGGTCATAGAATTCGCCAAGTATGAAAACGAACGGTGGTCGGTCGGACTCGTGATGTAAATATATAGATGGACATGGAATTTGTCACTCCGCCATCCCGAGAACTCACGAGCATAGACATGGGACTAAGTATAGAACTAGAAATGAATAATAGAGGGGAAGAAGAAAAGGGAGAACTGTATGGCTCACAGAGCAACACTTAGTGTGATAATTATCAAGCGATAGAAACACATCAACTATGGGAAAAACATATAGCTGGACAAATTGGACAACGTATGCAGATCAGAGTTTTTTTGTAACCATACCTCTTAGTCTCCGGCATACACATTGTATTTGTTGCGGCACATCGCATTCCATCCTTGTGCCCAATCACCGTGTTCTTGTTTCAATGTAGCAATACAAATAATACAATGGACATCAAAGCAAGTTGCTACATAGGAACACATGAAAAAAAAAGATGGAGTACAAATTTATTTATTTGAATACAACAACACAGAAAATAGAATTGACATAAAGACAAGTCAATATACAGGAAGATATGGAGTATCCAAGGAAAAAAATAACAGAGCTGCAAATTAGTGTAACAAATATAGACAACGTAAATGAAAAACAATTGGATATGGAACACGGGTAGAAATATGCACCTTTGCATGGATTCTTCTACACTTCTGGTTAAGAGTTCTTTTCCATGTCTAGTTTTCCACTTTATTTCTATGAAAAAAAGCACAAAAAAAAATGGACATGAACATAAGTTGACATGTAAAGAAAAAAACGAGGAATATGTACATAGAGTAAATAAAATAGAATTAAAGGAATAGAGTAACATATAGTGTTAGAAGAATGTACCGTTTTTGTTTTTGTTTTTTTTGTTCATCCATGTTTGTGTATATATAAAAATTTGTGTAAAAAACGTTTGTGCCCAAAATCAATTACAAAGCAGGGAAAACTAAGTAGTTGGATAGCTTGATTTTCTGCAACAAGATAGACATATATGCTTTGAAACATAGAAATATGATTTTGCAATATGTTTGATGTATATTTCATAATTCAAGTGCAATACCAATTGTATCGTGATCTGACTAGTATGTGTACAAACCAGGGAAAACTAAGAAGTTGGCTAACTTGGTTTTTTGCAACAAGCTAAACATATATGCTTTGAAACATAGAAATATGTTTTTGCAATATGTTTGATGTATCTCTCATAATTCAAGTGCAATACCAATTGTATCGTGATCAGACCAGTATGTTTCTAAGATAAAGACGATGTATTGAGAAATGGGCACATTCGACCATACATGGTCAATAAGTGCGTTTTGTACATGGATTTTGTTGTTCAAAAGAAAGCGAAGACTGTATTTGCACATGTAGTTTTCCAATTCTTTTGTTCTGGCATTATTTTGTAGCATGCCAATATTGAAGTCTCCTACAATGATAATGGTTTCGTTTAGATGCAAATGGTCTAATGCATTGGAAATAACATTTAGTATGTTAGAGAATGTTGCATGGGGAGCAACATAGAGATTTAGTATTGCAATTTATGATCCATTGAAAAATACTTTTGCAAGCACCATCTCAACATTTTTTTCTTCGAAATATATATGCTCCAAAATTGTTACATGTTTTTTCACCAATATCATCACCCCATGTGTAATGTAACTCGATATGCAATTGTGATTTGGAAATTGTTTGTTTTGCATGCATAATGCCATGTATGTTTCTTGTAAGCACAAAATATCAGATTGCATTATGTCATAGTCATTGAGTATATCATCCATACGTGCATGTAAGCTACGTGTGTTAAGTGAGAGAATTGATATAGATGAGTTTGTTTATATGGAATGGTAATCATACTGCAGATGCCACTTTGCGGTAGTCCTGAGGCGTTGCATCTCAATGTCAACTTTGTGTTTGACTTTGAAGTTATATTTTGTAAGAGGACTTAGTAAATACAAGGAGTCTATACTTCTGACACAGGATAGTGCTGTGTATACAAGTCCATGTATTCGAATTCCAACAGACTCAAATGCAACACTATCAACAATTAGTCCTTGCGATCTGTGGATTGTACGTGCACATGCAAGTTTAATTGGAAACTGTTTTAGAATCTTTAGTCAACCTGTCTTTGCTAATGTCGATACTGGTTTTGATATTTGAAAGATAGGTGTCCAATCACTTGCAGTGCTTGAATTATATAGATAAGCCAACTTGTTTGCTTGTCGGTGGCCTATATGCGGTTCATGGAACTTAATCCAGAGGACATCAAGTTTTTTTGTTTTGGTATAGCCTTTGAGTATTCCATCTACACTATTGACCAAGCCATCCTGTGAATCATAGTTGCAGGCATATATTTCAACCAACATGTCTATTTTCAGGACAAGTTGCAAAGGTAAAGTGGTTGTATGTTCACAACGTGGCACATTTCCATGGTTCTCTTCTTCAAGGTCAATTGAATTGATGATGATATCATCGCCAGGCATGAGCGATAGCATGAACCTGTTATGCATTGCAACATCCCTATCCGTGTAGAACAGGTAAGGGAAGGTTGGGTCTGTTGGTGTAGTTCGCATGCACCTTGAATTGATATATGTTAAGTCATCATGTGTTTGGCTGTTTGTCCGCATTCTATTCAAAACTGCAATAAATGTTTCATTTGTCTATCACATTGTAGTATGCAATTCAAAGCATTTAATATTGTATTTCCAGAAGTCACGCGTCACTGTTTTCATGTTGATCGTAGGTTGTTCAAATATCAAAGAGTCTTGGATGGGCTATGCCTGGTAAAGATCCCCATAGAATATCATGTCAATGTTTCCAAAGTATTTCGTGTGCACATGTTTTATGTTTCTTAGCCGGTTTTCAATGGAATACAAGAAGCGACTTCCAATCAAAGATGACTCATCTATGAAAACAAGTTGCAGTTCGTCATAAATCTTAGAAAAGGTATCTAACATTTCCTTGCTGAGTGGAAGAAACTGTGACTTGTTCAAAGGCATAAAAAATGCAGAGTGGATTGTTGTTCCACTTGCATTATATGCATCTTTTCTTGTGTATGCAACTATTAGACCCTTTGGTTTCACAGGATCAGAGGAATTGTTTGAATCATATATTCGTATAAGCATTTGGAATAGTTATTTTGTTGTGAATGTCTTGCCTGTTCCTGCTCCACCTGTGAGGAACAAGTGCACATGAGTGTGCATGCTCAAGCGTTTTTTAAGCACAATGTCCTTTAGAATTGTTTGTTGTTCTCGATTCAACAAATGTCCGATTCTGTGGTATTCATTAATTTCAATAAGAAAATGATGTTTTGTGACTTGAAAACCAAGATTGATACATTTTTCAATGCTGCCTACTCGAGGAAGAGGAAAATCTGCTTGCAATTCATAGGACTCGCAAGGAGTTCTGGTTGTTTTTCGGTTTGTGAATGTCTCATAAAGATTGTCAGGGTTTTTTAGTTCATTAACTACACTTTCTAGATCACCCCATGTTGGATTAACATTGTAAGTAAATCTAAATTCATTGGTTTGCACTATAGTCTCATAGGCAACATACGCAGCTTCCCATGTAGGGAAGTTATGTTTTAATGTGTTTTCGTTTTCATCGAACGTAACATATAAAAATAGTTTTTCTCTACAATAGTTTTCATAGTCAATATGTTTGTTGTATTTGACAAACCGTATCACAGACGGTTTTTTTTCTTTTTGATATGGGTGCACCATTTTTTTTGTAATGCGATACAAATTTTGTTAAGCAGATATGCTTAATAGGAGATGGACGCTGGAGGTAGTAATCAATAATAGAGCGACATAGTATGTCTTCTGAATTATCAGTCTCTTGTTCTAGCAAAGATGGTGGTTTAAGCACAAATGTGCATTTCTCAAGTGGAGATGTGTTTATGAAGACACATTTTCTTGAACCACAATTTAGGGGCAGGGAAAGTGCAATGTGGACTGCTTGTTGAGTAGACATTTGTTGAAGATTAAGTAATGTATTACCAAACGTACATATCATTTTTATAGCATCAATATGACTTCTTTCATGTTCTTTCCGTATTCTTCTGAATGCACTTGTCATAGATTTGTCAACCTTTGTCATATATGAGGTACAATATGATGTTGCAGCATATGCATTGAGGGCATACCGCGCATCTGTATTTGCATTCCACATAAATGGCATGTCCTTAGAGAAACTGTTGTTCCATATATGGGAAAGTTTTCGTTTAAGGAAAACTGTTGGTTTTTTAAGCATACATTGTATGGCTTGGATGCACTCATCTTCTGTTAGATTTAACTCTATAAAGAAGTCATTGAAGCTCATTAACCCATCAAAGTCTCGTTGTTCTAGAAATGTGAACAAGGATCTAGATTTCTCAACGACAACATTATCCTCTAAACTAAGTGGCTCTATGATTCTTGTTGTTCTCATTGGCAACACAGGGAAGTTGTATCTGCAATGAGAGTTTTTTCGTTTTTTACAACTTTTTGTATGATAATGTCTATGAACTTTGGCAAGGTCTGGATCCAAATGATCTGTGTTGCATGTTATGTATTTTCCCACAAAATGTTCGATCTGTGAGTTGTTGTCAGCTCCATAGACCAGTGCACCCTCTATCCACAACAGTGCGTGGTCATGCTCACTCCCCCTATTCTGGAATTCAGTCACAAAAAAGTAGTCCAATATTTTTTCTAAAAACGTTTCATCATGGCATATCAATTGTCTCAAAGCATTTATTCTATGTCTATAGTAGCGAGTACATGTCATAGGGTCTTTTCTTATGAGGCAGTCAATGCTATCATTTTCCAGTGTATTAGTTTATTTTTTACGTTTCTTGTTCTTATGAAAGTCAGATACTGCAACCACCAATGGATCCCAATGATGCTCTGCACTTGTAAATGTGATGAAAAATGTTGGCGGTCCCAATTGTCGGATCATTGCAAAAATAGTTTTCTTGTTTTGTTGCAAATAGTCAGGAGAGATCCGAATGTTTTTGAAATCTATATATCCAATATCAGATTTCATAATTTTTTCTAGGTTTACTTTGTACTTGACATCTTTGGTTGACAACTTTCTTCCTTGTAGTTGGCCTTTTCTTATTCACACCCACATGAAAGACAACACTTGCTTTATTATTATATGCATTGTTCTGAAAAACAAATTTTTTATGTGACAGGATAAGTCACCGCTTGAATGTAGCAGCTCCCATCGAACTATTTTATGGTAATTGAATCATTCCGTAATATCATTGGGATGTGGATCTCCATAGAATAGCGTTGGGAAGTTCATTTCCTCAACAAATTTGTCCTTGGATATTCCAAGTGGACATTGCCCCTTCGACAATCTTGTCTTGCAAGTCACGAATGCACTGTGAATCAGTGAATCCATGTACCAATGTCTCAACAAGTGTTTCAGTCTTTGATTCATCACTTGTATCAAATTCACTATCAGTTTCGAGAGTCTGTGTAGAACTGTCATGCCCTTCTCCGAGAAAATTGTTCCAGTTCTCATTTATACAAATGTTTTGTGCTTTGTACAGGGCCCTGGAACATAATTATTTTAATGCTTTCATGTCAACATGCACAGACACTTTACCTGTCTGATATGCATTCTTGTATTGCAAGCATCTTTTGAGAGCCACAACAATTGTCATTGTATTGCTAATGAATTGTGGCAAGGCTTTTTGCACAAAATCTAGTTGGACATGCACATTAATAATTGATCTTGTTAAGCCCATTTGGGGTCGTTTATAGCCCCAGGGTCTGATTTGTGCAAATGCAATTTGCAGAGACACAAGTCTCTCTTAAAGTTCTGTAAGCGCACTTACATCTAGTAATGGTGTATTACATCTTATTTCGTCAGGCGTTGCAAACTGTGGCAGTTTTCCATTTTCAAGCGACCGTTTGCATGGAAGACAAATTTTGCCACTGGAAAATGTTTTATCATTTAGTGTCAAGCGGAGGTATTATGCTTCCAAATCAGGCGTGAAAGACTTAGTTTTTTTGCGAAATTCAATTGATCGCAAATTGCACATGCAATTGAAGGAGTGTCTTTGCTTTATTTCACATAGGTCTGTCTTGTATATTTCTTCTGTAGGGAAGTATGCGTAGAAAGTGTTTGCTGGTTTTCATTGGTAGAAATGCATGCTGTTGGTTATAGCCCACGAAATGTGATTTTTTCCCCTCAAACAATGCCATGACCATTGTGGGATATGTGACCGTACCTGTTTTTGTTGTGTTGTGCACAAACGATTTTTTTTAGGTTGTGATATGCCAATTTATGTCTAGAAGGAAGCGTAGTAATGTATTTTTTTCTCTCACGTATGACCCTTTTTAGGTTGTGATAACTTAGTCTACGTTTTTTGTTTAAGGGCAGGATGACCTCATGGAAACTGGGATGAGTTTCATTATGATTAAATGGCATGCGACACTTGTGCAGATTCGATGTGGTTTGGATGGCATTGACACTGGACCCTGAACTGGTAGTATTTCCCATACCACCAATGCATTTTTCCTCTCACATATGACCATTTTCAAGTTGTGATAAGTTAGTCTACGTTTTTTGTTTAAGCCCTGTATGGACTGATCACAACTGGGACGAGTTTCACGCATAACCTTTTTCAAGTTGTGATAAGTTAGTCTACATTTTTTGTTTAAGCCCTGTATGGCCTCGTCACAACTGGGACGAGTTTCATTCTCATTGAATAACATGCTACGAGTATGCACATTCGATGCAGTTTGGGTGGCATGGACAGTGGACCCTGAGCCATTAGTATTTCCCATCAAAGGTTGATAATGGATATGTGGCATATCTGTTTTCAACAAGATGATGTCAATTGTTCAATCGTAGTTTGAATCAATACACCAGGAATGGACACTGTCATCTGGCAGGGCCAACTAGACCTGGATATTTACTCTGAATATGATAGATATCCATTACAAACAGAAACTTCCACCCTCTACATTTCCTTTTTCATATGGCAGTGCCATGTTTACAAGGTATTCTTGCCAACTTCCAATTGTTGACATATTTTCTAGGAGATATGGCGAAAGGTGTTAATGCAAACAACTAAAATCCTGTTGGCTTCCACCTATAATTGCATTGAAAAAGGATTGTACAGTGTAAAGCTGCAACGACTACACATCGATCTCTGTTTCTACCAAGTAGAAAATTTCATTGAAAAAACTATCTCCACAACTAGATGCAACAGTTGTTGCTATCTGTAAGACATGGCACTGTACACGATGCATAATTCATTTCCATTGCGATTCAAGGTATTTACAAATGAGGGAAAAGTAAATATGAGGTCCTCTAAGATTGCATATAGATAATTTTCTATACAGTAGTGGTTCATAATGACCAGTGACATGATTGGCATCATGGAACAAGATGCAATATGGATTGCTAGATGCAGTTCTGTTGAATAGTAGATATCTTGTTTTTGTTTTCAATGACCACATTCCAATTGATATATTGAGCCACTTAGACAACCACCATATACAAAATGTATCTCCCCAAAGTCCCCTCTCATGTGCAGGTAGAATTGCAGATGTAGACAACTGCATCTTTTAAAAATACGCAATGACATCATGTATTCCATGCAATTGCCAAAGAAAGTCAGATGCCAATTCGTATTCATACGATTCCAATGCCTCAGCGTCACCATTTTTTAAACAACCCAAGAAATAATCTATCAATCCATTGTGCAGGTCGGTCGAGGAATACCAAAAATGCAATAGAACTTGAAATGCATCAAAAAGGCAATCCCATACAGTATATGAGAATGCATCCAATCTAAAAATCCCATTGCTATGCAATACCTGGTCGATGCTATCTTGCACAATGGATTCTGTATCTATTTCATAGGACTCAACATCTATTACTTGTTTCATCTCTTAAACTGTGATTTTCAAGATGTTTCTTACCTATATTCAGTTTATATGCAAACAAAGAATAGAAAAAAAAAAAAAAAAACGAAAAAACAAAAAAAAAGAAAAATAGGAAACTACAAGTGCGGAACTGCATACCAATTTCGCTATCTATCCTTCAACCTTCTTCTTTTCAAATTCAATCCTCCCTAGTCGCCACATCATATGACAAGCAAACAAACGTACAATGAACAATGAACCAAATAGAACATACAACGCAAATAAACAACACTATAAATTTGCTGAGCACAAAGACCAAGTATTCAAGGTATATCATTTTTGAACCTATTCTTGGCATGCATCCTACAAGATTTTCAGAGGCAGAAGATCCTTTGCAAGACACAAAGGACATGACAAAGGCAACAAGTGGACGAAGTTTACCCTGGCAGATGCTTGCCCCTTGTGACAACTCCGAACTCATTTTCTAAACCCCTTTGCATTGCTATTTTGGAAATAGCCATGGCAAGATATCCAGAAAGTGGAAGTTGGCATATGTGATTGGAAGGGAACAACCTGGAAAAAATGCACCAAACACATGGTTTCCAGGAACATAAAATAAGAGGAGAACATCCAATTTTCTTTTTTATATTTCATTGTAGCTGCGACAGATCTGGGTTTTGTGTCCAACATCGACATTCAAAGTGGAACAAGACGTTTGGAAGGGAACAAACTAGGAAAAATGCACTAAATTTATGGTTTTCAGGAACAGATAATATGAGGAGAACATTGGGAAAAAAATGCTCCAAACGTATGGTTTTCAGAGGCAGGAAAAATGAGGAGTTTTCTTTTTTATATGTCATTACGACTGTGACAAAGACGGGTTTTATATAGAACATTGACGTTCAAGAACAAGGAAAATATTCTGGGTGTAGCAACCACACAAAAAGATGTTCTACAACAAGATTTCGAGGCAGGGACTCCTAGTATTGAAAATTTTACTTGCAAGCTGCAAATAGAAAGCAACAAACAAGGAATAACAATGAAACCATGGCACATAAACTTACCCATCAACGAGGGATGACAGAAGCACAACTCTAAAACCTGCAAAGCACAACAACAGGTCCAACTGCTTGCAAAGTTGAAGAACAACAAACCAGTGAACAACCACGAAGAGGTCCAACTGCAGCTGCAGGACCTCAAATTTGCAAAGTTGAATCAAACAACAACAACCATCATTGAACGAATCAACGAACAAGCATCAACCAGTGAACCAATAATGCCGGTGAAGAACAACGTTGACCAAATTCACTGCAGACAACACTGTATCAAAAAATGGAAGGAAATTGTATTGTAACACACATGTAGAATAAACATTTAAGGCTGCGAGGCATGTTAGGTAAACACTTAAGGCTGTCAGAACCGTTGAAGGGCGTCGCTCTGTGCAAACATTTAAGAAAAAATGCAGTGTGGCAGGCCTATTTACATACGCAACAATGAAAAAGCCTCTTGAAACACACAACAATAAAGAAAAATAAGAAAATAACAATAATAATAATAAATAAAATAATAATAACAACAACAACAACAACAATAATAATAATAATAGTTCGAACACTGGAGACTATGCTAAAACAATTTACTCAGAGGACAAAGTAATATGAAAACTGACTATCCATGCTCAAAACTTTGGATATTCAAACATTTCAATATGAATAGTACAAATTCAAAAACACCGTAGATGATAAATTTTTTGGATATGCCAACATATAAATCATTGGGAATATCGAAGCTGGCAATAAGACCTCAAATCTATTATCCAACGAGATCACGACACATATGGGTTTTTTTATTATATAATATATATATATATATATATATTTTTTTTTTTTTTCTGTAGTTCGAACAATAGAAATTATGCAAAAATTTGTAGTCAAACGAAAAACTAATATAAAGTCAACGAATTGTCAATCGCTATAAACTTTGGATATCTAAACATTTCAGTATGAATCGTACAAATTCAAAAATACCGTAGATGTTAAAAAATTTGGATATGGAAACATATAATTCACTGGGAATAACAACGCTGGAAATAAGACCTCAAATCTATTATCCAATGAGATCATGACATATATGGGTTTTTTTATTATATAAAAAATAATATTTTTAGTTCTGTAGTTCGAACAATAGAAAGAATGCAAAAATTTATAGTCAAACGATGAACTAATATAAAGTCAATGAATTATCGATCGCTATAGTCCCTCTGCGCCTTCGACAAAGACTAATAAGGAAGAAAATTGGAAGTATGCAACTCAATATAAAAAAAATGCATGAAAATAAATGAATTTTCCAAAGAAGAGATAAAGATACTTAAATTTAGAATGGGGGAAAAATGTCATTGAAGTCAGTAATAGTGAAAGGATTCTAGAGCAAGGAGGTAAAAATATCAAAGTTGTTGTCAGTGGAGTGACTATAGAGAGAGTTGTTAGCGTTGAAAAAGATAGTGGTTGCAGAGAGAGTTATCAACACTGAAAAAGATAGTGGCTACAAAGAAAGGCGACAATGTCCTAAAAATGCAGTGTTTGCCAAAAAAGTGGGCAACATCAGAAAAATGCGACAGTGGTAGAAAAAGTCATTAGAAAGACACACACACATATGTATGTATGTATGCATGCATGTGTGTGTGTACACACTCACACACACAATTTTTAATTCCGTAAAGGAGCCTACCAAAATTAGTTTTTAGACCACCTAATGGCCTGTGAAGCCCAAGGGTTTTCATCACAAGTTTTTTTTTTTTGGAATTCAGAGGAATGTTGATTAGTTAGATGTGAGGGTTAAATGACCTTTAGTCAGATTGATAGATGGTTGGTTTTGTAAGATGGTAACAAACTCTTCCTTAGAATTGGGCTTCCTATAAATCTTAAGATGATGGCCATTGACAAGAAGAGGTACGCGATCATCATCAATAGTTTGTAATTGCACTGCACTATTATCATAAACTATTTCAACTTCATAAGGGCCTAACCAATGTATGTGGAGTTTATCTTTAATGTCTTGAAATTTGGAGTGATACACCAATGCTCAATCACCTTGTTGAAAGGAATTAGATTTGATTAGATCATCATGTCAATGAGTGCGATGTTGCTGCAAAGTATTACTATTCAATGTAGAGCCTACTAACGAAACTCATCTAATAGATTTATCTAGGTGAGATGTTGCTATTGAGAAATATATATGTCAATTACTATTTCAAGAGCTAAGCAAAGAGTTTTGATTTCAAACTCTATTGGGAGAATTACAGTTTTTCCATAGATTAACTCATAAGGAGTGAAACCTATAGAAGTCTTCCAAGTTGTACAATAGGCCCAAATAGTTTCAGGAAGTTGATTAACCCAATCTTAATGATGAAATTGGACAATTTTAGTTAATATATTTTCAATCTCCCTATTAATGACTTCAACTTGACCGTTGGCTTGTGTATGACAAGGACTAGAGTGTTGATGCTTGCTTTGATAACTATGCATAAGATTGGCAATCAATTTGGAAGTGAATTAAGCTCCCTAATCAAATATAATCTCTTTGGAGACACTGGATATGGTGAAAATATCTTTGCACAAGAACTCTC
The DNA here is from genome assembly GCA_009831015.1 of Picea engelmannii. Classification (NCBI taxonomy): domain Eukaryota; kingdom Viridiplantae; phylum Streptophyta; class Pinopsida; order Pinales; family Pinaceae; genus Picea; species Picea engelmannii. Next base: position 393,314 of record ML781223.1, on the reverse strand, counting down.
CAACTCTTTCTTCCTTGATATCATGCAAAGGTTGAACTTTGATCCACTTGGTGAGATGATTTGTACAAACAGAAATGTATCAGAGCTAATTGGAAGTAGGACTGATGGGGCCAATGAAATCAATGCCCCATTTGTAAAAGGGATCCAAAGAAACTTGAGTTGTAAGTGAAGTTTTGTGGATTTAGTAGGATGATCCATCCATTAGTAGTCATCACATTGTGTGACATAAGCCTACGTATCTTCATGGATGAAATGAAAATAGATTTAATCTGGGATGAGTCTGAATAGGTAACCATAGATCCAAGTGAAAGGTCCACTTTTCCTATTTAGGCTGCATCACTCCTTGTATGAGAAATGATATGAAAACTTTCTAGCCACCAAATAATTTACAATATATGCAAACCATGGTGTACTAATAGAAACTACAAACAAGTGTTCATAAGGAAATGAATCATCCAAGGGTCATCCTCTATGTTGCTAGGTAGTCCAGACAAAAAATATGCAACAACATTCTCCCAACCAATATTATTGAGTATAGTCACATCAAATTCTTGAAGAAGTAATAGCCAATGAATAATTCTTCCATTAATAACAAGTTTATTGATTGAATATTTAATGACAAAATGATCAGTATGAACAAACATAGAATACCCAATAATGTAATGATTAAATTTATTGATAATATAAACCACAACAATAAACTCCTTTTCAGTTACTGTGTAATTTAATTCAACAATGGCTAGAATCTTCCTGATATAGTAAATAAGATACATCTTTGCAGTGTCCTTTTATCCCAAAATTGTACCCAAACTTTGATCAAAGGCATTAGTATAAATATGGAGAGGCAATTCCCTATTTGGACTACACAAAATAGGGGGTGTTGTAAGTTTATCCTTTAAGGTTTCAAAGGCTTGATGGCTAGATGGGGTCCAAGAGAAAACCATATCCTCATAAAGGAGGGCATAGAAAGGAGTAACGAGCTTACTAAAGTTTTGAATAAACCTACGATAATACCCAACATATCCTAAAAAATTGTGAATATCCTTCTATTTTTATGGAATCAGGAGGTCTTTGATGAAATTGATGAAATTAGGAGAGGTTCATAGTTTGACAATGTTTAAGCATTATTTCTAGCTTGGTCAAAGCTTCTTCAAAATAATTTCTAAATACAGTGAAACCATCCATGGAAGCTTCAACACAACAAGGGATTAGGTCAGAAAATATACCTATTTCTAGTTGCAAAGTTCTAGGTGCATTGCACAATCCAAATGGGAGCACACAGTAAGCAAAGGTTCCCCAAGGGAAAGTGAAGGTGGTGTTGTATTAGCCTTCTAGGGAATTTTGGATTTGGTTATACCCACTAAACCATTGAGAAGAGACACATATTTATTTCTAGATAAGGAATCCAAGACTTAATCAAGGAATGACAAAGGAAAATGGTCCTTCCTGGTGGATTTATTAAGTTATCGATAATCTACATAGATTCAACACTTGCCTCCCTTCTTTGGTAAAATTACTAATGGTGAAACCCACTCATTATCAGATATAGGATAAATGAACTGAATAATTTGTTTTTTTGAAGTTCTTCTTTAACAATGATCTTAATATTTGGATTCATCCACCATTAAAGTTGATGGATTTGGCATAACTCTTCTTGAATGTAAATGTGATGCATGTAGATGGTAGGATCAATGCCTACCATATATTTATAATCCCAAGCAAAAGTAAATGAAATATTTTGCATCAAACTCATCAACAATTGTTGTTGAGTTGGTTGTTGATTATTGTTGATATTAAGAAATTTTTCAGGAGAGATCTCAATAGCTACAACTCTAGAATCTATTGTTGTTGCTACAAAGTAATCATATAGGTAAGTAAATGAAGGATTGTTGCTAAATTGATGAATGATTGAAGAGTCTAAATTTGTAGAGGAACTTGCCTCTTCTTCAACTTGGATGGCATGATTCCTTATCTAAAGAGTGGAGGGATGCATATTTTGCATAAAATGCAAAATCACCTAATTGTTAGTGGGTTATTTAAGTGCTAAGGATCGATCAATATTCAATACTGACTGCATTATAATATTATAATAAATATATGTATCCCCTTAGGGCACCCACAAAGGTTCTTCCAAGTCCAAAATGGATTTTTCGGGGCGGGGGCGGTACAATGTAAGCATTTTCACTTAGCCACCTTAGGAAATGATCATGTTGCTAAAACGATACCCAATATATGCATCTATATTTTCTAACCAAGGTCATCCTAGGATCAGAGGATAACCCTTAAGGCTAGTCTTGGTGTGAAAAACCATAAATTCTAGAGGGTATCCCTAGGAATCAATGAAGACAATTACATCTTATAGGATGTAGGATGTCCTTTGGTTTAATAGTTGATCTTTCATCCATTTGAAATATTGTAGGTGTTTTTCAGAATATATTATGGAGTTGTAGCCTCTCCATGACCTCATTGGTCATCACATTAATGGCTACCCCTAAATCAATTAGGTATGCATAATGAGAATTATCCCAACGTGAACATCTACAACAAGGCTCCCAGGGTCACAATATTTTGGATTGACAATCTTTACCAGTATGAGGTCAACAAGATAACCCATTATATGAGTAGTTTTTGGATCATATTTTTGTTGGTGTTTATATGATTCTCATCTCTTGATAGTCATTGCCTTATGATTAATAACAAGATTAAATTCCATACAACAGTTATCATAGAATAAATATACACTGGAAATCTAAACTATAACAATGCAACATAAATAACAAGATCTAGAAATATTAACCATGCACAATAGACACAAGAAGACAACACAAGAACACAAGAGTTTATCCTGGGAAACCCAAACTTGGGAGAAAACCCAACAACCTTTCTCTAGAAGAATTCAGTCCAAGATATTACTAGTACTTCACCATCAATAGCCAAAATATCATCTAGAGAAGATCCTCCCCAAGGAAAACATCACCAAGACCTAGATCCTCAATAATATGATCTAGGAAAACCTTTCTCTAGACCAATAGTAACCAAGCAAGAGCTTCTCGAAGTGTGGCACACTCTCCAAGATAACCAGTAACTGAAAAATAGTGAAACTGCCAAAACTGCAGCTGCAACTTCCTTGTTCACACTGTAGAAGGAGCTATCTGACAATCAAAATGAAATGAGCCAGTCCTGTATTTATACGAATATGGGCACCATTCTGGGTCTGACTTCTTATTTCCGGTTCATCAATTTTATTATTATTTTTCTTGTGGGGTCGACTTCTCTTCCTGGGTCTTCAACTTCTTCCTGGGGCTTCTGTAATTGTGTAGATGGGTCTTCTTGTACTTTCTTGTGGATAATGACTGCTCGAATTCGCAATTATCCAACACTCCCTCTCAATGAAGGAGACATTCTTCATACTTGGATTTCTTCTATCATAGAAAGGTTTTCTTCATGAGACATGTTGATGTTCCATCTCTACACATGAATTCTATCTCAGAATATGCATGTGCTAGCATCTTGAGTCCATCCACTCCTTTATAGGAGAAGGAATACACCTAGGCCATTCAACACTAGCATACCCCCCTGAGTGAATGGATCATTACCCTTGGTCATATCATCACTAGCATAGCCCCATGCATGACCAATCTAGGATAATGTCCTGATGCTTATCTGGGCCACTCATCACTAACAAATCCTCGTGGATGAGTGAATCATTCTCCTTTGGTCATATCACCACTAGCATATCCCCGGGCATGACCAATCTAGGAAGAATGTATGTCCGAACTTGGAGAACATCAACATACCTGGGCCATTCACCACTAGTAGAGCCCCGTGAGTGAATGATTCATTCTCCCCTTGGTCATATTAACACTATCATAGTCCTATGCATGAAAAATATGGGGGAACGTATGCCCTATTTTATCAACATACCCGTGCCATTCACCACTAGCAGATTCTCGTGAGTGAATGAGTCATTCTCCCCTTGGTCATATCTGTTGGCGACGAAAGTCACTCCTGGATTGCAGCAGGAGCAGAGCCCGACACCCATCAGTTTATGTCACGATTTGTGTATGAAAGGGGTGATCAAATGGAAGTAGGCTCAGACGATATTGTTTCAACTCCGAAACTAGGCCAGGCATGCATGGGTAGGTGAGGTCTTGGACATACTTCAGACAACGAGTTGTAGTAAGGGTGAGTAGGGGGAAGACTTGTATCAGAGAGATGAAAAGGTCTGTTGTCAACATCAGGTTTCCAGCAGACTGTAGGAGAATGCATTTAAACGTGAGATCTTCTTACATTTAAATGCAGAAAACTAGAGAATACAATAGTGCCACAATAAAACCTTTATCATAACACAATTGCAATAATTCATGTGAATTAGTCAATCATGAAATCCCTCAGTATGAGATGAAAACTAGATGAAATAGGGGAACTGTCTTTCATAAAACAAGAAATCTTACATACAGATGCATAACCAGAGAACTAGAGCGTCTGTTAAAACATTACAATCGGGAGCTTTTCTCTACCATTGATACATTACAAAATACAAAGACTGAGCCTATATACTCAGAAAAATTCGCTTAGCAGCGGTGTCTCAGGGATTTCAATGTATGGTGTCTCCTCAATCAAATCCGGCCTGCACTTCTCCTGTCATACACCACCTTAATTCTGCATGGCTCGCGCCAGGGGGTAGCTGAGCCCTTAAATTTTGAATTAGCATGTGCAGGCTTCCCTGGCGAGTCGAGGACTCGACGTGGCTTCCATGGAAATAACCAGTACAGAGGACCGTCTCGGGTAGACCTTCCAGCCGGGACGTTCATTCCTTGTAATTAATGAGTGAAGCAAGGCTTCAACCACCTTATCTCTTATCTCATTTATCCCAAGCAGGCATCTAGATTTAGATCACGTCGAACCAAAATCTGGAGACACAGTGCCCCCCTTCTGAAACTCATCTTAGCGCTTTTGGCCTTTTCGGTACAGCCCCTTCTACTCCCTCGAGTGACCACGGGCCGTGACCTCTCGGCGTTTCGGGGTTCGCGGATGAGAAAGAGAAAGTCTTTCCCCCTTCAAAATCGCAATGGGCAGAATGCCGGGAAGGCCTAATAGTCGCCACGCGTCCCCCCATTGATCTGACGGTTCTGAACTAATTCAACAATATTGAGGGCCCGGGTCTGAGACATTAGCGCCCCTCCTTTAGTCATGCTCCTATGTGACCGGGCGCTCGAACCATGGGCCTAAGTCTGGGCGCTTTCAGGGTTTCGGGGTTCGAGGTTTCGAGAGGTGAAATGAAGAGGAGCGCTTACCCCTCGAACTCCCGAATGCCGACGTGACACGGATGTGCACTGCACGTCCTTGCGATTTGACGGTTCTGAATCCTCCTGACGATGCTGTGGGCCCCAAGTCCTGGATGCTCTCGACGTTTCGGGGTTTGGGGTTTCGAAATGTGAAATGTCGAGGAGTGCTTATAGCTCAAACTCCCGAATACCGACATGGCATAGATGCGTGCCACG
>ML781223.1:366288-384528 GCA_009831015.1 Picea engelmannii | reverse complement strand
GGGTAGACCTTTCAGCCGGAACGTTCATTCCTTCTAATTAATGAGTGAAGCGAGGCTTCAACCACCTTATCTCTTATCTCATTTATCCCAAGCAGGCATCGAGATTTAGATCACATCGAACCAACATCTAGAGACACAGTGCCCCCCTTCTGAAACTCATCTTAGCGCTTTTGGCCTTTTCGGTACAACCCCTTCTACTCCCTCGAGTGACCATGGGACGTGACCTCTCGCCTATTTTCCAGAGTGCTTTCGGCGTTTCGGGGTTCGCGGATGTGAAAGAGCAGGTCTTTCCCCCTTCAAAATCGCGATGGGCAGAATGTCGGGAAGGCCTAATAGTCGCCACGCGTCCCCCCACTGATCTGACGGTTCTGAACCAATTTGGCAATATTGCGGGCCCGGGTCTGAGACATTAGCGCCCCTCCTTTAGTCCTTCTCCTATGTGACCGGGTGCCCGAACCATGGGCCTAAGTCTGGGCGCTTTCAGCATTTCGGGGTTCGAGGTTTCGAGAGGTTTAAATGAAGAGGAGCACTTACCCCTTGAACTCTCGAATGCCGACGTGACATGGATGTGCGCCGCGCGTCCTTGCGATCTGACGGTTCTGAATCCTCCCGACGATGCTGTGGGCCCCAAGTCCTGGATGCTCTCGGCGTTTCGGGGTTCGGGGTTTCGAAATGTGAAATGTCGAGGAGTGCTTATAGCTCGAACTCCCGAATACCAACATGGCATAGATGCGTGCCGCGCATCCTTCAGATGGACGACCCAGATAGTAAGCGCTATTATAAAAGGGGCTGTCCCCCTTTACAGGCTCGCTTGATATGACCTGGGGCTAAGACCGTGGGCTCGACGCCAAAGGTGCTTTCGGCGTTTCGCCGATCGACGACTTCAACTGCAATGAACAAACACCTCCTTGACTCCCGAAACCCCGATCCCCAATATGTCGACTGGCAGCCAACTGTCCCAATTGGATCGGACGACCCAGATTTGTCCTGAAATATGGGAGCTGTCCCCTGTGCTAAATTTCGGGCAACCCGGTAGCCCCGAAAACTCGATGACCATTGATAAAATCTGTAGGTGGATCTCGGCCACCGATAAGAAAACTTTGCCCGCTCACTTGACGCGTCACTAAAAAAAGGATTCTCCCGTGTTGCGCTTGGGCGCTTCCTGTGCAATGTGCAGACCTGGATGCTCCCGAGCCCAAGACAAGAATTATCGCTAACAATATCAACACTAGCATAGCCCCGTGCATGACCAATCTAGGGGAATGTCTGCCGATGTTGAAACATCAACACTCATCACTAGCCAAATCAACATGGATAATCCTGTGTATCATCCTCCTCAGCCAAATCAACATGGCCACTTTGAAAGGATATCTGCAATTTTCTCATATGTGGATAAGTACTGTAGCTTCACTTCTCCCTTCTGTACCATGTCTCAGATGAAGTCTTGCAAGAATCTTTCGAATCCATACTGCTTCATGACTTATGATACTAGCTGTGGAATACTCCGTCTCCGCTATACTGAGTTCTACAGAAGCATTCTTCCATCTTATCCTAGAAATCGTAACTAATTCCAAGCTGAAGAAACACCCGGAGGTGCTCAATCTATCTACTGCACTCCTACTCAATCAAAATTTGTATATCTTTGCAACCTCACTTCATCACATGAGACAAATCATATCCAATTATACCATGCTTCACTGCTACCCACTGGAAATTCTTTAGCTTCAACTAAATACTGGCTCAGGGTGCTCACTGCAAAGAAAATATCTGGCCTGGAATTAACCAGGTACATCAAGGATCCAAACAACTTCCTGTACATTTTGGGATCCACCAAATATGAATCCGAAGTAGAATCACTCAACTTCTTCAGATTTGTCATCATAGTTGTAGTCATGGATTTGTAGTCCATCATATCGAATCTCATCAATATCCCTTGAATGATGAATATCTCATCTGATATCATCATACCTCTAATCCCAAGAGTACATCTAGCTAGGATCCTCCATCTCAAACTTTGAGGCCAACTCCCTCTGTCACTAGAGTAATTCCTATTGTCCAGTCTGCCTCACTACCTTCTCCCTCTGTGAATGAGAAAAAATAGATACCCAGTCCTCCTAATTGGAGGCCTCCTCTATCACTATAGCAAGATCTACTGAAACAAGTGTATCTTCCCAAGATATATCACATCTCCTCTAAGCATCCTCAAATCATGACACTTGTTTATTAGTCCTGGAATATGTTTCTCCCCCACCTGGATCTGGGGGGGGGACTCCCTATGAATAATCGACTCTATCTTGAGCCAATTGAATCTCTTTGAGATCAGGCTCACTCTGTACATTCTTGGTTAAAACCAAACTCATCAAGTATCCATTGAACCTGGAGTACCATGCTCCCTCTCAAACATGACTCCCTCTGAGTCTGTACAATTTTTGGAGCCATCTTCTCCCTCTACATATTCTAAAGTATGATCTCCAATGAATTATCTCGGGAGGCTACTCCTCCCTACTAGATCCTGAGGGATGATTCCATCTGAACTCTGGATTCTTCTGAGGTGGTACTTGGTTGGGCCACTTGCCTCACCACTAGTGGAGCCATCTTCTCCTCACTGTCATTCTCCATGTTGAACACTATATATCCCACAGAAGTATCATTATTTTCAGAAGGTTCTAACTTTGTCTTCTTCTCCTTCGGTATATGTATGTATGTTGTCATGTATACAACTCCATGTCTGGATAGCCTACTCCATGTCTCAAACTAGAGACCATCTAATCCTTTGCCTCCTGCAACCATCACTATAGGTCCCTCTCAGAGCTATCACCTTTGACCTGCCCAGAAGAAGAGCAATAACAAGGGAAAATAATAGACAAGAACGATATTCTTATTGTAGGAGAAAGAATAAAAAATGTGAAACATGAATAACACTTTTCCAGTGTTGTTACCAATCATTCCTCCGTGGTAACCTGCCCAGAACAAAACAATAACAAAAGACAAGAGCAACACTTTTCTAGTGTTATTACCTCCATAGTAACTTGCCCAGAACAAAGACACCAACCAAGAGCATATCCTAGAAGAGATCAATTGCATCTTGTAAATAAGTGCATCATTAGTACTAAACAATGAGATTTTACATAATTATTATTGTATTAACAATATTCAAGTGTTACTAAACATTTGATAGAGAAAAATACTCAACAGTAATAGAACTCTAAAGGCTGTTTTCCCAGTTACAATATTTATTTAAGATGCATCAATATAAAAAATATCAAACCTGATATGCAAACCTGGAGTCGTAATTGCTAGGGAGGGTGCACTATTCCTCTGAATACACTAGATCCAATGATCCCTTTGGGTCATTTCTTGGACAAGGTCCCTTGTATATCCCTTGCAAACACCCTCATACTTTTCTAAATGATATAACTTGGAAACATATATAAGTGCACACCTCTGAAATTTGTAGCACCATCCAACTTGTCTTCTAATCTCAAGGTTGCACAACTGACAACTGACAACTAGCGACTAGCAAATGCAACTTTAACTGGAAACTGCAACTGCAAATGAAATTGTAACTAGAAACTGCAATTGGCAAATGCAACTGTAATTGGCAATTGCAATTGCAACTGCAACTGCAACTACAACCATGCAGTGGCAATATTTAAACTATCTCTGAAACCATGTCGGTGTTTATATGATTCTCAGCTCTTGATAGTTATTTCCTTATGATTAATAACAAGATTCACTTTCATACAACAATTATCATAGAATAACTATACACTAAAAATCTCAACTATAACAATGCAACGAAAATAACAAGATCGAGAAATATTAACCATGCATAATAGACACGAGAAGACAACACAAGAACACAAGATTTTATCCTGGGAAACCCAAACTTGGGAGAAAACCCAACAACCTTTCTCTAGAATAATTCAGTCCAAGATATTACTAGTACATCATCATCAATAGCCAAAATACCATAAAGAAGATCCTCCCCAAGGCTATCATCACAAGACCTAGATCCTTAATAATATGACCAAGAATAACCAAGCAAGAGATTCTCCAAGTGTGGCGCACTCTCCAAGATAACCAATAACCCCAAAATAGAAAAAACTGCCAAAACTGCAGCTGCAACTGCCTTGTGTGCACTACATAAGGAGTTGTCTAACCATCAAAATGAAATGAGCCAGTCCTGTATTTATACTAATATAGGCGCCAGTCTGGGGCCAATTTCTTATTTTTGGGTCTTCAATTTTATTATTATGTTTCCTGTGGGGCCGAATTCTCTTCCTGGGTCTTCAACTTCTTCCTAGGGCTTCTGTAATTGTGTAGATGTGTCTTCTTGTACTTTCTTGTGGAGAATTACTACCCAAAGTTTCAAATATCCAACAATTTATTCCTACTAGGTCTCCGATGGACTTGTTGTAAATGGGAACATCCTAGATGGACCAAAATAAAGGAATTCTAAAACATAATTTTTTTAGTTCCCCTATGATATTGAAAGCAACCTAGTTTGAGGGTTGAGACTTATTTAATCGCTCTGGASAATGTGAAGATTTAGCTATAGGTTCTTTGGAAGAGTGTGTCAATTTTGTTGAATTATATGTGAGGGATGATTGTTGAGTGGGCTCTTCCTCCCTTGTTTCAACAGCCGTGGTTGGCTTGGGTTTGCTAAAAWTTTTCTAGATAGAAGTTATGTGGCCTGGCAATCAAGGTTAAATAATGAATAGGTTGGGTATTCTCCTACCTCAGTATTGTAAACAAKTTGAGTTGTCTTATTATTTGTATTAGGAGTAGGCTGAGTGAGTAATTGAGGTTGTCTTCCATGGGGTTGATTACTATGATTATTTTGTTTTGGAGGAGGAGGTAAAATAGATTATTATTGTTCCATGAAGGCCTAAAAGACTACCAATGTTAGTTTGGCCACCGAAGATTCTAAAATTGATGGGCTTTCTGTCCATAAGGAATAGGTTAAGATCAATGTGATTGGTTGGAGAAACATGCTTGCTAAGTTGGATACATGCCCAAAAATAATGGAGGATACCAATTAGAAGCTAGAAACTAATTATTCCAATATGAACTAAAATATTGAGGATCATAATTCATACTTAGAAATTGAGGGCACAAATTATTAAATCTTATTTGGATAATGAAGTAAACATTCTCAACATTCTGATCACCTTGATAGGCTTCCTTTAGACATGGCAATTGAGGATAGTTGTTGGTATCACGATTCTCAACACAGGTGGTGTAAATTGTCACAACATTCATGTCAAGCATGCTTCTTCATGCATTTAGAATATTGTCAATGCCTTGTCCATATCTTCCTATTTCTTCTTAGGCCGAAGAGTGTCTCGCTACATGGATAATAAATTTAATATATATGTCTTCATATCCTTTAGCATATTCCCAATCTTGGCTTTATAAAAAACCTATTGTAATTTTTTATGATGTTGGTATAATTGCTGAGGGTCCCTTAATATTCTTTCTTGATACTCTAGAGTAATTTTTGAAGGGATCCCATATTTCATCATAGGAGAATTGATAAATATCTCTAGTAGAAATCAAATTCAATGGTCCCAACCACTCTTCATGTACACTTCTAAACCACACCAATTTTAATGAGTCCGGATTTAATTCATAATTAGTAAATCATTTTTATAAGAAAATTGGAAGTGCTCATCATAGTTTTCCAATGACTCATCATCACGTTGGGTAATTCAAGTATTTTATCCCATGTTCCTCATGCTTTACAATAGTCATAATACTTGTTTGAAAATACTTCTTTCCTTTAATCCTAAGTATGTATACTTCCTCCTTCCAAACCCATGAATGAACACAATGCTTCATCTTTTAATGTTGAGGGAAGCAAGCACAACTTCTGAGATTCTATTTTGTATTCATAGGTGTGGCACAACACTTCAAATTCAAACATGGGGGTATCTGAGTATTCAGTGAGAAGCCTATAGAAATGTCGAAGACCAGTTGGATTAATATTTTTCCATTTGGATTTTTCATTATATTCTTGAACGAAAAATTCATATACTACCTCATGCTCTCCATTTCTACATTCTTTCTCCATGTTGAATAAGGAATCAAATCCCTAGATCGAGGTAGATGACTCAATATGTTCTAATTTAAATTATGGGTCATCCAATCCTAAAATATAGATGGAGGGCCATGTTATCCCCATTTTGTGTATAACTAATGAGATGATGTCTCGAGGCCCTCAGGTTGCATATATGGGGTGTCGAAAGACTACAAGACCAACAATATCCTTTGCACAGATGGAAAACCCACTCACCACCATAGATGGTCACAGGTTTAGAGATGGCATCCACCACACCAGATGGATTCCATAAGGCAGTGGGCCTTGCTCCATGAGGTACAAGTCAGTATTATGGTGAGCATCATTTCAATATTTAAGCCATTTGATTATGTTGTATCTTAGATTGCTCTAGATTTCATGATATATGCTTGGACATTATGCCTTTTGCCCTGCTTCGCCTTGGTGGTTGACATTGTTCCCTAGTAAGTGGTATTCTTTGGGAATGGGTTTGCTACTAGGAACTCCCTAAATGAGCCATCGTACCATTCCAGACCATACTTACCACTTTCCATCTTTATTCCCCTCCATTTCCTTATATGTTGGGATTTTAGGGTGTATTGACCTAATAAGGGGTTGTTCCTCATTCTATGGGAAGAAGGGGCTGAAGGACCATAGGGGCTGATGTTGGGTAAAAGATAAAATCCTTGAATAAACCTTCTAGATGCTTCACCCAGGGATCACTCAAGAAAGCAATAAAACGATTATCTTTAAGAAAGGGGACCCAAATATAATAAAGGATGCTTAAAAGGTTAGTTGAAGGATAGGAGGTCTCATCACGAGCCGACCTATCACGTCCATGCATATCTAATGGTATGAAATTACCATCATCTGGTCACCAAACCAAGGTAATGGATCTCAGTTGCATGGCTGAGAGAAAGGGGGTCTCATCACGAGCCAACATTCTCATTTCCACTAGGTGTTTGTGGGTGACACTGCCATCACCTGGTCACCACGCCAGGGAAATGACCTTCAATATATTCTTATTCTACATTGAAAGAAAATACAAGGAAATAAAGATAAAAGGAAATTGATGGGCTTGGAAAAAGTGCATTGTCGATGAAGGTACCACGCACCCTGTACAAAGGCACCCGTGAATGAGAAACTACTACCCCTTGTATGTCATGAGCCATATGCCCATTGAGTCTTGACCCCAACCACTTAATCCAATTTACATGGATTAGAGAGGGATGTCTTGGAAACTCTCCTTGACCTAGGGAAATATCTACCCAATAGGACATCTCATCAACCCTCCCATATTCAAGCTTGACAAGTCACTTAGTGTCTTTGAGCAGTTAATTGTTTGATATAGCGATCTTTGATGCACATGCTTAGATGGATTATTTATTGATTGGATTCACTTATCATGATGTTATGACTTGAGATACTTGGAGGGCGTGCTCATTTGTCTTTGCAGGACCCAGCTGGTGGACAATTTTGGGAGAAGAAGCCTAGCTTGGGCTTCCATGGGGCTATAATCCCACAGGTTGGATGTCAACGGAACGCATGCCAGATGAGAAAGATAAGACTTGGAAGGCCTTAATGATGACTTGGACGACATATCCTAGCCCCCATATGCCAAATGTTTTTCCTAGGAGAGGCAAAACGTCACTTCTAGAGACATGACGTCACCTAGGGGGGTTAGGGCTTGGTGGTGAGGTGCCACTCATTTAAACTTGGAAGTTTTGAGGAGAAGAGGGTATTCACCATGATGATATCATCTAGACGCTTGACATGTGGCCTTTGGAGGCCTACCTATGCTTCTCCAACACCAACAACTTCCTCAAAGTGGCAAAACGTTCCCTAAAGGGGTGACGTCCTTCTAAAATTAGGGTTTTCTTATGTGCAAAAGTGAATTTTAAATGAATTAATTTGTAAAGGGGGAAATATTAGAGATGTTGACCACTAATCTTGTGTTTTACCCCTTAATTTATGGATAATTCACCTTGGTGACATTTATATAAATAAGAGATCATAAGATCTCATTTTAACAGAGCTCTCCCTCACTGTGAGAGGATTTGGTCTGAAATTTTCGGCTATATTGGCTCTTTTATCTCTTTTGCACTTGTCTATGGCTATATGTATGAATGGTTGATGGAGGAGGTCTAGCGCTAGGTTTGGATGATGCTTTCTAGCTCTTATGGTGGATTATCTTGGCATTTCTCTTGATCTTGGTATGGTCTTTTACTATTATGCTATCATTTTTTCAAGTCAAGTATTGTTATGCTACGATCTAGGTGGGAAGTATAAGGGCATACACCCCCACCATATCCTTCATCCTTTTATGCTTCATCTCATTAATTTCACTAGGGTTTTCTAAGAGAAGTATAAGGGAATACACCCTCTTAGCTTAAACCCTAGCCAGAGAAACTTGCCTTGGAAAGTAAAAGGGATTACACCCCCAAGGAGGTAGATTCTCTAGCTCTTGTTTATTTGACTCCATTAACCCAATAGTAAAGGCACTATTCATACTTTTTTGCATTGGAGATATAAAATCATTGCCTTGGGAAACACAATTTTTGATCTTTTGAAAGTTTTCTTGCTTGAAGTTGATATGCCTCATTGAGAGGAGTCATTCCCCACTAGGGCGTCCCCTCCCCAATACTCTAATTTCTATTACAAACTTTAATCTACAGCCATTAGGGATGCATAACCCTAGATACTAACACTCTCATAACTCCTAAATTTGGCTCACTTACTCTACTAACTAGGGCACATCTTTTGAGCTAGTTCTATGCAATTTTGTGTGGTTGATTTTTCTGTTGCATGCCATTGAATGCTACAGCCATAAGGCTGCAATTTTCTGCAGAAAATACATGTTTACAACAACCATCTTCTCTTGTTTCTTAAGTGCCATTTTTCAGCCTATATTCATTGCTAAGTTTGATGTTGATTTACTTAACTAGTTTAGATCTTTGTATGCTGATTTAGATATTTTACTTGCTGATATAAACTGTCATCTACTGTTGCAAATTGGGGACAATAAGCTTAACTTTATGGTCCAAATAACATATATCATTGCAAAGTGTCTTTTCTTGTGTCTCGAGTAGGTACAATCATCTAGGGAAGTATTATACCTGTGGGGCAACAATTACTTGAATTACAAGGCATATCTTCCCACCTTTCATCCCACTTAGACTTTACCTCTAGGGGCTTCACTTCCTCTTATATCCATCTCCATATCCATCCCCCTAGGGTCACTGGGATTGCCTCCCTAGAGTGATCTAGTCACCCTTGAAGTGCGGGAACTACATCGAGGTGACATTGGGTGTAGGATTCCCAAGTTGTAGCGCTTTCTTTGTGGTTGCGTTGGGATTTTCCCAACCTACAACTTGCACTATAACAGGCCCATTCTTCTCAATTTTAACATATGGTTTGTCCTTTACAAGAGCTATTTCCACCCTATTTACCACCTCAGAAAGAATTTCTACAGTAATCTGGGCTACTGAAGTAGACCCTCCTTGTTTAATAGTCTTAGTAGATTATGTAGTAGAAGGAAGATTAGGAATAAACCTCCCTAGATTGTCCCTCCTTATCCTCACACATCCTTATTAAAAGGAGTAAAAAACACCATGTAGTTGAAGGAATAGAATTAGATATTGGGTTCCAATCCCTCAACTTCAACAAATGGATTTATAGGCCCAAAATAAAGAAAAGACTCCAAAAATTGGTGTTTTCATTGACAATGATGCCAAAAATGGACAACTTCTAATAATTCTTAGGATTGATGATCCCAAGATATGTTGGATCTCACTATAATTATCAACTCGGGAGCATAAGACTCTTTAAAAACACCTACACTGTATGTGCATTCATAGAGATTTTAATTATTGAGTTTACTCGTTAAAAGTTTTGGGGGTTCTTTTTGTTGGTGTTAATATATAATTTCCTATCTCTATTCTAACAACCAAGTGAATGACTATGTAGAAAACCATGAAATTGCACACCTTTATTTGCTAGACTCACTTATAGGATAAACCGATCTAATCTAAATAATGCAAATGAATCACTTTGCAACAAACCCTTGAGCTTCCACGCCTTAATTAATTGGATTCACTACCTCATTAACTAAACTCTAGTAAAGAAAAATAAACAGAAGGTAACCCAAGGGATACCAACTAGTTTCTTTGTAGAACTACTCAAGAGGAAACTAAGATACAAAATTAACTTATGATCCTGAAAAAAATTTAGCCAAGGGTAACTTAAAAAAATTACCACTCAATGGCTTCATAGTACTAGTTCAAGAAGTCAAGAATAATGAAAGCAAATGGAAAGAATAAATAAATGATTGAAAAATAATAATAGGAAAGTATCAAAGTAAATCACTACTATACTTATGCTATTCACACCAAGAAATAGAATTGCATGAAACACAATAATGAAAATAAGAAATTAAATAAATGGTGGAAATAACTAGAAGCAACATAGACCATCGACAACTACAAACTGCAAGAGTGGGACTTTATTCTACAGTTCATTACATGATCTCCTAACAACTAACTCAACAACAAATAAATAAAACTCAGTAGCTGGAATTTAAAAGGTTGACTATTCTATTAGAATTAGCGACGAACCCAAATGACTCTCAAGTCTGTTTATTTATATAATTTTTTCAAAACAAGTTCTTGGGTAGTTTCCCCATTTTCAGAAAAATAGATAACATATATTAAGAACCATTTTCTTATCTTTTAGAAATTTCTCCTTACAAACTAAATGTGGAGAGATTATCTCCTCAAAAAGAGGCAGCAATCCAATAACTTTGTGATAGTTCAATTGATCCCTAGATTCATTGTTGTGGGTCCTACAAGTGTGTTGTCATGATCTTGAAGAAACACGTGTGATGTAAGCAGACCAAAATCTAGGTTCATACAAAAATGATTTAGTTTGGAACTCCTTTTGTGTCGGCATGCAAATCAACACCAAGTCGTGAACTTTAACCCTTTAACATGCTGATCTTTAACCCTTTAACATGCTATTGGTTAGAAAAATCAATCTTAAATCCTCCCAATGTCAATCCAAAGGAGTGACATCATCATGTAGCCTGAAACAAAAACTGCTAACAACCCCAACTGTAATTTCATGCATTATGTTCTAAATTGAACAAAAATAATCTATTTATAATGAAAAATTAAAGTATGAGTGCATAATATACCGAGGGTGATAAAAGTGTATGGAATTGATAAAAAAACATGAAGGGAGGTTTAAATGATCAAACTTAATGGAAAATGTTGGCAAAACAGTTGAGCAAAATAAGGTACTTACTGGGCTCATCAACTATCAATGAAGTTTGGAAGATCAGATTGTATATAAACATAAGTAAAATTGTGTATCATCTTAGTGACAATTAATGAAATCTTTGATGCAAGTGTCAAGTTAATGTTGGCCATGATGAAATGTAAGTAATCTTCAATGAGGTTAATAGATCCTAATCTAAATCCTACAACATTGTTGTAAAATGAGTTTCCATGATCTATCATTCCTATTTGAAGGCCAACTTTGGAAAGAATGACATATTGACAAGTGTTACTATCATGCACACAATATTTAATGCCTTGTGAGTTTTTGAAATACCCTTTACTGTGATCTTCACAACCCCGCTAACTATAATAACATAAATCCACCATTCTCTTAACTCCATTAATTAAAACATTACTTTCATGAAGCATAAAACTAAGGAGCTACAAAATTTCGTCATTGATGAAATTAAACCCTGTAAGAACTTACGCTAAACCCCACAACATTGTTGTAGAATGGTTTTTTATATATGTCACATCCTTCAACATTAAAGTTTAATGTTAGCAAAGTGACATTTTGGAAACTAACGCTGTCGTTGCATGTGATATGTAATGCCTCACAAGTTATTTAAACTTCCCTTTGCTTTGATTTATATAACCTTGATAACTCTCTCGTTAGAAATTTTCCATTCCATTCAACTTTGTTACCCCTCATTTTCATTGGGGGTAACCATAGTGAATTTATTCACTAGGCCTTGTTTTTTGAGCTTTGGATAGCTAAGGAACCTACTTGCTTTTATGGACATTGATGAAGGATTTGATGGTAGATTTGTTGATCATGTATCTAATGATGTATAGTCTCTTCATTGAAGCCCGTTAGGGTTTGGGCATGGATTTAACTTCATTCAATTTTTTGGGCATTTTCACCGCTCCCATGGAAGTTCACACTTATTGAGGAAACTCACAGTTCCCAAGGCACTTGTCAAAATTACATTGATCTATTTTTCATGTGCTAGAGATTCCCACACCATGTCACGTCCTAGTTTTTGGATTCCTCACCTTGTTTTCACATTTTGAGGCATGTATCACTTGATTTAAGGGATGTCCACCTTGGAGGCTGCATGGGCGTTTCATTTGGCACATGTGAGTGCTTTTTCACTTGAAAAGAGGTCTCCCATGACTTAAGGAAGGCCCTAGTATGTTTTGAGCAATGGAATACCACTTTGGAGACCTGACACTTGATCTTTGTAATTTTTTTTAGGGGCCGCCCCCTTCTTGAATACTTTATTTCATGATATACGAGAACATTGACCTTGGAGACCACACGCCCACAATCGAGGGGCCCTGAGAGCCTTGTATTGCATATTTGATGGTAGATGGTTGCTTCACATGATCTTGAAGATGAATTGGAAGCCCCTCCCCCTCTCTTATAGGGTTTTATTTCATGATTTTGAGGACGTTTTTTGTTTTGGAGGCCCATACATCCACCTTGGAGGAAGCTTAAAGGGGTTGAATTGCACACTTGGAGGAGGTGGTTGAGAATATACACAATTTGGGGGCCTTTGGAGGCTAACGTGGCATCTTGGACACTCATTCTTCCTTCTTTAGAGGTGACGTCTCTCTCTCTCTTGGGGTTATTTCACCTCGATCATTGTACATGTGGCCTTACCACCTCATTTTATTGTTGTTTTCGAGTAATTAGTTGTAGTAGAATTAAATTTTTACTTTTCTTAGCCTAAATCTAAGGATCTCTCATGAGATAATAATATTTTATTGTAAAGGAAGGTGAACATCACTCTATAAATAGAGGTGCCCTTCCTCATTTGTATTCATGATTGGATTTTTGGAGCTCTCACTCTTTGGAGCTTAATTGACATACCTTTTCTTAGAGCATTTCTGGTGTAAAGGGTTATTTCTTTGTGGATGAATGTTGTCAATTCTTGAAGCTTCTCCATCTTGGTTTCTATTTGGTGCTTAAGGATTAATGGTGAAATGTTCTTGGTCTTCTACAAACCTTCATGATCGATCCATTTGAGGGGTAAGTCTACCACTTGGAAGGAAGATGTTCTAGGGTTTTTCCTTCCCTTTTCCTTTGTTGATTCAATGATTATTTGGTGCCTTGCTCCTTTGGTTCCATAGCAAGAAGTATTAAGTAAATTTATCAAAGCACAATTGATCTTGTTGGTGAAGGTTTTCCATTAAGTTTCCATTCTTGTAGACCTTGATATTCATTATTGACCTTGATCCCTTCTTGTAGACCTTGGTATTCATTATTGATCTTGATTGGGTGATGGCTTATTCTTCCTTTTGGTTCTAATCCCAAAACCCTAATCCTTGAAAGAAATATGCCAACTCTTTGGAGGGTTTGTTCTTGAACTCATAGGCCATTTGATTCAACTTGAGTTCACTACGCTAGTTGGATTTGGCACTGATATCTATCTCCTTCCATCACTTATTCTAAAATCCTAAGCCCCCTAAAACTCCATTTTACTAAGGCAACTATCTACATCACCTTGTGCCTCATTGCTTGGTCTTGGTAATCTACTAGGGATACCACCTTTGAGTTGGAGGAGAGCCGACTTAGAGTGCAGAGTATAGGTTACTGAGGTGACAATGGTGACTTTCCTAACAATTTCCCTTGAGTTGTACCTTGTGGATTAGGGATTTTATCATTAAGTACAATTTGAGTGGTAAAATTTTGGCATCGTTTCCGGGGATAAAACCCATTCTCCTGGGAAATTTGAAGGTGATAGATTTGCGAGAGTATTCTATTGAAGGTCTCCTTCTCACATGGTGACTCCATGAAGAGACAAAGCAATTCTTCCTTATAGTATTTGAATACTTTGTTGGATGTAGAGGTGAGCACATCCATCAATGTGAAGTCTCTCGAAGAAAATCTCACCTTAGCAACTCCATTCTCGGTATTTGTATAAGGTATGATCATTGTTCACTTCAGATTTTCATTTTTCAGCCTTATATTGAAGACCTGGAAGAAAAGAAGAAATGGAATTATGCTTCTTTTGGTTTTTCAAATGTTTGGTATTTTCCTCATGAGAATCCAAATGTAGATGCAAGGGAAATTCCAAGGTTTCATGGATGTAGTGATCAATCTTGCAACACATATCTTCTTTCATTGAATTCAATTTGAGCATTAGCTTCTGTTATGAAGATGATATGATGGAAATTTTTGCAATAAGTCTCAAAGGGGATGCAGGGATGTGGTTTGAAAGTCTTGGCAAGGGAGAGATTTCATCTTTTGCAGAGTTTATTGACGTGCACACGTTGGAGCCCTTGTGATCATGAGAAATGGATTATAATTTATTGCTGAAAATTTCAAGCTGATATATGGTGCACAAAAACCTATTGAAGAAGGCCCCGACCCTCCTCTTAAAGGCAATGAAACCACCATTGAAAAGGGCATCCCAAATTCATATGGATATATGGCCTCAGATCCCAGTGTTGACATAGATAGCACGCTATGTGAGCAGCCCATGGATGTTTCTAGCTCTGCAACAAACCCTCCTATGGTCAAAATAAAGGTACGTGCTAACATGTGTGTTCTAGATGCCCCAGAAAATTCACATGATGAGTATAATACAGGTCTGGAAATCACTAATAATGGGAAGCCTACCTCATTGCACAAAGAAGTGTCGAGTCAAGACCAGATGGATGAAAACCATTTGGAATACCTCGATAATAAAAATTCTGTATCATCTTGAAAATTGGACAGTTCCCTAGTTGCACTGCCGCTCATTTACAAGACTTGGCATATGATGATTTTATTACTGGCCTAGAAAACGATTCCGATTGCCAAACACCTGATAGAGATGAAGATCAGGGTAGGTATGATCCTATGACAGACTTACTTGGAGAAAGGCAAATTGAAATTTCTGTTCACCTGGCTACCAGTAATCACCATAAAGACAGCAAGGAGTATTGGTCTCCATGCTTGGCAAATAAGGAAGGTTTCTTTCACACTTTGCCCTCCGAAGTTGAAGTAACCAGTTGGTCGTATAATGAGTGTGCTGCTTCAGGATTTTAGTGAGGTGGAAAAATGCCTAGCAAAAATCATGACAGAGCCCATGATGACAGCCCATGATGACAGTGTCTCTACTGAGAATAATGCCAAGGGAACCGTTGATGACCCAGAAAGCAATTTGGTGTTGTTTGATCAAGATATGAATGCTTATCCTAAAGACATAGGAGATGGTAATCTTAATAAAGGCAATGTGAGCGATGACATGCCAGATTTCCATGCAATTGGGACCATGAACAAGGTTGAATTTGAATGTTCTCCTGAAGCCAAAGAAGTTCACCCACCTGATTACATGAACAAGAGATCACTGACATGCAATTGAGACAAGACAATTGCAGGTCATATATTTTACACTTCAATGGGTCTTCGGTTTATGATGAATATGGTGAAATGGAGCTTAAACAATTTTCTAAGGCTGAGAAAGCATATTTTAATTCTGTCGGGGTAGAAAACCGGTATGAAAGAACCCTGGACGATCATGAATTAGAAACAAACAGTGACTGAATTTGATCTCTACATTCTAATGATAAAGGCAAAGACAGATCTGAAGGTTGTAAAATGCATCATAAAGATAGTTTTGTTGGGCAGCCCATTGAAGAGGATAAATAACGATCTTCTATGAATTTTTCAGCCTACTTGCCACACTTGGATGGGATGAGATGCAACGTAAAATATATCTCTTTTTTATACTGTATGGCTGATCTTATTGCAAAGAAATATGCCAATGATACCTTGTACAGGAATGCTGGAACGCCAGCCTTAAATAAAATTTCCCTCACTCTCTTTCATATCCTGGAGGATGAGGTTGACCCTACTATTGACGGTATTGGTATTTATGTTTTTGAAATAATGTGGAAAGGTACCTTGTATGCTAAAGGAGGTGGTATCGCCTGCCTAGAAATGGGGATGATGCCCCTCCTTGTTTTGAAGCACATGACAGGTGAATTTTGTAAATCCATTGTTATTAAAAATCTAGTTGTTTGTGATGAAAATGAATGTGCAGCCATGATAAATGAGCCTCCCTCTCAGAGTTCATTGTGGGAACCTGCACACAAGATCATAAGATGTCCAGAAATCTTTCAAATAGGGCAGGGTTGTCTCAAAATAAGACTTGCGGACCGGTCTGAAGCATACAGAGGTGGATTGTTTCCATTCTTGCATTTTTGATAAATTGTTAAACATATCATTTGCACTGCAAGAAAGGTGAGGCTTGAAGTTGAATACATAGAGTTCATTAACAACCTGTGGGACAAGTATGCCATCAAGGGAGGTTTCATACCTAATTCAGATTTTTGTCACATTGTTTGTGAAGCTATCCTCATTACTTGGTATTCTTTGAGTAAGATGATGGCTGGTGATGGAGAGTATCATCTCATGACACTTATGGAGGGTTCCATACCTGTCTCTTGTAACAATACAGGACCGACTTTCAACTATGTGCACAAGAATGTTGTTAATCCCACCCATTGGCATATCTTCGAAGCTGAGACCATCTCCACTATAATGGTCAACAATGAGGTACATGTATGTGGCCTATATGTCACCAGAGAGATACCAAGATGTCTTGACGAAGAAAGTGTTTTCTTTTCAAAAGAAAAAGATATAGTTGCAGAATACACCCATCCTGTATTAGACATCCAACATCCTGCTGCAGTCATCAGACTGGAAATGCAACAATAGAGATTGGAACAACACTTGTCGGCCTTAGATGATGGAAAAGAAAAGGCTTCAGGACTAGTAGCAGGACAAAGGAATATTGTATGGTTTTATGATGGCCATAACATGTTTTGAGGGATGGAATACCACATTGGAGACATCACACTTTAGCTTTGTAGTTGTGTTTAGGGGCTGGCTCCTTCTTGAAGACTTTATTTCATGGTATATGGGAACGTTGACCATGGAGACCACAAGCCCGCAACAGAGGGGCCCTAGGATCCTTGTATTGCATATTTGATGGGAGATAGTTGCTTGAAGCTGACTTGGAAGCCCTCCCCCCTCTTGTAGGGTTTTATTTCATGATTTTGAGGACGTTTTTTTGTCTTGGAGGCCTATACGTCCACCTTGGAGGAAGCTTAAAGGGGTTGACTTGCACAATTAGAGGAGGTGGTTTAGAATCTACACACTTTGGGGGCATTTGGAGGCTAACATGGCATATTGGACACTCATTCTTCCTTCTTTAGAGGTGATGTCTCCCTCTCTTGGGGTTATTTCACCTTGATCATTGTACATGTGTCTTGACCACCTTATTTCATTGTTGTTTTAGAGTAATTAGTTGTAGCATAATTTGGTTTTTACTTTTCTTAGCCTAAATATAAGGATCTCTCATGAGATAATAATATTTTATTGTAAAGGAAGCTAAGCGTCACTCTATAAATAGAGGCGACCTTCCTCATTTGTACTCATGGTTGGATTTTTGGATCTCTCACTCTTTGGAGCTTGATTGACATATTTTTTCTTGGAGCATTTATGTTGTAAATGGTTCTTTCTTTATGGATGAATGTTGTGAATTCTTGAAGCTTCTCTATCTTGGTTTTTATTTGGTGCTTAAGGATTAATGGTGAAATGTTCATGGTCTTCTACAAGTCTTCATGATTGATCCATTTGATGGGTAAGTCAACCGCTTGGAAGGAATATGTTCTAGGGTTTTTCCTTCCTTCTTCCTTTGTTGATTTGGTGATTATTTGGTGCCTTGCTATGTTTTTCCTTTGGTTCCCTAGCAAGTGTTGAACTTATGTTTATAATGAGAGGAGGGGAGGGGGTGAATCAATATACTTTTTACTTTATTTAACCATTCATCAATCATTCATTAGCCGAGAAACAATAATCACATATAAACTCAAATCATAATGCACATAGTTTAACATGGAAAC
>ML781223.1:344199-359417 GCA_009831015.1 Picea engelmannii | reverse complement strand
TGTTGGGATTTTAGGGTGTATTGACCTAATAAGGGGTTGTTCCTCATTCTATGGGAAGAAGGGGCTGAAGGACCATAGGGGCTGATGTTGGGTAAAAGATAAAATCCTTGAATAAACCTTCTAGATGCTTCACCCAGGGATCACTCAAGAAAGCAATAAAACGATTATCTTTAAGAAAGGGGACCCAAATATAATAAAGGATGCTTAAAAGGTTAGTTGAAGGATAGGAGGTCTCATCACGAGCCGACCTATCACGTCCATGCATATCTAATGGTATGAAATTACCATCATCTGGTCACCAAACCAAGGTAATGGATCTCAGTTGCATGGCTGAGAGAAAGGGGGTCTCATCACGAGCCAACATTCTCATTTCCACTAGGTGTTTGTGGGTGACACTGCCATCACCTGGTCACCACGCCAGGGAAATGACCTTCAATATATTCTTATTCTACATTGAAAGAAAATACAAGGAAATAAAGATAAAAGGAAATTGATGGGCTTGGAAAAAGTGCATTGTCGATGAAGGTACCACGCACCCTGTACAAAGGCACCCGTGAATGAGAAACTACTACCCCTTGTATGTCATGAGCCATATGCCCATTGAGTCTTGACCCCAACCACTTAATCCAATTTACATGGATTAGAGAGGGATGTCTTGGAAACTCTCCTTGACCTAGGGAAATATCTACCCAATAGGACATCTCATCAACCCTCCCATATTCAAGCTTGACAAGTCACTTAGTGTCTTTGAGCAGTTAATTGTTTGATATAGCGATCTTTGATGCACATGCTTAGATGGATTATTTATTGATTGGATTCACTTATCATGATGTTATGACTTGAGATACTTGGAGGGCGTGCTCATTTGTCTTTGCAGGACCCAGCTGGTGGACAATTTTGGGAGAAGAAGCCTAGCTTGGGCTTCCATGGGGCTATAATCCCACAGGTTGGATGTCAACGGAACGCATGCCAGATGAGAAAGATAAGACTTGGAAGGCCTTAATGATGACTTGGACGACATATCCTAGCCCCCATATGCCAAATGTTTTTCCTAGGAGAGGCAAAACGTCACTTCTAGAGACATGACGTCACCTAGGGGGGTTAGGGCTTGGTGGTGAGGTGCCACTCATTTAAACTTGGAAGTTTTGAGGAGAAGAGGGTATTCACCATGATGATATCATCTAGACGCTTGACATGTGGCCTTTGGAGGCCTACCTATGCTTCTCCAACACCAACAACTTCCTCAAAGTGGCAAAACGTTCCCTAAAGGGGTGACGTCCTTCTAAAATTAGGGTTTTCTTATGTGCAAAAGTGAATTTTAAATGAATTAATTTGTAAAGGGGGAAATATTAGAGATGTTGACCACTAATCTTGTGTTTTACCCCTTAATTTATGGATAATTCACCTTGGTGACATTTATATAAATAAGAGATCATAAGATCTCATTTTAACAGAGCTCTCCCTCACTGTGAGAGGATTTGGTCTGAAATTTTCGGCTATATTGGCTCTTTTATCTCTTTTGCACTTGTCTATGGCTATATGTATGAATGGTTGATGGAGGAGGTCTAGCGCTAGGTTTGGATGATGCTTTCTAGCTCTTATGGTGGATTATCTTGGCATTTCTCTTGATCTTGGTATGGTCTTTTACTATTATGCTATCATTTTTTCAAGTCAAGTATTGTTATGCTACGATCTAGGTGGGAAGTATAAGGGCATACACCCCCACCATATCCTTCATCCTTTTATGCTTCATCTCATTAATTTCACTAGGGTTTTCTAAGAGAAGTATAAGGGAATACACCCTCTTAGCTTAAACCCTAGCCAGAGAAACTTGCCTTGGAAAGTAAAAGGGATTACACCCCCAAGGAGGTAGATTCTCTAGCTCTTGTTTATTTGACTCCATTAACCCAATAGTAAAGGCACTATTCATACTTTTTTGCATTGGAGATATAAAATCATTGCCTTGGGAAACACAATTTTTGATCTTTTGAAAGTTTTCTTGCTTGAAGTTGATATGCCTCATTGAGAGGAGTCATTCCCCACTAGGGCGTCCCCTCCCCAATACTCTAATTTCTATTACAAACTTTAATCTACAGCCATTAGGGATGCATAACCCTAGATACTAACACTCTCATAACTCCTAAATTTGGCTCACTTACTCTACTAACTAGGGCACATCTTTTGAGCTAGTTCTATGCAATTTTGTGTGGTTGATTTTTCTGTTGCATGCCATTGAATGCTACAGCCATAAGGCTGCAATTTTCTGCAGAAAATACATGTTTACAACAACCATCTTCTCTTGTTTCTTAAGTGCCATTTTTCAGCCTATATTCATTGCTAAGTTTGATGTTGATTTACTTAACTAGTTTAGATCTTTGTATGCTGATTTAGATATTTTACTTGCTGATATAAACTGTCATCTACTGTTGCAAATTGGGGACAATAAGCTTAACTTTATGGTCCAAATAACATATATCATTGCAAAGTGTCTTTTCTTGTGTCTCGAGTAGGTACAATCATCTAGGGAAGTATTATACCTGTGGGGCAACAATTACTTGAATTACAAGGCATATCTTCCCACCTTTCATCCCACTTAGACTTTACCTCTAGGGGCTTCACTTCCTCTTATATCCATCTCCATATCCATCCCCCTAGGGTCACTGGGATTGCCTCCCTAGAGTGATCTAGTCACCCTTGAAGTGCGGGAACTACATCGAGGTGACATTGGGTGTAGGATTCCCAAGTTGTAGCGCTTTCTTTGTGGTTGCGTTGGGATTTTCCCAACCTACAACTTGCACTATAACAGGCCCATTCTTCTCAATTTTAACATATGGTTTGTCCTTTACAAGAGCTATTTCCACCCTATTTACCACCTCAGAAAGAATTTCTACAGTAATCTGGGCTACTGAAGTAGACCCTCCTTGTTTAATAGTCTTAGTAGATTATGTAGTAGAAGGAAGATTAGGAATAAACCTCCCTAGATTGTCCCTCCTTATCCTCACACATCCTTATTAAAAGGAGTAAAAAACACCATGTAGTTGAAGGAATAGAATTAGATATTGGGTTCCAATCCCTCAACTTCAACAAATGGATTTATAGGCCCAAAATAAAGAAAAGACTCCAAAAATTGGTGTTTTCATTGACAATGATGCCAAAAATGGACAACTTCTAATAATTCTTAGGATTGATGATCCCAAGATATGTTGGATCTCACTATAATTATCAACTCGGGAGCATAAGACTCTTTAAAAACACCTACACTGTATGTGCATTCATAGAGATTTTAATTATTGAGTTTACTCGTTAAAAGTTTTGGGGGTTCTTTTTGTTGGTGTTAATATATAATTTCCTATCTCTATTCTAACAACCAAGTGAATGACTATGTAGAAAACCATGAAATTGCACACCTTTATTTGCTAGACTCACTTATAGGATAAACCGATCTAATCTAAATAATGCAAATGAATCACTTTGCAACAAACCCTTGAGCTTCCACGCCTTAATTAATTGGATTCACTACCTCATTAACTAAACTCTAGTAAAGAAAAATAAACAGAAGGTAACCCAAGGGATACCAACTAGTTTCTTTGTAGAACTACTCAAGAGGAAACTAAGATACAAAATTAACTTATGATCCTGAAAAAAATTTAGCCAAGGGTAACTTAAAAAAATTACCACTCAATGGCTTCATAGTACTAGTTCAAGAAGTCAAGAATAATGAAAGCAAATGGAAAGAATAAATAAATGATTGAAAAATAATAATAGGAAAGTATCAAAGTAAATCACTACTATACTTATGCTATTCACACCAAGAAATAGAATTGCATGAAACACAATAATGAAAATAAGAAATTAAATAAATGGTGGAAATAACTAGAAGCAACATAGACCATCGACAACTACAAACTGCAAGAGTGGGACTTTATTCTACAGTTCATTACATGATCTCCTAACAACTAACTCAACAACAAATAAATAAAACTCAGTAGCTGGAATTTAAAAGGTTGACTATTCTATTAGAATTAGCGACGAACCCAAATGACTCTCAAGTCTGTTTATTTATATAATTTTTTCAAAACAAGTTCTTGGGTAGTTTCCCCATTTTCAGAAAAATAGATAACATATATTAAGAACCATTTTCTTATCTTTTAGAAATTTCTCCTTACAAACTAAATGTGGAGAGATTATCTCCTCAAAAAGAGGCAGCAATCCAATAACTTTGTGATAGTTCAATTGATCCCTAGATTCATTGTTGTGGGTCCTACAAGTGTGTTGTCATGATCTTGAAGAAACACGTGTGATGTAAGCAGACCAAAATCTAGGTTCATACAAAAATGATTTAGTTTGGAACTCCTTTTGTGTCGGCATGCAAATCAACACCAAGTCGTGAACTTTAACCCTTTAACATGCTGATCTTTAACCCTTTAACATGCTATTGGTTAGAAAAATCAATCTTAAATCCTCCCAATGTCAATCCAAAGGAGTGACATCATCATGTAGCCTGAAACAAAAACTGCTAACAACCCCAACTGTAATTTCATGCATTATGTTCTAAATTGAACAAAAATAATCTATTTATAATGAAAAATTAAAGTATGAGTGCATAATATACCGAGGGTGATAAAAGTGTATGGAATTGATAAAAAAACATGAAGGGAGGTTTAAATGATCAAACTTAATGGAAAATGTTGGCAAAACAGTTGAGCAAAATAAGGTACTTACTGGGCTCATCAACTATCAATGAAGTTTGGAAGATCAGATTGTATATAAACATAAGTAAAATTGTGTATCATCTTAGTGACAATTAATGAAATCTTTGATGCAAGTGTCAAGTTAATGTTGGCCATGATGAAATGTAAGTAATCTTCAATGAGGTTAATAGATCCTAATCTAAATCCTACAACATTGTTGTAAAATGAGTTTCCATGATCTATCATTCCTATTTGAAGGCCAACTTTGGAAAGAATGACATATTGACAAGTGTTACTATCATGCACACAATATTTAATGCCTTGTGAGTTTTTGAAATACCCTTTACTGTGATCTTCACAACCCCGCTAACTATAATAACATAAATCCACCATTCTCTTAACTCCATTAATTAAAACATTACTTTCATGAAGCATAAAACTAAGGAGCTACAAAATTTCGTCATTGATGAAATTAAACCCTGTAAGAACTTACGCTAAACCCCACAACATTGTTGTAGAATGGTTTTTTATATATGTCACATCCTTCAACATTAAAGTTTAATGTTAGCAAAGTGACATTTTGGAAACTAACGCTGTCGTTGCATGTGATATGTAATGCCTCACAAGTTATTTAAACTTCCCTTTGCTTTGATTTATATAACCTTGATAACTCTCTCGTTAGAAATTTTCCATTCCATTCAACTTTGTTACCCCTCATTTTCATTGGGGGTAACCATAGTGAATTTATTCACTAGGCCTTGTTTTTTGAGCTTTGGATAGCTAAGGAACCTACTTGCTTTTATGGACATTGATGAAGGATTTGATGGTAGATTTGTTGATCATGTATCTAATGATGTATAGTCTCTTCATTGAAGCCCGTTAGGGTTTGGGCATGGATTTAACTTCATTCAATTTTTTGGGCATTTTCACCGCTCCCATGGAAGTTCACACTTATTGAGGAAACTCACAGTTCCCAAGGCACTTGTCAAAATTACATTGATCTATTTTTCATGTGCTAGAGATTCCCACACCATGTCACGTCCTAGTTTTTGGATTCCTCACCTTGTTTTCACATTTTGAGGCATGTATCACTTGATTTAAGGGATGTCCACCTTGGAGGCTGCATGGGCGTTTCATTTGGCACATGTGAGTGCTTTTTCACTTGAAAAGAGGTCTCCCATGACTTAAGGAAGGCCCTAGTATGTTTTGAGCAATGGAATACCACTTTGGAGACCTGACACTTGATCTTTGTAATTTTTTTTAGGGGCCGCCCCCTTCTTGAATACTTTATTTCATGATATACGAGAACATTGACCTTGGAGACCACACGCCCACAATCGAGGGGCCCTGAGAGCCTTGTATTGCATATTTGATGGTAGATGGTTGCTTCACATGATCTTGAAGATGAATTGGAAGCCCCTCCCCCTCTCTTATAGGGTTTTATTTCATGATTTTGAGGACGTTTTTTGTTTTGGAGGCCCATACATCCACCTTGGAGGAAGCTTAAAGGGGTTGAATTGCACACTTGGAGGAGGTGGTTGAGAATATACACAATTTGGGGGCCTTTGGAGGCTAACGTGGCATCTTGGACACTCATTCTTCCTTCTTTAGAGGTGACGTCTCTCTCTCTCTTGGGGTTATTTCACCTCGATCATTGTACATGTGGCCTTACCACCTCATTTTATTGTTGTTTTCGAGTAATTAGTTGTAGTAGAATTAAATTTTTACTTTTCTTAGCCTAAATCTAAGGATCTCTCATGAGATAATAATATTTTATTGTAAAGGAAGGTGAACATCACTCTATAAATAGAGGTGCCCTTCCTCATTTGTATTCATGATTGGATTTTTGGAGCTCTCACTCTTTGGAGCTTAATTGACATACCTTTTCTTAGAGCATTTCTGGTGTAAAGGGTT
The DNA here is from genome assembly GCA_009831015.1 of Picea engelmannii. Taxonomy (NCBI): domain Eukaryota; kingdom Viridiplantae; phylum Streptophyta; class Pinopsida; order Pinales; family Pinaceae; genus Picea; species Picea engelmannii. The sequence continues at coordinate 352,812 of ML781223.1, read as the reverse complement.
ATTTCTTTGTGGATGAATGTTGTCAATTCTTGAAGCTTCTCCATCTTGGTTTCTATTTGGTGCTTAAGGATTAATGGTGAAATGTTCTTGGTCTTCTACAAACCTTCATGATCGATCCATTTGAGGGGTAAGTCTACCACTTGGAAGGAAGATGTTCTAGGGTTTTTCCTTCCCTTTTCCTTTGTTGATTCAATGATTATTTGGTGCCTTGCTCCTTTGGTTCCATAGCAAGAAGTATTAAGTAAATTTATCAAAGCACAATTGATCTTGTTGGTGAAGGTTTTCCATTAAGTTTCCATTCTTGTAGACCTTGATATTCATTATTGACCTTGATCCCTTCTTGTAGACCTTGGTATTCATTATTGATCTTGATTGGGTGATGGCTTATTCTTCCTTTTGGTTCTAATCCCAAAACCCTAATCCTTGAAAGAAATATGCCAACTCTTTGGAGGGTTTGTTCTTGAACTCATAGGCCATTTGATTCAACTTGAGTTCACTACGCTAGTTGGATTTGGCACTGATATCTATCTCCTTCCATCACTTATTCTAAAATCCTAAGCCCCCTAAAACTCCATTTTACTAAGGCAACTATCTACATCACCTTGTGCCTCATTGCTTGGTCTTGGTAATCTACTAGGGATACCACCTTTGAGTTGGAGGAGAGCCGACTTAGAGTGCAGAGTATAGGTTACTGAGGTGACAATGGTGACTTTCCTAACAATTTCCCTTGAGTTGTACCTTGTGGATTAGGGATTTTATCATTAAGTACAATTTGAGTGGTAAAATTTTGGCATCGTTTCCGGGGATAAAACCCATTCTCCTGGGAAATTTGAAGGTGATAGATTTGCGAGAGTATTCTATTGAAGGTCTCCTTCTCACATGGTGACTCCATGAAGAGACAAAGCAATTCTTCCTTATAGTATTTGAATACTTTGTTGGATGTAGAGGTGAGCACATCCATCAATGTGAAGTCTCTCGAAGAAAATCTCACCTTAGCAACTCCATTCTCGGTATTTGTATAAGGTATGATCATTGTTCACTTCAGATTTTCATTTTTCAGCCTTATATTGAAGACCTGGAAGAAAAGAAGAAATGGAATTATGCTTCTTTTGGTTTTTCAAATGTTTGGTATTTTCCTCATGAGAATCCAAATGTAGATGCAAGGGAAATTCCAAGGTTTCATGGATGTAGTGATCAATCTTGCAACACATATCTTCTTTCATTGAATTCAATTTGAGCATTAGCTTCTGTTATGAAGATGATATGATGGAAATTTTTGCAATAAGTCTCAAAGGGGATGCAGGGATGTGGTTTGAAAGTCTTGGCAAGGGAGAGATTTCATCTTTTGCAGAGTTTATTGACGTGCACACGTTGGAGCCCTTGTGATCATGAGAAATGGATTATAATTTATTGCTGAAAATTTCAAGCTGATATATGGTGCACAAAAACCTATTGAAGAAGGCCCCGACCCTCCTCTTAAAGGCAATGAAACCACCATTGAAAAGGGCATCCCAAATTCATATGGATATATGGCCTCAGATCCCAGTGTTGACATAGATAGCACGCTATGTGAGCAGCCCATGGATGTTTCTAGCTCTGCAACAAACCCTCCTATGGTCAAAATAAAGGTACGTGCTAACATGTGTGTTCTAGATGCCCCAGAAAATTCACATGATGAGTATAATACAGGTCTGGAAATCACTAATAATGGGAAGCCTACCTCATTGCACAAAGAAGTGTCGAGTCAAGACCAGATGGATGAAAACCATTTGGAATACCTCGATAATAAAAATTCTGTATCATCTTGAAAATTGGACAGTTCCCTAGTTGCACTGCCGCTCATTTACAAGACTTGGCATATGATGATTTTATTACTGGCCTAGAAAACGATTCCGATTGCCAAACACCTGATAGAGATGAAGATCAGGGTAGGTATGATCCTATGACAGACTTACTTGGAGAAAGGCAAATTGAAATTTCTGTTCACCTGGCTACCAGTAATCACCATAAAGACAGCAAGGAGTATTGGTCTCCATGCTTGGCAAATAAGGAAGGTTTCTTTCACACTTTGCCCTCCGAAGTTGAAGTAACCAGTTGGTCGTATAATGAGTGTGCTGCTTCAGGATTTTAGTGAGGTGGAAAAATGCCTAGCAAAAATCATGACAGAGCCCATGATGACAGCCCATGATGACAGTGTCTCTACTGAGAATAATGCCAAGGGAACCGTTGATGACCCAGAAAGCAATTTGGTGTTGTTTGATCAAGATATGAATGCTTATCCTAAAGACATAGGAGATGGTAATCTTAATAAAGGCAATGTGAGCGATGACATGCCAGATTTCCATGCAATTGGGACCATGAACAAGGTTGAATTTGAATGTTCTCCTGAAGCCAAAGAAGTTCACCCACCTGATTACATGAACAAGAGATCACTGACATGCAATTGAGACAAGACAATTGCAGGTCATATATTTTACACTTCAATGGGTCTTCGGTTTATGATGAATATGGTGAAATGGAGCTTAAACAATTTTCTAAGGCTGAGAAAGCATATTTTAATTCTGTCGGGGTAGAAAACCGGTATGAAAGAACCCTGGACGATCATGAATTAGAAACAAACAGTGACTGAATTTGATCTCTACATTCTAATGATAAAGGCAAAGACAGATCTGAAGGTTGTAAAATGCATCATAAAGATAGTTTTGTTGGGCAGCCCATTGAAGAGGATAAATAACGATCTTCTATGAATTTTTCAGCCTACTTGCCACACTTGGATGGGATGAGATGCAACGTAAAATATATCTCTTTTTTATACTGTATGGCTGATCTTATTGCAAAGAAATATGCCAATGATACCTTGTACAGGAATGCTGGAACGCCAGCCTTAAATAAAATTTCCCTCACTCTCTTTCATATCCTGGAGGATGAGGTTGACCCTACTATTGACGGTATTGGTATTTATGTTTTTGAAATAATGTGGAAAGGTACCTTGTATGCTAAAGGAGGTGGTATCGCCTGCCTAGAAATGGGGATGATGCCCCTCCTTGTTTTGAAGCACATGACAGGTGAATTTTGTAAATCCATTGTTATTAAAAATCTAGTTGTTTGTAATGAAAATGAATGTGCAACCATGATAAATGAGCCTCCCTCTCAGAGCTCATTGTGGGAACCGACACACAAGATCATAAGATGTCCATAAATCTTTCAAATAGGGCAGGGTTGTCTCAAAATAAGACTTGCGGACCGGTCTGAAGCATACATAGGTGGATTGTTTCGATTCTTGCATTTTTGATAGATTGTCAAACATATCATTTGCACTGCAAGAAAGGTGAGGCTTGAAGTTGAATACATAGAGTTCATTAACAACCTGTGGGACAAGTATGCCATCAAGGGAGGTTTCATACCTAATTCTCGGACAGATTTTTGTCACATTGTTTGTGAAGCCATCCTCATTACTTGGTATTCTTTGAGTAAGATGATGGCTGGTGATGGAGAGTATCATCTCATGACACTTATGGAGGGTTCCATACCTGTCTCTTGTAACAATACATGACCGACTTTCAACTATGTGCACAAGAATGTTGTTAATCCCACCCATTGACATATCTTCGAAGCTGAGACCATCTCCACTATAATGGTCAACAATGAGGTACATGTTTGTGGCCTATATGTCACCAGAGAGATACCAAGATGTCTTGACGAAGAAAGTGTTTTCTTTTCAAAAGAAAACGATATAGTTGCAGAATACACCCATCCTGTATTAGACATCCAACATCCTACTGCAGTCATCAGACTGGAAATGCAACAATAGAGATTGGAACAACACTTGTCGGCCTTAGATGATGGAAAAGAAAAGGCTTCAGGACTAGTAGCAGGACAAAGGAATATTGTATGGTTTTATGATGAATACAACAACCCTATCCAAAGGTACATAAACCTGTCCTATGGAAACCCATTTATGTAGATTATGGAAGACTTTTTTGATGTGCAAGTACCCCATTCCATGATCAACCCAGCAGTGCTAGAGACCCCAACCTGCCATCACCTTAATTTTGATGTGTCCTTGTTTTGCATGATGACTAAGCATAGGGGAAGAAACCATTGTACCTTTGAGATGTTGAGGTGCTTTCATTGGCTCAGTAACTTCACCTGGCAGCTGCATTTTGTATATGCTACAGTAGGGTAGGAAAGGAACAAGCTCACTTGAGCAGTAGTGTAGCATGAATAATCTCTTTTGAGCATTTGATTTGACTTTATGATTGACTATGTTTTGCTGGATGTGGTGGTCACTCTTATTGTACATAATAAGATTCTGAGGTTCTAATGCAGTCCCAAGAAGAGCACACGTCCCTGAGTTGGAGCCTGTGTTACCACTCATTTTGACAAGGGGTAACCCTAGTGAATTTCTTCACTAGGCCTTGTATTTTTGAGCTTTGGATAGCTAAGGCACCTACTTGTTTTGATGGACATTGATGAAGGATTTGATGGCAAATTTGTTGATCATGCATCTGATGATGTATAGTCCCTTCATTGAAGGCCCCTAGGGTTTTGCATGGCTTTAACTTCATTCATATTTTTAGGAATTTTCACAGTTCCCTATGTAGCCCATAGTTCCCATGGAAGTTCACACTTATCGAGGCAGATCACAGTTCACAAGGCATTGGTCAAAATTATGTTGAGATATTTTTCATGTGCCAGAGCTCTCCATGCCATGCCATGTCCTAGTTTTTTGATTCATCACCTTGTTTGCACATTTTGAGGCACTTTTCACTTGATTTCAGGGATGTCCACCTTGGAGGTTGCATAAGGGTTTCATTTGGCAGGTGTGAGTGATTTTTCACTTGAAAAGAGGTCTCCCATGAATTAAGGATGGCCATAACATGTTTTGAGGGATGGAATACCACTTTGGAGACATCACACTTCAGCTTTGTAGTTGTGTTTAGGGGTTGGCTCCTTCTTGAAGACTTTATTTCATGATATATGGGAACGTTGACCATTGAGACCACAAGCCCGCAACGGAGGGGCCCTAGGATCCTTGTATTGCATATTTGATGGGAGATAGTTGCTTGAAGCTGACTTGGAAGCCCTCCCCCCTCTTGTAGGGTTTTATTTCATGATTTTGAGGATGTTTTTTTGTCTTGGAGGCCTATACGTCCACCTTGGAGGAAGCTTAAAGGGGTTGACTTGCACAGTTGGAGGAGGTGGTTTAGAATCTACACACTTTGGGGGCATTTGGAGGCTAACATGGCATATTGGACACTCATTCTTCCTTCTTTAGAGGTGATGCCTCCCTCTCTTGGGATTATTTCACCTTGATCATTGTACATGTGTCTTGACCACCTTATTTCATTGTTGTTTTAGAGTAATTAGTTGTAGCATAATTTGGTTTTTACTTTTCTTAGCCTAAATATAAGGATCTCTCTTGAGATAATAATATTTTATTGTAAAGGAAGCTAAGCGTCACTCTATAAATAAAGGCGACCTTCCTCATTTGTACTCATGGTTGGATTTTTGGATCTCTCACTCTTTGGAGCTTGATTGACATATTTTTTCTTGGAGCATTTATGTTGTAAATGGTTCTTTCTTTATGGATGAATGTTGTGAATTCTTGAAGCTTCTCTATCTTGGTTTTTATTTGGTGCTTAAGGATTAATGGTGAAATGTTCATGGTCTTCTACAAGTCTTCATGATTGATCCATTTGATGGGTAAGTCAACCGCTTGGAAGGAATATGTTCTAGGGTTTTTCCTTCCTTCTTCCTTTGTTGATTTGGTGATTATTTGGTGCCTTGCTATGTTTTTCCTTTGGTTCCCTAGCAAGTGTTGAACTTATGTTTATAATGAGAGGAGGGGAGGGGGTGAATCAATATACTTTTTACTTTATTTAACCATTCATCAATCATTCATTAGCCGAGAAACAATAATCACATATAAACTCAAATCATAATGCACATAGTTTAACATGGAAACTCAATCGTGAGAAAACCATAAACTTATCTTTATAAATGTCTGTAGGTACCAACCTATTAAATTTTGAGCTTGATTTCTTATGTAGATTATTTCTTTAAATTCTTCAACACTTTTATTCTAGCTTAATATATTTCAACAATATAGAATCATAACTGAATAGCAATAACCATGTAGATACATAAGCATGCACATCAACAACACATGTACCCTGGGGAAACCCTGTACACGGAGAAAAACCCCAACAAACGATATTCCTTTATTTCATTAATAATGTATGATTACTTACAAAATATCCACCATGAATACTTTGCTCTTAAAGAGCTTGCCAAGTTGACTCTGACCTAACTGTGTAACTAAGAGACCTTGCTGATATCTAAACTTTTGTTACAGGACAACACTGAATATGTATCCGAGTTTCCTTCAAAGACTGAGATACGCTCCCTCTTATGGACTGATATATCAACTCTGATAGGGGCTGTTATTGTTGCCTCTATTGGACTGATATGCACTTATGTTTAACACTGGTGATGCTGCCTCTATTGGACTGATATGTGCCTCTATTTATCACTAGTATGGCTGCCTCTATAGGAATGATATGTGCCTCTATTTAACATTTGTATCTCTGCCTCTATAGGACTGATACATGCCTCTATTTAGCACTTGTATCGCTGCCTCTATAGGACTGATACATGCCTTTGTTTAGCACTTGTATCGCTGACTCTATAGGACTGATACGTGCCTCTGTTTAACACTTGTATTGCTGCCTCTATAGCTTCACCCTGGCCTTGCATAACAACCGTGTAGAAGAGAGGGGTCGACCTCTGCTTATAAAGGAGTGAAGAGGAGAAGAGGAGAGGGTTCAAATTAGAGATATGAAAGCATGCTTGACATAACTCAGCTTCACACTTTAGTTTGAAAATATAACTAGACTTGAGACTTTAGTTACAACTCACCCTTGACTTGACATGCATGCGTACTAACTTAGCATGCACATGTCAGGTATGCATGCATGCAATGCATGTCATGCATGCAACATGCAACTAGACATGCATGCAACATGCAACATGCGATAACTTGAAAACTTTGACTTTGACCTAGACAAGCAACTTTGACTTCTACAGCTTGACTCTTTACATGGAGATTTGAATTTCTCTTCATGGAGGATAATGTTACATGTGCCAACGCACTAGATCAATACATTTATATCATTTGCAATATTAGGAATATTGTTTGTTTCTAGCTCACAGGAATTTTATATTCAACCTAACTTTTTCTAAATGCCTTTACTTTTGCTCATGGCTCATAAGGCTTGACTAGGCTCACAGAGGTTGTACATTCCCCCTGACTTTTGCACTAGTCTGTGTATGCTCACAAAGGTTGTACATTCCCCCTGACTTTTGCACTAGACTGTCTATGCTCACAGAGGTTGTATGTTCCCCCTGAATTTTGCATTAGACTTACATAGCATCTCGTTCGTCCTGACTTTTTGTTTGACCCACAAAGGTTGTACATTCTCCATGGTTTTTTTCAATACCTCACAAGATTGGTTGATTCTCCAAATCTCCCTGGCTAGCCTTAGGGTGGCCCATATGGCCTCTCATTGGAGAATGACTGTCGATGCTGCCAAATTTAAAACTCCTTCTTAGTGAGGGAGTCATTCTCAGCCACACCAAGCTTGCCTCTTAGCTGCACAAACTGTCTCGAGGTCAGAGGCTGTTGGATTACTGAGAGGGGGGGTGAATCAGTAATAGAGCAATTTAATCATTTTTAACCATATAATCCAAGTGTTATATCAATGAAGCATTATCATCCAATAACTGTAGAGTAAATAAACAATAAAAAAATGAACAAACATACACATACACAGTACACCAGTGTTTTACGTGGAAACCCAAATCGGGAGAAAACCACATAATGCTTTTTCTTATATGTCTTGAAGAATTACATTCATTGGAAGCAACAAATTCCTTTGTTTTCCAGCTGCAACTGGAAGGAGGCTCCAACCCCCTAGTTTATCAAGCTATAACCTGAGGGAAGCTCCAACTCCCCAATTCTCTGGCTACAACCAGAAGGAGGATACAACCCCCTATGTTCTCCGGCTACAACTGGAAGGTGGCTACAACCACTTGTCCTTGCCCCGTCCTACCACCCTGAAGTAGAAGTAGAATGATGGAGCCACTATCAACCTGTCACTGTGAGATATACCGTTGTAAACCTGTACCAATAAATCTGAACCATGCATCAACTTGTACCTCAACCTGTAATCAACCTATACCATAAACAAGTGCATCAACCATGCACCAACCTGTACCAACTAACCTTTAATCAACTTGTACCATAAACAAGTGCATCCAACCATGTACCAAGTATGTACCAATCATGTGTCAGCTACTCATCAACTATGACTCATCAATATGTACCAACATCATCAACTATACACCTCATGTACGTGCCAACTCACCAACTACTTGTCTCAACCATGTACTCAACATGTAACTCAATCAAAATCCCTCATCAATTTCATCATCCAAATCTGATTTGTAGCTCTGTAATAGACCTGGTGTATATGATCACATTCCTGCAAACCTTCCTTAACTTCAACAACAAGAGACTAGCATTTTCATCAAACTTTTCTTTAGTCTCAC
>ML781223.1:304546-339271 GCA_009831015.1 Picea engelmannii | reverse complement strand
TCCAACACATTCGCCAACAAGTCCATGACATTCTGGAAAAAGCCAATGCCAAGTACAAGCAGCGTCATGACCAGCATCGGGTGCCACACACATACCAGGTGGGTGATAAGGTTTGGTTGCATTTGCAGAAAGAAAGACTCACGAGACCTCATCGCAAGCTACGCCCACTTCGTTATGGGCCATATACTATCACCAAGGCTATCGGGGATAATTCTTTTGAATTAATCATCCCTCCATTTATTGGCTTGCACCCTGTATTCAATGTTGAGCTCCTTCGCCCCTATTTTCCACCATTGCTGAACACCTCAGAAGTGGTCGAGCAGTTGGCACCAACAGAACTCAACCCTGACTGTTTGGATAAGGCAAAAATTGATCGGATCATGGATTCACAGGTCAAGGGCACTCGCCAACAACGTGTCCAAATCTATCGAGTCGTGAAGGCTGGGCAGTTCCTGCATTAGGGCAAGTGGCTCACCCGGAGGCAAATTCAGCTGAAATTCCCTCATTTTATCACGGCACTTGACGCAATGGGGACCATTGCTTCTTAAGGGGGGAGGAATGATCCAGACAGGTATCGGTGGCCGCCCACCTTTCCATCTGGCTCAAAACAGTTTTCTGGCATTTCTGGTAATTTACTATTTTTAGCAGTTTTTTTGGGTCCTGAACTTCCGGGGCCATTTTGAGGCCCTAAACGATGTTTTTTTGGGTATGTTTCTCTCGCAAAATTAAATGTATGATGCTATTTTTTCTCAAGCGTTGTAGGCCTCGGATAGATCTTTCCAACGAGCTATCGTGCGCCCTAAATGGAGATCGTATGCAATAGTTATGATTCCGGGAAGTTGATGGACTAACTTACCCAAACAGGGCCCACTTGACTTTTGGCGTTTCATCTTCTAGGGTTAGGTTTTTGGTTTCTACCTTCCTTCTTTTGATAAATAAGGCCATTCGGCCTCTTTTTGTAATGAGCTTGGTCACGGATGAGCGTAGCCGCCACATCTCTTATCAGGGATATGCTACCACCATTCTAGCTATGTATTGTTCAACAGTTTTATGGTTTCTCTATTTCATTAATTAATAGAAGTGTGTGTTTACTGTATCACTGTGTTCTTTGCAATAATATTGTGCACACTCTGTTATTTTCTTCTTACATTCCGTTCCTGCATAAATACGGATCACACATGCCTAGTTTTGGATTAGTCAACAACCCTAACTTGAAGTAATCATAACTTTGTACCTGTAATGTATAAATATTTGAAACTGATACACATTGTTCTTAAATGTGTTTTATGCAATTCCTCTAGGTGTCACTACTTGGAACCTCTCATAAAAGGAGTTATAACAAAAATGGCACACCTTGTTGAATTCTGGCTTATTATAGAGAGTGACCTTGTAGAGCGTGCCTCACACGGAATATTTGTTGAATTGATCTGAAATGGTTACAAAACATACTAAAAACTGTACCCTAACCAACACATTTTGTTTCATGGAATTTGGATATGTTATGAAGAAGTTATGACGTTTTTACCTGAAACACCTATTTTTAACTAGTTTCAGGACTAGCCACAAACCTTATTTTCCACGGAGTGTAACTCCAAAAATACAATGACCCACAAGCTGAATTTTTTACCACAGATACTTGGATATGTTTTCTCAATGGAATATCAATTTTACGGTCTGAATCATTATAGAAAAAAAGTTATAGCGAAAATGGTGAGATGACCTGTAAATAACATACCTTAGAAAGCACCATCAAAATAATTTATCCTTCCTTGCATTTCGGCCTTCTTTTCTTCACCTTCCCTCAGAATTTCGGCTTAGATATCCTTGGTTACCTCAGATACCTATAGATATTCAATATTCTCAAGTGTGATTAAAATGAGAGAGCCTTGCCTCTTATTTATACTCTCCAAGTAGCTTCCTTAAAAACATCTTCTAGGTCACTTGGCCCCACTTTCCTTATTTTAGGGTTAACCCACTTCTAATTTCTCCATTAAATTTATTATTGAAACAATTTATTTTGTATTCACTTTGAATTATAATACACTCATTACTTCACTTTATTATTTACCTTTTAAAATCTCTTAAACTACTTTGACTAATTTGACCTTTTGGGGCTTCTAGATGACATATGAGGGTCCTCCAATTTCGTAAGGCCATAACTCTCAAACCATGATGAGTTATGTGACGTTCCACATACCACCAGAAATGGAATGACATGTAATATCCATATAGAATAGTATTATCTGAAAATATATCATAACTCATACAATTATCCATCAAACAAACTTGGGTCCATTACCCAAACCCGGGGTCTCCAACTTCTCATGGCCATAACTCTTTAACCGTGAGGAGTTATGTGATGTTCCACATACCACCAGAAATGTAATGAAAAACACTATCCATATAGGATAGTTTACCTGACAAATTCATTGTCCTTCATCTCATTATTCCACAATTAAGCATGGGTTCTCTTACTTTGCAAAGAGTCTTCCCGTGAGGGCTTTCACCATAAGGGGACCAATTTGGAGTTCATCCATATTTACTTCTTATCAACCATGACAAGAAAATAATGAGTCATCTTTACATCAAATAATCTTGGGTCCATTACCCAAACCTTTGTGCTGTGGGGCTTTCTTCAAGGGTTGACATTCAACCTTAATAAAAAATCTCCCCCTTTGCCATTGATGACAACACTCTGTTGCAATACTGAAATCATATCACTCATGCTCCCCCTGGAACCATGCCTCTATCCTTTGTATCTGATAAATTTTCCTCTGTCCTCTGCATCTGATAAATTTTCTCCCCCTGGAACCATGCCTCCGTCCTCTGCATCTGATACATCTCTCCCCCTTTGTCATCAATGGCAAAGGTATTTTTCCATCCGAGGATGCTCCCCTTGACTGAACTGTCCTCTTGTGGTGCTTCCTCGTGTATATCTAAGACATATAATATAAGCATTCAAAAAACATTCATTTTGGAGTAGAAATAACTCCAAGTCTTTGGCGAAGATATTCAAAGGCTTCCCGTGGAAGTGGTTTTGTAAAGATGTCTGCCACGTGTTATTTTGTGCCCACATACTCAACTCTGATGTTATTTTCTGCAACCTGTTCTCGTAGAAAGTGATACTTGATTGGAATGTGCTTCGTCTTGGAGTGCATCACCATTTTTTTTGAGATACTGATGGCACTTGTATTATCACAATATATTGGAATGGGCTCATCATACTTAACTTGTATATCTGTCAAAGTTTGTTTCATCCAAAGAACCTGTGTACAACATGTTGTTGTTGCAATATACTCTGCCTCAACTATATATAGAGATACTGATGATTGTTTCTTGCTTAGCCATGATACCAAACACTCACCTAAGAAGAACACTGCTCCATTGGTGCTTCGTCGATCATCAATACAACCTGCCCAATCTGCATTTGTGTAGGCAATAAGTGATAGATCTTTTCCTTTTGGATACCATAATCCAAACTCTTCTATTTCTTTGAGATATTTGAAAATCCTCTTTACTGCTAATACATGTCATTCCTTTGGTGCTGCTTGAAATTGTGCCACCTATCCAACTGCTTGCATTACATCTGGTCTGGATGCTGTCACATATAGTAGGCTGCCAATCATTGACCTGTATTTCCTCTGATCTGTAGACTTCAAATCATCATATTTGCTCAACTTACAACTGGTTTTCATGGAAGTGATAACTGGTTTGCAATCTTCCATTCCAAACCTCTTTAGCATTTCTCTGATATACTTGGTTTGCAAAATAAAAATTCCTTGGTTGCTTTGACGTATCTGAAGTCCCAGAAAGAAGGATAGTTCTCCAAGTAATGAAATTTCAAATTCATTCTGCATGTCTTTTGCAAATTTCTGGCTTAACCTATCATCATCACTACCAAATATAATATCATCAACATAAACTTCAATTAATAAAATATTACCTTGACTTACCTTGATGTAGAGGTTGTTGTCTGCACTTCCTTTTCTAAACCCTGCTTGCTGCAGATACTTATCTAGTTTGGAGTACCATTCTCTAGGAGCCTGTTTTAGACCATACAAGGTCTTCTTTAATTTACATACATAGTCTTTGTTCTTTGACAATTAAAATCCTTCTGGTTGTTCAATGTAGACTTCTTCTTCAAGTTCCCCATTCAGAAAAATTGATTTTACGTCCATCTGATATACTTTAACATTTTTGGAGCATGTATAAGCTAAAAGTAAACAAATTGCTTCCATTCTGGTAACTGGGGAAAATGTCTCTTCAAAGTCGATTCCTTCAAAGTTGATTCCTTCAATCTGTGCATATCCTTTACATACCAATCTAGCTTTGTTCCTTGTAACCTGTCCATATTCATTCAATTTATTCCTGAAAACCCATTTTGTGCCGATCACATTCTTATTCTTTGGTCTTGGAACCAATTCCCAAGTATCATTTTTCTCTATTTGATCCATTTCTTCATCCATGGCCTTATTCCAAAATGCATCCTTTCTGGCTTCTTCAAAACAATTTGGTTCAATTGTAGATAAGAGTGCTAGGTGTGTTTGTTCTAGTGAACGGATTTTTCTTCTAGTCTCAACTCTTGCATATTTGTTTCCAATAATCTGATCTGAAGGATGATTCTTCTAAACTCATTTTCTAGGTGTCTTTGGAGATACTTTCTGAACTTTCTCTTCTGCTTCTGTCAGATTCTCTTCATCTTCATCTTCCTCTTCTACTTCTTTTTCATCTTCTTCTTCGAAAAGTTGTTCCATTGATTTGTTTTCTTCTTCCTTTGATTTTGGTCTGCCTGTTTCATCAATTGTTACATTGATGCTTTCCACAACTTTGTTCAATCTTAGATTGTAACACTTGTATGCTTTCCTTGTACTTGAGTAACCAACAAGCATTCCTTTGTCCACATGAGAGTCAAACTTTTCCATTCTGCCATATTCTCTTTTGATGTATCATTTGCTTCGAAAAACTCTGAAGTACCTTACATTTGTTGGTCTTCCTTTCCATAGCTCGTAGGGAGTTTTATCAGTGTTGTTTCTGAGCATTACTCTGTTTTGAATGTGAATTGTTGTATGCACTGCTTGTGTCCAAAATATATCTGTCAATTTGGAATCCATTAGCATTATTCGAGCCATTTCTTGTATTGTCCTATTATTTCTTTCAACAACTCCATTCTGTTGAGGTGTCCTAGCAACGAAGAATTGTCTTTTTATTCCATGACTGCTACAGTAGTCCATAAATTCCTTTGAAGTGAACTCTCCTCATTTATCAGATCTCAAACATTTGATTCTTGAATCCATCTAATTTTCAACCATTTCCTTGTAGATCTTGAAGTTTTCAAAAGCTTCTAACTTGTTCTTGAGAAAGCAAACTGCAGTCATTCTTGTATAATCATCAACTAATAACATAAAGTATTTTTCACCTTTTAAGTCCTTTGTTATAGTTGGTCCAACTAGATCAGTGTGCACAATTTCCAGTGGTCTTGTTGTTGAATAATCCTTTGATTTGAACCTGGTCTTTGTTTGCTTTCCTTGTTGACAATGCTTGCATAAAGTGTTGGTTGGTTTCGTGATCTGGGGCATTTATCTGACTGCTTCTCTTTTGCTGATTTTGACAAGGTTATCAAAATGCATGAGACTCATTCTTCTATGCCATAGCCAACTTTCATCTTCCTTTCCTAGACAACACTTTTCATTTCCAATTTCACTCAACACATATATTTTGTTTGAAGTTCTTGTAGCTATACCGACCAATTTCCCTGAACCTTCTTTTCTTATTTCACACTTTTCTGAATCGAAAGTAAGTTTATGACCTTGGTCACACATTTGACTCACACTTATAAGATTATGTTTCATATCTTCTACCAGTAGAACATTTTGTGCCTTTTCAATCTTGTTCCCAATTCAGACTGTGCCTTCTCCAATGATTTTGGATGAATGATCATTTCCAAAGGAGACTGATCCATTTTTTTCTTTTCGTAATGTAAGAAATTTGTCTTTATCACCTGTCATGTGTTTTGAACATCCACTGTCAACATACCAACCGTGTTTCTTCTGATTAGCTTGTAGAGCGACTGTGCATTCTTCATTGTTATACTGATCTTTCTTTCTTATCCATGTCATTTTCTGAGGTTCTTGTCTATGACTATTGTTATTCTATTGAGGTTCTTTAGAAGGGACTGCCATTCTACAATCCCTGGCCATGTGTCCAAAATTGTTACATTTGTAACATTCTACTTCAGTGCTCAAAGATTCAAACCTGTTGTAACTTCTTTTTTGTGTGTCATTAGGTCTCCTTGAATAATCCCTTTGTGTATAACTCTCAAAGTTGTTACTGTTCCTGTTGTTAGCTCTGCAATTCACAACTTTATGTCCAAAATTATTACATGCATAACATAAACCAAAAAATATAGTTTAATACCTGGGAGTTGAAGATCTTCTGAAATGAGGTGCTCTTATGAATCCTTCTTCTTCTTGAGGCCTATCCGTCTGTTGTTGATTCTGAAATCTGAATCTTCTTGGTGGAGGAGTGTCCCTGTAATCTTCCTTTTATATCTTCATATC
This sequence comes from Picea engelmannii, assembly GCA_009831015.1. NCBI lineage: Eukaryota > Viridiplantae > Streptophyta > Pinopsida > Pinales > Pinaceae > Picea > Picea engelmannii. The sequence goes on along the minus strand of ML781223.1, from coordinate 332,714 downwards.
CTCTTTGATTGTTTCTACATAACTCTTTGGATTTGTTTCTTGCTCTGTTGTTTTGGAGCTTGATCCCTTTTTTGTCTGATTGTATCCAAGTCCGGACTTATCAAGATGAGATTTTTGACTGTTGATAATGTTATCAAGAACTTTTGAGCTATTCTGCATATTTTTCTTTTGAATATCCTTTCTTAGTGTGACAACCTCTGCTTCCAAGTTTTCAATGATCTTGTCCTTTTCTTCTAGTTGTTCTTTGAGTGTTTCTTCAATTCTTTTATCTTCTTCTATTTGAACCTTCAATTTTGTGATCATTTGTTCTAGTTCCCGAGTGTCATTTTTCTTATCTAGTTCTGCTTGTAGTTTCTTGTTTTTCTTCTTTTCTCTTATGATAAATTCTATGACACACATTAATTCTTCTCGATAGTCAACTTCTGCCTCTTCAATTTCTTCTTCGACTTCTTCACATTCTTCTTCAGCTTCTTCATATTCTTCTTCGGAGTCTTCTTTGTCAGAGTCTTTTACTACCATGAATATAACTCTTCCTGTCTCATTGTCATTGACTTCATCTTCATCTGATGATGAGATGTATTCTTTGGTGTATAAGCTTTTCTTGAAAACTTTCTTTGTAGTTCTTTTGCCTTTATATGTGTGTTTTTCTTTTGAGTAACCTTCATCATTTCTCTTTTTCTTATGAGGACATTTGTTAGCAAAATGACCAATACCATCACAATTAAAACAAATTAAAGGGAGCTTACCTCTATACCTACCGTTGGTTCCCTTGTTCAGTCTTTTGACGAAGTTGGCCACTTCTTCATCATCTTCCGAGGCGTCACTACTGCTGCTATATTATTCTTGTTCCTTTTTCTTTTTCTTTGATCTTTTGGATGCCTTGAAGGCTGCTTCTTTTACATATGGATTTTCCTGCTCAGTTCTCATTTCATATGCTGTGAAGATTCCATGCAGTTCGTCCATGCTTATTGAGTCCAGATCCGATCTTTCTTCTAGTGCTGATATCTTAGGGTTGAATCTCATAGGAAGAGATCTTAGTATCTTTTGAACAATTACACATTCTTCAATTTCTTCTCCCAATCCTATGATTGCATTCACTATTTCATCGACTCGTAAGAAGTAGACTGCAATATTTTCATCTTCCTTCATTTTTAGTTGTTCAAACTGACCTCTGTAAGTCTGAAGCTTTGTTGTTTTGAATTTTGTATCTCCTTCATAAATATTTTGAAGCTTGTCCCAAATCTCTTTAGCAAATTTACAGTGTGCAACTTTGGTGAATATTGTATCACTGAGACCATTCAAAAGTGCATTTGTGGCTTTGGAATTATTCTCACCGAGTTTTACTGCTTTGTCATTTGTTGGTGGAACTACTCGTGCTGTGTATCCATCTACAATTGATTGCCAAACTTGAAATCCCTATGCATGTATATATGCCCTCATCCTTATGCTAAAAAAAACATACTTCTGTCCATCAAACTGTGGTATTCCATTTTTATATGAGTTGGTACTCTCCATGATCTACCTTTCAGTGGTTAAACTGATTTCTGAAGGAACCTGCTCTGATACCAATTGTTGGATTACTGAGAGGGAGGGTGAATCAATAATAGAGCAATTTAATCCTTTTTAACCATATAATCCAAGTGTTATATCAATGAAGCATTATCATCCAATAAATGTAGAGTAAATAAGCAATGAAAAAATGGACAAACATACACATACATAGTACACTAATGTTTTACGTGGAAACCCAAATCGAAAGAAAACCACAAAATGTTTTTTCTTATATGTCTTGAAGAATTACATTCATTGGAAGCACCAAATTCCTTTGTTTTCCAGCTGCAACTGGAAGGAGGCTCCAACCCCCTAGTTTCTCAGGATACAACCTGAGGGAATATCCAACTTCCCAATTCTCTGGCTACAACCAGAAGGAGGCTACAACCCCCTATGTTCTCTGGCTACAACCAGAAGGTGGCTACAACCACCTGTCCTTGCCCCGTCCTGCCACCCTGAAGTAGAAGTAGAATGATGGAACCACTGTCAACTTGTCACTGTGAGTTATACCGCTGTAAACCTGTACCAATAAATCTGAACTATGCATCAACCTGTACCTCAACCTGTACCATAAACAAGTGCATCAACCATGCACCAACCTGTACCAAATAACTTGTAATCAACCTGTAACATAAACAAGTGCATCCAACCATGTACCAAGTATGTACCAATCATGTGTCAACTACTCATCAACTATGACTCATCAATATGTACCAACATCATCAACTATACACCTCATGTATGTGCCAACTCATCAACTACTTGTCTCAACCATGTACTCAACATGTACCTCAACCAAAATCCCTCATCAATTTCATCATACAAATCTGATTTGTAGCTCTATAATAGACCTACTGTATATGATTACATTCCTGCAAACCTTTCTTATCTTCAACAACAAGAGACTAGCATTTTCATCAAACTTTTCTTTAGTCTCACATTCCTAGTTTTGGATTAGTCAACAACCCTAACTTGAAGTAATCATAACTTTGTACCTGTAATGTATAAAGATCTAAAACTGATATACAATTTTCTTTAGTGTGTTTTATGCAATTCCTCCAGGTGTCACTACTTGGAACCTCTCAGAAAATGAGTTATAGCAAAAATGACATACCTTGCTGAATTCTGGCTTATTCTAGAGAGTGACCTTGTAGAGCATGCCTCGCACAAAATATTTGTTGAATTGATATGAATCGGTTACACAACATACTAAAAACTGTACCCTAACCAAAACATTTTGTTTCATAGAATTTTTATCTGTTATGAAGAAGTTATGACGTTTTTACTTGAAACACCTATTTTTGACTAGTTTCAGGACTAGCCACAAACCCTATTTTCCACGGAGTGTAACTCCAAAAATACAATGACCCACAAGATGAATTTTTTACCACATATACCTGGATATGTTTTTTCAATGGAAAATAAATTTCACGATCTTAATCATTACATAAAAAAAGTTATAGCGAAAATGGTGAGATGACCTGTAAATAACATACCTTAGAAAGCACCATAAATGTTTTTTATCCTTCCTTGCATTTCGGCCTTCTTTTCTTCACCTTCCCTCAGAATTTCAGCTTAGATATAATTGGTTACCTTAGACACCTATATATATTCAATATTCTCAAGTGTGATTAAAATGAGAGATCCTTGCCTCTTATTTATACTCTCCAAGTATCTTCCTTAAAAACATCTTCTAGGTCACTTGGCTCCACTTTCCTTATTTTAGGGTTAACCCACTTCTGATTTCTCCATTAAATTTATTATTGAAATAATTTATTTTGTGTTCACTTTGAATTATAATACACTCATTACTTCACTTTATTATTTACCTTTTAAAATCTCTTAAACCACTTTGACTAATTTGACCTTTTGGGGCTTCTAGATGACATACGAGGGTCCTCCAACTTCGTAAGGCCATAACTCTCAAACTGTGAGGAGTTATGTGACGTTCCACATACTACCAGAAATGGAATGACATGTAATATCCATATATAATAGTATTATCTAAAAATATATCATAACTCATACCATTATCCATCAAACAAACTTGGGTCCATTACCCAAACCTGGGGTCTCCAACTTCTCATGGCCATAATTCTATAACTGTGAGGAGTTATGTGACGTTCCACATACCAACAGAAATGGAATGACAAGAAATATCCATCTAGGATAGTTTACCTGACAAATTCATTGTCCTTCGTCTCATTATTCCACAATTAAGCATGGGTTCTCTTACTCCGCAAAGCATCTTCCCGTGAGGGATTTCACCATAAGGGGACCACTTTGGAGTTCATCTATATTTACTTCTTATAAACCATGACAAGAAAATAATGAGTCATCTTTACATCAAACAATCTTGGGTCCATTACCCAAACCTTTGTGCTGCGGGGATTTCTTCAAGGGTTGACATCAATGACAACCAACCTTAATCAACAGAGGCTTGGTCAAGATATCATTTACCTGCTCGCTTGTGGCTATGTACTGCAACTTTACAGTTTTTCTCTAGACCAAGTCTCAGATGTAGTGGTACTTCATGTCAATATGTTTTGACCTGTCATGAAATACCGGGTTCTCTGTCAATTTTATGCAACTTTTATTGTCACATTGAACCATCGTCGTCTCGATCTTGTCACCAAACAACCCAGAAACCAATTTTCCGAGCCATACTGCTTCCTTGCTAGCATCATTTGTTGCAATGTACTCAGCCTCTTCTGTACTTAGTGCAATAGATCCATGTTTCTGGCTTGACCAAGAGATCATAGCGGATCCTAAACTGAAGCAGTATCCAGAAGTACTCTTTCGATCAACTGGGCTTCTCGCCTAGTCATCATTTGCATACCCATGCAGAAATAGACCACCACTGGATGTATATTTCATACCATAAGTAATGGTCCCTTTGAGATATCTTAAGATGTTCTTTGCTGCCACCCAATGACTCTATCTCGGTTCAATCATGAAATGACTCATTACAATTAATGCATAACATATATTTGGCCTTGTGTGGATCATGTACATCAATGATCCAATCAATTGCCTATACATGGTGGGATCCACTAAATTTTAACTTGAATAAGAATCATGCAACTTCCTTAGGTTGGAAACCATCAGAGTCGACATGGATTTGCAATCCATCATACCAAATCTCTTTAGTACATCCACTGTGTATTTTCCTTGTGCTAGAAATATCTTGCCCTGTCTTTGCCACACTTCCAATCCTAGGAAGTAATTCATCAAGCCTAAGTATTTCATCTCGAATTCTGAGATTAGCTCCGTCTTACACTAGATTATTAGCCCTTCATCTCATGTTAGAAAGAGATCATCATCATATAGGATTAATATAACAGGTTGGTTCCCTTTTACCTTGAAGTACAAGTTCACATCAACATCACTTTTCTGAAAGCCAGGGCTTTTAAGAAAGCCATCAATCCTGTCATACCAAACTCTGGGAGCCTTCTTAAGACCATACAAGGCCTTCCTTAGCTTGCATACATGAGTTCCTTTGTTATGCAGTACAAAACCATATGGTTGTTCCACAAAGACCTCCTTTTCAATCTTTCCATTCAAGAATGTTTTTTTTCATTCATCTGATGAAGCTTCCAACCAAGAGCTGAAGCTAATGCAATAATAGCTCTAATGGAGGTATACCTAGCTACATGGTAAAATGTCTCCTCGTAGTCAATTCCTTTTTTCTGAGTGAATCCTTTGGCTATAAATCTTTCTTTGAAATTTTTTACACTCCCATCGACTGCATGTTTGATCTTATAGATCCATTTGGAAGAGACCACAAATTTGTCCTTTGGTCTCGACACAATGTCTGAGGCATTGTTCTTTAGAATATACCTATATTCCTCAAGCATGGAAGCCTTCCATACTTGTAATTTATCTTCTTCTTCAAATGAGGAAGGTTTGGCATCATTGATGCTTATCATTAGTGCAACATAGCCTCCAAACCTGTGAGGCCTCTTACTTTCCCTGAAAGTTCCTTTGGGAGAAACTATCTTCTTTGCTTCCTGAATTTTTTTTTAAGCCACCCTAGATTCCTTTTGGCTAGAGTTTCTTCAAGAGTTCTTTCTAACTCTTCAACAGGTTCTAGGGGCTCATCACTTGGTCCTTCATGAATTTCCTCCCTCTGATCATTTGATTCTTCATTTTTAGAAGAGGGTGAAGCTGGTTGAACTGCTTCTGATTCCTGTTGTAGCTCTCTGGATTTCTTGAATGTGTCTTCCTCATGAAAAGTCACATCCCTGCTTACCTCTATATGCCTTTGACCTGGTACATATATCCTGTAAGCCTTAGAGTTCTCACTGTACCCCAAAAAACCCCTTTCTTGCATGAGGGTTCTATCATTGTCCTATTTTCCTTAGGGACATGAAAATACACTGGACACCCAAATATCCTTAGATTCCCTACTCTAGGTTTGATCCCTGAGAAGACCTATTATGGAGTCTTGTCCTTCTAAATAGCATGAGGACACCTGTTCTAAATATACACGACAATGGAGGTAGCTTCTGCCCATAAATAATTTGGTAGATCTTGGTCAAACATCATGGCTTTCACTGCCTCACAAATTGTTCTGTTTTTCCTCTCATCAACTCCATTTTGTTGAGGGTTATATGGCATGCTCAACTGTCTCTTGATTCCTGCTTTCTTGAAAAAATCATCAAACTGGAGAGATTTAAACTCTCCTCCATTGTCTTTTCTAAGGGCTCTGATGTGTTTTTCTTTTCAATAAAGGCTTTATACTCTCTGAATTTATCAAATGTGTCACTTTTAGCTTTAAGGAAATATACCCAACATTTTCTTGAGTAATCATCGATAAAAATGACATAATACAAACAACCACTTAGTGAGGGAGATGACATGGGACCACATACATCAGAATGAACCATATCTAAGATGCCCTGAGCTCTATTGTCACTACTAGGAAATTTTTTCTTTATATTTTTACCTAGCATGCATCCTTTACAAATTTCAGTTTTACTAAGAGAAATATAGGGAATGCCACATACCATGTTTTGTAGATATGGAAGTGCTTTGTAATGAAGATGTCCAAGTCTTTTGTGCCACAACTCCCTGGAGCTAGTCGCATCATGAGCCAAGGCTTGAACTGGCTGTCCTGTCACGCAGTACAATCCTCCTCTACGAATCCCAATGGGTTCTACTTTACTAAAGTGGCTACCTTTAGCCCATAGTAGTGCCTTCATATCCTTAAAGATCACCCAGTATCCCTTGTCCTCAAGGGTTGCAACTGATACAAGATTCTTCTTGAATCATGGAACATATAATACTTCATTAACATGAAGTCTACAACCAGATTCCAATATGAAGGAGATAGATCCTACTCCCTCTATATTGTAACATTTGTCATCCCCAAGCTCAACCTGCTTTGCAAAATATTTTTTCTTGAAATCTGAGAGGATCTCCTTGTACCTTGTCATATTCTTTGATGCACCACTGTCTACTAACCAAGTTTTCGGCCTTGTGATAACTGTACTAGATAAAGTAGAAACCATGTAATATTCTTTTCTATTTTCTTTCTCATTAGAAGGACTTTTCTTTTTTCTTTTGGATTCATCATCCTCAGGAGTTGAAGCATGATGTTTCCCTTTCCTTGGATATTTCTTCCTATACCAACAATCTTTAGCAAAATGACCCAACTTATTGAAACTAAAACATTTAATCTTAGATGTATCAATAATTTTGCCTTTGAACATACCTTTGGTGTTTCACTTCCTATTAGAGCCTTTCTGGAAAGTGACTTTCTTCTTTCCCTTGAATCTTGATGCTAATGTTGAATGCTCTTCTTTGGTTGGCTCACTCCTAGTAGGAGTGCGACTCTCCTCCTGGAGGAAATCATGCCATAACCTCTCAAATGTGGGCTGGATCTCTCTCCCACTTACATTGGATAAGAAGGTCTCCCATGAAGAAGGAAGACCATCAAATATGACCTGCACTAAGTCATCATCGTTCACTGTGACCCCTGTGAGAAAAAGATGATCTTTGATCTGGGCTATCCTGGAACAGAAAGATGCTACTAGTTCACCTTTCTCCATCTTCAGATACTTAAGCTTGTGCTTAAGTGTCCTCTTCTGACTTGGAGCTTGTTTCTCATACATATTCTCCAAGGTATCCATACAGTCCTTGGCAGTCATTAACGAAGTCATTGCCGACATTATACTATCTTTGACTAAGTCAAAGATGATTCTATTAGCCTTTGCTTGACTCTTCCTAGAATTTGATCTTCCTACATTAGTGGTGGGTTCCTCCACCACTGTGGTCACATACTGCTCAAGATCATGCTCTTACAAGATATTTGTTATCTGGAGCTTCCACACATTGAAGTTGGCAACTCTTTCGAGCATATCCTCAACCTTGACTGAAATGGAGGAGTCCATGAACCTCACACTTGAAACTTAATCAAGCTTGCTTGGATCTGTGTGTACATGCTACTGCACTTCGAAAAGCTAATCACACCCTAAACTATGATACCATGTTAAATTTTGAGCTTGATTTCTTATGCAGTTTATTTCTTTAAATTCTTCAACACTTTGATTCCAACTTAATATATTTCAACAATATAGAATCATAACTGAATAGTAATAGCTATGTAGATACATAAGCATGCACATCAACAACACATGTACCCTGGGGAAACCCTGTACATGGAGAAAAACCCCAACAAACCATATTCCTTTATTGCATTAATAATGCATGATTACTTACAAAATATCCACCATAAATACTCTGCTCTTAAAGAGCTTGCCAAGTTGACTCTGACCTAATTGTGTAACTAAGAGACCTTGCTGATATCTAAACTTCTGTTACAGGCCAACACTGAAGATGTATCTGAGTTGCCTTCAAATATTGAGATACACTGCCTCTTATGGAATGATATATCAACTCTGATAGGGGATGTTGTTGGTACCTCTATTGGACTGATATGTGCCTCTGTTCAGCACTAGTATTTCTGCCTCTATTGGAATGATATGCGCCTCTATTTAGCACTGGTATTGCTGCCTCTATAGGACTTATATGTGCCTATGTTTATCACTTGTATTGGTGCCTCTGTAAGACTGATACATGCCTCTATAGGACTGATACATGCCTTTGTTTATCACTTGTATTGCTGCCTCTATAGCTTCACCCTTACCCTACATAAGAACTGTGTAGAAGAGAATGGTCGAACTATGCTTATAAAGGAGTGAAGAGGATAAGAGGAGAGGGTTCGAATTATAGGTATGAAAGCATGCTTGACATAACTTAGCTTCACAATTTAGTTCGGAAATAGAACTAGATTTGAGACTTCGGTTACATCTCACCCTTTACTTGGCATGCATGCATACTAACTTAGCATGCACATGTCATTCATGCAACATGCAACTAGACATGCATGCAACATGCAACATGCAACATGCATGCATGCAACACGTGTCAACTTGACTACTTTGACTTTGACCTAGACAAGCAACTTCGACTTCTACAAATCGACTCTTTACATGGCAATTCAAATTTCTCTTCATGGTGGATAATGTTACATGTGCCAACGCACTAGATAGATACATTTATATCATATGCAATATTATGACTATCGTTTGTTTCTATCTCATAGAAATTTTATATTCAACCTAACTTTTGCTAGATGCCTTGAATTTTGCTCATGGCTCACAAGGCTTGACTAGTCTCGTAGAGGTTGTACGTTCCCCCTGAATTTTTTACTAGTCTTTCTATGCTCATAGAGGTTGTACATTCCCCCTGAATTTTGCATTAGACTGTCTATGCTCACAAAGGTTGTACATTCCCCCTGAATTTTTCATTAGACTTACATAGCATCTTGTTCGTTCTGACTTTTTGTTTGAATCATAGAGGTTGTACATTTCCCCTGGCTTTTGTTAATACCCCACAAGACTGGTTGATTCTCCAAATCTCCCTGGATAGCCTCATGGTGGCTCATATGGCCTCTCATTGGAGAATGACTGTCGATGTTGCGAAATTTAACTCAACCTACTATTACAAATATTGTAGGGACCAACCTACTAGAGACACCATTCTCCTTAACTGAGCACCAACTCAACAAGATGTAGGAACCAACCTAATGGAGACACCAATCTCTTCAACTAAGCACCAAATCAACAAGATGTAGGCACCAACCTACTAGAGACAACAATCTCCTCAACTGAGCACCAACTCAATAAGACATGTGTATACACCAATCCAAGATCTTCATACACAAAGTAATTTTGATTTCACTTGCATGCTTCATTCCACAAACAATCATTCAAACCCTAGCAAGCTTGATAACATCATTCACATAATGTAATCACTAATGACAACATCCACTGATGGAAACATCCACTGGTGACAACATCGCAACCTCAAAATAGTGCACACAACAACATCCTTCATAGCACACCTTAGACTTCTCTTGCACACCTTTAGATCCCAAAAGACACCCTATCACCTTTAGTGCACCTCAGATCACTTCCGTTCACCTAAAAAATGATATCTTTCTTGGTTGCACTAAAAATCCGTACATCTATCCTATATTTATAGTCATCTTGTCCCCACTTTCAGGGCTGATCTGTAAAGACTGGCTGAGTCAGCCTCATTTTTCTGGCTGGGTTGTCAAACATAAAAATTCATATCTCCTCACCTAGGGATTTATAGAGAATGCCATATACCGTTGGAAAGGTCTTAGAATAATATTTCTGACCATATAACTTGTGCTCAAATTCGAGCTAGGTATGTAGGGTAAAAATTCCATCAAATATAGGGTATCCAAACTGGTAAAAAATAATACGTTCAACAATATCCATCTTGTAATATTTATCTTGGACATCTGTAGGCTCCCCCTATCTTTGAAATCAGTGAAAACAATATTTCCAACAATCTCCCCCTTTGTCATTGATGGAAACCCTTAGTCAATTCTAATACTCCCCCTGTCTACAACTTTCCTTGTGTATGCAATTCTTCCTCTATATGCAACTTCTCCCCCTTTGACATAAATTTTGGATAGTTGGTTGTCATTGATGTCCACCCTCAGAAATTGATGTCAACCCTTGGAGAGGTCCAAAGATGATGGAAAATTGATTGACATTGTATGATCGAGTTTGCTGGTGAGTTAGTTGGGTGCATTTGATGTAGTCTACATGTAGCCCTAGAGGTGTGGGTATGGGACCTGAAGTTGATTAAGGAATATGGACAAGAAGGACAATGTAATTGCAGGGAATACGATCATAGATGGATAGTACAAGTCGTGCCATTTCCGATGATATGTGGTACGCCACGTGGTTCCTCACAATTAGGGAGATATGGCCTTGTGAAGTTGGAGGACCCTCAAGAATAATCTAGAATCCCCTAGAAGGTCAACAAAGAAGTTAATTATTCTAGAAGCTCCTAGAAAGTCATCAAGAAGGTTGCTAGTCAAAGTGCTTGCAACTAGAAGTTAATTATGGGTAAATTTGTTGCAATAAGAAAATAATTAAAAACAAATTAGTTGCAATAATAAATTGTGAGTTTAATAATTATGGGTAAAGTAGTTGCAACAAGAAAGTGGGTTAGCCATAGAAACATAAGATGGGTAAAACAGTTACAGGATGGCCCCTAAAGGAAGACACTTGGAAAATATAAATAAGAGATCAAGAGACTCCCATTAGCACCTATTGAACACATTGAATATCTGTGTTGTAAAGTGTTATGGGCATGTACCATTGACATATTTGTGTGAAGTGATCTAATACAAATATGAAGTGACAGGCCTGAGGCAACGAAGGTCTGAAGGAGAGAAATTTTTGGAGCTATAGATAATGTGATTGTTCTAGGTTTTCTGAGGTGATCTACGAGGTGCAGAAGGACATGTTGCGTACATATGTAGGCTGCAGGCATAGAAAAGTGCGGACATCCACGATCAACAGAAGAGAAAAGAACGAACATCCGTGAGCAGTAGAAGAGGAAAGCATGGATCTATGAAGAGATCAGTGAAATGGTTTGAAGAGATGCTCATCCCAGGTTGGTAATGACTATAAAGGTATGTTTGTCTGAGATTTGATGCAACAAGATTTCTACAGAGTTAAAAGGTATGTTATATGATTGGTTGAGAGTGTATCTTTGTGAAGTTGTGGAGAATGCTTGATGCATGTCTTAGTGAGTCTTGGTAGATTCCCTCTTGGATGTATGACACTTGTTGTAGAGTATGATTTGAGGCAGATCTATTGAGGCATATTGTTGGTGCATATCTATGTTATATTGGTATATCTTGTGGTGCATTATCGAAGGAATTTGTTGGTAATCTAGGTACATGTTTGGTATATTATTAGTACATGTTTGGTACATGACTAGAGGGATGTTTTTGGTGATTTTGGGCATCTAGTTTGAGATATGCTCTTGGTGATCTTGGTGATTAGATCATATTTTTTTGATGCTTGTCTTGATGATGATTGTGAGTTGTTTTAGTTGATGCACATTTTGGTGATATGGTGCATATGGTTAAAAGTTGTGTTTGGTGATTGATCTATGTGATTAGATCTAGTTTGGTTGATTATATTGACATGCCAGGTTGTTGAGACAGGTTGATGTGACAAGTTATTGAGATAGGTTGATGTGACATTTTTTTGTGACATATTGATGTGAGAGGTTGATGTGATAGGTTGACAGTGACAGGTTGTTTGATTCAGTGGTAGTGACAAGTTGTCTATATTTATATTTCAGGGTGGTTGGGAGGGGAAAGGAAAGGGGTTTGTAGCCTCTTTCCAATTGGTGCCGGAGAATCAGGGAGTTGGAGCTTCCTTCAGGTTAGATCCTGATAATTAGGGGGTTGTAGCCTCCTTCTGGTTGGAGCCAGATATTTCAGGGAGTTGTAGCTTCCTTCAGGTTGGAGCCTGAGAACTAGGGGGTTGGAGACTCCTTCTAGTTGGAGCTAGAAAATTGGGAAGTTGGTGATTCTTATGAATGTATTTATTCTAACATATAAGAAAAAATTTCCGTGGTTTTCTCCCATTTTGGTTTCCACGTAAATTCTGGTGTACTATGTATTTGTGGATGGTTCTCTATGTTTGTTTATTATGCATTGATGGATGATACTGATTATGATGCAATAATGTATTGAATGAATAATTGATAAACCATTGAACACCGGTGATAAATTTAAAGAACACATAATATGATTAAAAGTGGTAAAACATGCTCATACTGATTCACCCCCCTCTCAATATTCCAACAATTGGTAGCAGAGCCAGTTCCTTCAAGAAAAATAATTTAATCATTGGAAGGAAGATCATGGAGAGAAACAATTTGTATAGAAATGGGATACCACAGTTTGATGGTCAAAATGGTTTAAAGTATGATATGTGGAGAAAAAGAATGAAAACATTTTTACAAGCATATGGGTATGAAGTTTGACACTCAGTTGTCACAGGATACAATGCTACAAAGAAACCAAAGACTGCAACCAAGAAGGAATTGAAAAGGAACAAAAAAATAACATTGGATTTTATTTTAGAAGGATTACTTGATTCATTAAAGGACAAAGTGGGACAGTGTTCATCGGCGAAAGAACTTTGGGATAAGCTACATACTCTCTACTTTGAGGAATATCCCATCATAGAGACATATTCTATTAAATAAAGTGCAGGTACAAAACAAGAAGAAAGATGTTCATCATGTCAGACAGATTCAAAAGAAGAAGATTATGAAGAAGACATAGTAGAATTTAAAGTAGAATTAATCAACGCTTTAGAAGAATTGATGAAAGAAAGAAAGAAAAAAAAGTCTCTTGAGGAACAATTAGCCAAGAAGTATTCTCAAGAAAGTTCCAAATAATCCCAACAAGTCATCGTGAATCTAAAAGCTCAGCTGGAAGAAGCCAAAAATATTGAAGAAACATACAAAGGTTAGATGGAAGAAAAACAATATTTGGAAGTCGAAAGAAAGGAAGCAGAGAAACGATAAATTTTTTTGACAGATCATCTGAAGGAAAGAACCGAGGACCTAAATAAAATTGAAGCATAATTTGGTCAAGAAGAGAGAAGACTCGAAAAATAAATCATCTCCTTGAAGATCCAATTTGAAGAAGCAAAGCGAATAAAAGAAGTCGTGAATATTTAGATGATGAAGAAAGAAGAAGAGGTTGAGAAGCTTGAAGAAGAAGTTGTCACATTGAGATCCAAAATTTTCAATCTCTTCAAGAACATTGAAGAGACAGATTCTTCCACATCATGAGTAGAAAATGAAGAGAAACATTCCAGGTTGCCAGAAAAGAGGAATGAAAAAAAGAGCAATATTTATGCAAAAGTACTCAAAGGAAGGAATCATGGTCAACCAGAATCCAATAAAAAAGATAAAGATACATCTTAAAGAAGACCCTCCACATTCAATCCATAAAGAAATTTCAATCATGATCAACCAAGGTAGGAATTCATAAGGACTACACCATTCATTGTGAGGTATGTAAATTTCTTTTATAGTCATTGTTTTTATTGTACTAATTTTGGACATAAATTTGCAGATTGCAGGGCTTATGGAAGAAATGTTCAAGCAATAAATACTTATATGGAACCACACAATATTGAATGTTAAAAATGCCATAATTATGGTCACATAGCTCGTGATTGTAGAAGTATAATGGATACTTCCTTGAGAAAGAACATTGATATCAAATATAAGAAGGTTTGGAAAAGAAAACAAGAACAAGTAAAGGAAGATCCGATGAATGAAGGACACCCAAAAGTCATACTCTCAAGATTGGAAATAGTACAAGATGAAGACAAATATATAGAGAAAAGAGAAGATGTCAAATACATGAAGGTTTGGAGAAGAAATTAAAAACAAGAAGAACATGTGAATAAATAACAGGTCCCACAGATCACATAATTTGCAGTAGCATGAGAAAGAAAATAAGAGCAGGTGAATAAAGAACATGTTCAAGAGATTGAAATTTCATGAATTGTAGTGCAAGATCAATCCATAGGAAAAAAGAAAAGAGTTTAGAGAGATGACGAGTCTACAGACGAAGAGGAATATCATTCCACATCAGAGCGGGTATTTTTTGGAGCCACCCGACTTGGAGACTCCTAGGTAATATGAATATTGAACATGGGGAGTCAGTGCAATAGCTACTACAGATTGAAGAACCATCCTTCGAGCAGTTTGAAGTATTTACAGAGACAAATTCAGAGCAGTCATATAGAAGAAGTATAGAATGACAGATTGATTGATTATGGAAGCAGTTTTCCCACACGCGTCAGTTGGCATTTGCACATGCATAAGTTTATGATTGTATTTAAGAAGAGATATCTTCAGTACAAGTTGTTCTAGACATGCATAGTTTGGTTTGCAGTGGACACTTTTGATATGTGATGATCAGTTGAAGCCATATAGTATAGTGACATATGGGTCAACATTGTGGACAATTGAGTAGCTGAGTTATGGACAGTTTGTGACATATGGACATAGATGGATTCGTGAGATGTTTAAAATGTAAAAAAAAACATAGGTCAGAGAAGACGCATAGCAATATATTTACGATTGGAATCAGTGGAATCAATTGGTCACAAAAAGACAAGGAGTGAAAGGCACAATAAAACATGGAAAGAAAAACTGTCAGCATAAGCTATATCATCATAAGGAAATCATTGAACAATATGGTCAAGTGAACATGACAAGTAAATGAAGAAATCAAATTTTGAATGCTTTTTATATATGTTAGAGAATTACAAGAGGAAGAACCAATGGAAAATTAGAAGCACTGGAAGTGAGGAAATGAAACATATACAAGTAGCCTTAAATTAATCAACATATTGCAGAAAAGTCAAGGGAAGAGAAATCATCAGAGAAAGAGATCCAGACAGGAAGATCAGAAGCATGCAAACAAAGGGAGAAATATTGACACGAGGAGTTACCTTTTATCAAAGAAGGAAAGAAATAACAAAGGCATGGAGATGAAGAGAAAGAACATATGCATGAAGACAAGGGGAGAAACCCCAAGGAGAGATACTCTTTTCCATTGATGTCAAAGGGGAGAGTGAGAAACATTGATGAGTAGCTATGGTCATAGGGGGAGAATAAGTTTTGGAGAATCAATGTTGCCATCAGTGTTGGTGTTTCCATCAATGAAAAAAGTGGATATTGTTGGACAGTTGGTTGTCATTGATGTCAACCCTTAGATATTGATGTCAATCCTTGAAGAGGTCCAAATATGATGGACAATTGATTGAAATTTGTATAATCGAGTTTGATGGTGAGTTAGTTGGGTACATTTGATGTAGTCTATATGTAGCCCCAAAGGTGTGGGTATTGGACCCGAAGTTGCACAGGAATAAGTTTATGATTGTATTCAGGCAGAGATATCTTCAGTACAAGTTGTTCTAGATCTGCAGAGTTTGGTTTGCAGCGGACACATTTGATATGTGATGATCAGTTGCAACCATATAGTACAGTGACAGATGGGTCAACATTGTGGATAGTTGAGTAGCAAAGTTATGGACAGTTTGTGACATATGGACATAGATGGATTCGTGAGATGTTTAACAGGTACAAAAATCATAGGTCATAGAATATGTATAGCGATATCTTTAAGATTGGAATCAATGGAATCAATTGGTCATAGAAAGACAAGCAGTGAAAGGCACAACAAAACACATAAAGAAAAACCGTCAGTAAAAGCTATATCATCAGAAGGAAATCATTGAACAATATGGTCAAGTGAACATGACAAGTAAATGAAGAAATCAAATTTTGAATGTTTTTTATATATGTTAGAGAATTATAAGAGGAAGAACCAATGGAAAATTAGAAGCACTAGAAGTGAGGAAAGGAAACATATACATGTAGCCTTACATTAATCTACATCTTGAAAAAACGTCAAGGGAAGAGAAATCATCAGAGAAAGAGATCCAAACAGGAAGATCAGAAGCATGCAGATAGAGGGAGACATATCGACAAGGGGAGTTACCTTTTGTCAAAGAAGGAAAGAAAGAACAAAGGCACAAAAACAAAGAGAAAAAACATATGCATGAAGACAATGGGAGGAACCCCAGGGAGAGATAATATTTTCCATTGATGTCAATGGGGGAGAGTGAGAAACATTTATGAGTAGAAATGGTCACATGGGGAGCATGAGTGTTGGAGCATCAATGTTTCCATCATTGTTGCCATCAATGCCAAAGGGGGAGATTGTTGGACAGTTGGTTGTCATTGATGTCAACCTTTAGATGATGGACAGTTGATTGAAAATTGTATGATCGAGTTTGATGGTGAGTTAATTGGGTGCATTTGATGTAGTCTACATGTAGCCCTAGAGGTGTGGTTATTGGACCCGAAGTTGATTAAGGAATATGGACAAGAAGGAAAATGTAATTGCAGGGAAGACTATCATAGATGGATAGTACATGTCGTTCCATTTTTGGTGATATGTGGTGTGCCACGTGGTTCTTCACGGTCAGGGAGATATGGCCTTGTGAAGTTGGAGGACCCTCAAGAATAATCTAGAAGCCCATAGAAAGTCAACAAATAAGTTAATTCTTATAGAAACTCCTAGAAAGTAATCAAGAAGGTTGCTAGTCAAAGTGCTTGCAACTAGAAGTTAATTACGGGTAAAGTTGTTGCAATAAGAAAATAATTAAAAACAAATTAGTTGCAACAAGAAATTGTGAGTACTAATTATGGGTAAAGTAGTTGCAACAAAAAAGTGGGTTAGACTTAGAAGAAGGAAGATGGGTAAAACAGTTACAAGATGGCCCCTAAAGGAAGGCACTTGGAAAGTATAAATAATATATCAAGAGACTCCCATTAGCACCTATTGAGCACATTGAATATCTATGTTGTAAAGTGTTATGGGAAGGTACTATTGACATATCTGTGTGAAGTGATCCAGTACAAATCTGAAGTGACAATTCTTAGGCAGTGAAGTTTTGAAGGAGTGAAAGTTTTGGAGCTGCAGAGAATGTGACTGTTATAAGTTTTCTAAGGTTAACCATGAGCTTCCAAAGGCATAGAAAAGTGTGGACATCCACAATAAGTAGAAGAGGAAAGAGTGAACATCTACGAGCAATAGAATAGGAAAGCACATATTTGTGGAGAGATCAGTGAAAGGGTTTTAAGAGATGCTCATCCCAGGTTGGTAATGGCCAACAAGGTATGTTTGTTTGAGATCTGATGCAACATGATTTATACAGAGTTAAAATCTATGTTATATGATTGATTGAGGGTGTATCTTTGTGAATTTGTGGAGCATGCTTGAGACATGTCTTAATGAGTCTTGGTAGATTCCCTCTTGGATGTATGGTACTTGTTGTAGAGTATGATTTGAGGCAGAGCTGTTG
The DNA here is from genome assembly GCA_009831015.1 of Picea engelmannii. NCBI lineage: Eukaryota > Viridiplantae > Streptophyta > Pinopsida > Pinales > Pinaceae > Picea > Picea engelmannii. The sequence continues at coordinate 314,850 of ML781223.1, read as the reverse complement.
AGGCACATTGCTGGTGCATATCTAGGTTATATTGGTATATCTTGTGGTGCATTATCAAAGGCATTTGTTGGTAATCTAGGTACATGTTTTGTATATTATTAGTACATGTTTGGTACATGACTATAGGGACATTTTTGGTGATTTTGGGCATATGGTTTGAGATATGCTCCTGGTTATCTTGGTATGTGATCTTGGTGATTAGATCAAATTTGTTTGATGCTTGTCTTGACGATGATTGTGATTTTTTGTGAGTTCGTTTAGTTGATGCACATTTTGGTGATATGGTGCATATGGTTGAGAGTGGTGTTTGGTGATTGATCTATGTGATTAGATATGGTTTGGTTGATGAGATTGATGTGACAGGTTGTTGAGACAGGTTGATGTGATAGGTTGATGTGGCAGGTTGACAGTGACAGGTTGTTTGATTCAGTGGTAGTGACAAGTTGTCTATATTTATATTTCAGGGCAGTTGGACGAGGAAAGGAAAGGGGGTTGTAGCCTCCTTCTGGTTGGTGTCAGAGAATCAAGGAGTTGTATCTTCCTTCAGGTTGGAGCTTGAGAATTAGGGGGTTATAGCCTCCTTCTGGTTGGAGCCAAATAATTCAAGGAGTTGTATCTTCCTTCATGTTGGAGCCTGAGAACTAGGGGGTTGGATCCTCCTTCTAGTTGGAGCTAGAAAAATGGGAAGTTGGTGCTTCTTATGAATGTATTTCTTTTGACATATATGAAAATCATTCAGTGGTTTTCTGCCATTTGTGTTTCCATGTAAATTTGGGTGTACTGTGTATTTTTGGATGTTTTTCTATGGTTGTTTATTATGCATTGATGGATGATACTGTTTATGATGGAATAATGTATTGAATGCATAAATGACAAACCATTGAACATTGCTGACAAAGTTAAAGAATACATACTATGATTAAAGTGGTAAAAAGTGCTCATACTGATTCACCCCTCCACCCCGCCCTTTCAGTATTCCAACAATAAATGACAAAGGTATGCCCCTCTTGATCTTGTGCTTCCTTTTACTAAAAATATGAGAGCGATATCAATCCCATAAAACTCTTTTATCCTTTGACTTTATTGAATATGTATACATCTCTTGAGGTTGTATTTGCATTTGCCACTAATCTTCTTGAAGTTACTTTCCTTATCTCACACCCTTTAGAATGAAATGTGAGGTTGTAACCTTGACCACACATTTGGCTGACACTTGTGAGATTGTGTTTTAACCATTAAAAATACAAGACATTTTGTGTCTTAGTCTTTGCTTTATCAAGAATAACTGTACCTTTTACAACTATCCTTGCAGAAGCCTTATCTCCAAAAGTAACACTGCCTTCTTTTTCTTCCTTCAAGGTGATAAACTTGGTCTGGTCCCCTGTCATTTGTTTTGAACATACACTATTAATGTACCATTGGTTCCTTTCATTTTGAGCATAAAGTGCAAGTCCATATTCTTCATTCTTCAGTTCTACTTGCTTTCTTTTCCACACATTGGTGTATTATTCTCTATGCTTGGTAAGAGCATCTTCTTCCTTGCTTCGTTTAGGAGAATTTATTATGATGCTTCTACAGTCACATGCTATGTGCCTTTAGTTATTTCACTTATAAAATTCAGTATCAAGTAGAGGAACAAATGAATTGTAGTTTTTGTTAAAAAAACCATGAGAACTTCTTGTTTTTTTGCTCACATAATCATCCTTTGAGGTTTTGTAAGAACCTCTATTTCTATCTCTCACATGATCACTTCTTGCATAAGATCTACAATATATTTCTTTATGACTAAAATTATTGCAATAAAAACAATAGCCAAGAAAGATATTTTGGTACCGGTTTGTGAAAGGTCTTCGCGGTGTAACAACTCTTTTAAACTCATTCTTGCTGTTCTTGTGAGGATAATTGGGTTTATGCTGGTCATCATTTCCTTTCCTGCTATTGTTTTCATTGTTGATGGAGCCTTTGAGAATATTATCATAACTTTCAGGATTTTCTTCATTTTCCTTTTTTGATTGCTTTGTGACTTTAATGCTTGCATCTCCCTCGATGATATTTTGTTTATTGTCATAGTCGAGACCTGTCTTGATGAATGGTGACCTTTGGAAACTGAGAGTATTATCTATTTCAATACTCCTTCCAAACTTTAAGCTTCTATTCAATTGATGAGTTGTTTTCTCTAGTTCTTTTCTTAAGGAAAATATTTCATCCTCTAACTTCTCATAATTTTATTTATTTTCTTTTAGCTGGCTTCTCACCACTTCTTCTATCCTTTTTGCCTCTTCTAGTTGAGTCTTCATGATGATAATTTTTTTTTCTGTTTCATTAAGATCATGATCATTCTTTTCATATTTCTACAATTGCTCTTTCTGCTTTTTAATCTTTCCCCTGAGTTTACCTATTACTTCTAAGGCACTAACGAGTTCTTCTTCAAGATTCACTTCCCCATCAATGTCTTCTTCTCTTGAATTTGATTTTATTTTTGATTGTCTTCATTTTATTTATCAATAGACTTTGTATCCATGGATATGAAGAGGAATTCTTCTTGACCATTCATGTGTTCTCTTGAGATCTACCTTCCAATGCTTAGATTGTTTCCAAAGGAACTTCCTTTGACACCAATTGTTGAACTTATGTTTATACTGAGAGGGGGGGGGGAATCAATATACGATACTTTTTACTTTATTTAACCATTCATCAATTACTCATTGGATGAGAAACAATAATCACACATATCCTTAACCGAGAATCAATTCAACAAGATGTAGGCACCAATCTACTGGAGAGACCAATCTCCTCAATTGAGCACCAAGTCAACAAGATGTAGACACCAACCTACTGGAGACATCAATCTCCTCAACTAAGCACCAACTCAATAAGATATGTGTAGACACATCCAATCCAAGATCTTCATACAAAAAGTACTTTTGACTTCACTTGCATGCTTCATTCCACAAACAATCGTTCAAACCCTAGCAAGCCTCATAACATCATTCCCGAAATGTAATCATTGACAACAACATCCACTGATGACAAAATCCACTGATGGAAAAATCCAGTGACTACAACATCCACTAATGACAATGTCACAACCTCAAAACATTGCACACAGAAACATCACAAAACTTCAGTCCTTCATAGCACACCTTGAGAACAAGAAAGACCTCAAGAAAATCCCTTAGACTTCTCTTTCACACCTTTAGATCCAAAAATGACTCCCCAAAACCTTTAGCACACCTCAGATCACTTCTGCACACCTTATAATTGATCTCTTGCTTGGTTTCACTACAAATGTGCACATCTATATTGTATTTATAGGGATGACCTATAAAGACTGGCCGAGTCGACCTCAATTTTCTAGTCGGGTTGTTGGATGCAAAAAAATCATATCTCCTCATTCATAGGGAGTTAGAGGGAATGCCATATACCATTGGAAAGGTCTCGGAAAATGTTTTCCAACCATATAACTTGTTCTCCAATTTGATCTAGGTATGTAGGGAAACAATGCCTTCAAATATAGGGTATCCAAACTGACCAAAAATAATACTTTCAACAATCTCCATTTTGCAATATTTATCTTGGACATCTGTAGGTTTGTAATATTTATCTTGGACATTTGTAGTATCCCCTTGTCTTTGAAATCAATGAAAACAATATTTCCAACAACAAGAAGTAACAAGTAAATTCATCAAATCATAGATATTTTTGGTGAAGGTTTTCCATCAAGGTTGTCTTCTTGTAGACCTTGGTATTTATTATTGATGTTGATTGGGTGAAGAATTATTCTTCCTTTTGGTTCTAATCCCAAAGCCCAAATACTTGAAAGAAATAGGACAACTCTTTGGAGGTTTTCTTCTTGACCTCATAGGCCATTTGATTCACCTTGAATCCATTTCCCTAGTTGGATTTGGCACTGATATCCATCTCCTTCTATCACTTATTATAAGACTATAAAACCCCCAAAACTCCATTTTATTAAAGCCATTGTCTGCATCCTTGTGCCTTATTACTTGGTCAAGGTAATCCTATTAGGGATTCCCCCCTTGAGCCAGAGGATAGCTGACCTAAAGTGCATAGGATAGGTTACTGAGGTGATAGTGGTGACTATCCTAACTGTTGGCCTTGAGTTGATTAAGGATTTTATCATTAAGTACAATTTGAGTAGTAATACTCTCCATTAGTAAAAATAACATATACTAAATTCAATTATACCGTGTTTCTTTCATGAATTAGAAAACTATAAAGTAACTTTTATAGAAGTTCATTTCTAGTGGAATTCATTCATGTAATAGTATTGGGGAATTTCCTTTTTACTTCTTGTACTTTTGATCCCCATTGAGGACATTGGCAAAATTTTGATCTTTCTTTCTTTATTATGAACAATAGGATTATAAAAAATTAGGCAATTTCTCAAAAACAAATATATTTACAAACAATTAGGTCATATTCATTACAAGCATAAAACTCTTAGTGCACATTCATTTGAGGTTTAAAATAAAAATCCTTAGGTGTAACCATTTTTAGGTACAAACCTTGACACGACTATTGTGGGGCATTTTTTCCCCAAAATTCAATTTAAATGGCATTCATAATGTCCTATTAGAGCATGTAAGAAGCCATTGTTCTTTTCTAATGTAATATAATATATCAGGCTTGTAGCATAACATCACCACTTGTTTACTTGATTTCATTATATCCAAAGCCTAATAATTTGAAGACACAAGCATCTGACTAGTTGTAATGACGATGACACTGATGTGCATTTTGTTTCTTATAATTGTAGATGTTGTATGAACATGAGTTTCCATCCATATTGTATATCTACCTTTTCTTTAAATGTCCCTTCAAAAGCCAATGTTGAGATAGATCTTCCATCCATATTGTATATCTACCTTTTCTTTAAATGTCCCTTCAAAAGCCAATGTTGAGATAGATCATGATCTGCTCCTTTCCTGACACTTATGTTTTTTTTTGGAGAAAATTAGATCAATTTGTTGGTTTGTTTTTTATAGTTCACATTGTTTAAAATTTGTAGTTATTTCAATGGACAATAAGTTGGGGCTTTTGGAGCTACATGTTTATTGGAATATTAAAGTGTTGATTGCATATTCAAGGTGGTGTACATGATTATGTTTTCATGTTCTTCTCTTAACTGTTCAAAAGTGATGTACACTAAATATCTCTAGATCTTCAATTTTTTTGCATTAAGAGTTCAATAAAGTTATACCATGTTAGTGATAATTCTTGAGTGTAAATTCTTTTGGATTTTGATAGTTGTTGTGGCCATATTTGGTAGTATTTGAGCTATTTCCCTTTTAGAACTACAAGAAGGATGCAATTTATAAATTAATTTCCCCATGATCTAATTTTATATTGTAGAACCTACCACTAATCTGACTTAACCATAAATAATATACAAGTAATGAATGCAGGTTAGGTCCTTAAAATAATTTGTGAGTCCACTTATAATTCACATGTTGCACACATGCGAGACCTCTTAAAATCCTAGCTAGTATTGCTACTATTTTGACTATGGATTCCTTCAAAGTTGGCCATACCCCTCTATATTATTAAGTGGTGGCATTTCAAGCCATGGTATCCTCTTTGAGGCAGTTGATTAGACCTCCTCGTTCACAATTTGTGAAGAAATTGAATGATATTCCTAAAATTTCCCTCCCTTCAACAAAATTGTGGCATGTGGTTCTTGCCTTGGCCAGTTGGGGGGTTGATTGATCACTTTAATGGTTTATGGTCCTCCCCCAAGGCTATGGAAGCCTAGGTTTAATGGAACTGGAAGGTGCTCATCAAGGGGAAACTAACACATTTCTTTTACAATAGAGGGTTTTATGCCTTTTTGTTTGAAACCGAGGAAGATCGAGATGTCATATTCTACAATTGACCCTATTACTTTGGCACTTGGGGCATGTAATTGAATAGATGGACTCCAGAATTTAACCCAAAACATGATGTTCCTTTAACAATCCCTATTTGGGGTTCAATTTCCACACCTTCCTCTTCATTGCGAGAATGAAGATATGTTGAGATGCATTGGAAACACCTTGGAAATGTATATATATAGAACATAGATGATAGATGCAATTGTTGCATGTGATTGTATTTGTGTGGAAGTGGAATTGGAGAAAGGGTTACTCGAAGCAATCCAACTATCTCTAGATCACTGGAAACATATAAAACCTGTAGATTATGAGAAATTACCTTTAAAATGTAAGGCATGCCACGAGTATGGCCATTTTTCTAAGGACTACAAGAATTGAAATTAGGAAGAGTATCCAACTCAGAGAAAAGAGAAGAAATGGCATCAAGTTAAGATGAAAAGAACCAACACAATGCAGATGGAACCATTAGGACCATCTAAAGAACCACTGATAATTTCAGGGTAATCAAATACTTAAGGATCAAGACAATCCAACAAGCAACCCATTGGAATGGATTAAGGGAAACCATACTCTCAAGCAATATCTAACAAAACTCATAAATGATCAAAGGATGGGGGTTTATCCTTGGGATATAATAGGTATGAGACTTTGTCACAAAACTTCCCTTGAATCGAAACATTGGTAGAGCATCCAATTGAGATAGAGATGCCCATATCCATCCCATTCTTGGAATAAAACCTAGAAACATTCCCCTCTCTAGGATCAGAAAGAAATATATCTGACCACAATGAAGAAGTAGATACAAATCCATAGAAGCATGTATTGTCTTAAGGAATGACCACCCATAAGAAATATCAACCATAAGAAAACATGCACAAAAAGGCAGGTAGGAAACCATCCATAGAAGTAAGGGAAGAGAACAAGGAGAAGGAATTGGGCACACAAACCAATATAGATCAAAATATGGGTACAAGCCTCAAGAATGTTCAAAATTCAAGGTCAAGGAACCCACCAACTGGTGGGATATAAAATCCCTCAAGTAAGTAATGAATTTCATTTCCTAGAAGAATCATGAGATGGGTAGTAGGCTTAAGGTAGAATCATTAAGGCACTTGATCAAAACAGAAAAAAAAACCATCTATCCTCCTAATCTAGGAGAACAAAGGCTGAAGAAATCATCAAAATATGTAAAGAACAATGGAAGGTGAGCAAGGGACAAAAAATAAACTCAAGGGGAACTTCTAGTGGCAATTGTACATTATAGAACAACTAGATATTGCTTTTAGAATTTACTTTTCATACTTAGTACTAGATTTTGACAACTTTGTTCCATATACAACTAGGATTAAAGATAAATGTGTTTAATGTGCAGGTTCCAGTCCTATATAAAGAGAGAGTAGACTTCTAAGATTCTTTAATTGCAATGAAAGAGACAAAATCACCACAATAGTATAATTGAAGGAGATTTCAATGTAACTTTAAGTCAGAGTGAGAAGAGGGGTGATAATGTGGTTCAAGATCCCTTTAGAGAGCGAATGGTGGATATGATTTTAGATTGGGATTTGGTAGATATAAGGCGTTCTAAGGGTAGGTACACTTGGTCAAATAAGAGAATCAAGTAAGGACATATTTCAACTCACTTGGATTGCTTCTTGATTTGAATTGACTTTCTTTTGACAAATAACATGATTTCATCAAGGATCCTTCCATGGGAGGCTTCAAATCATAGGCCTATTGTTATGGTAATTCATGATGTTTTAGATCAATCCCTTTCAAATTTAATCCTTTATGGTTCTAGGATGAGATGGTGGTGAATATTATCTAATGTGAATAGAGGAAGTGGATCGATGGATCTCCTATGTATATTTGGGAACATAATTTAAACAATGTGAAGACAACCTTAAAGGAATGGGAAAATCGACTTACTCCTCACCTGAAAGAGAAAAAGAGGACATTAAAACAATTGGCCATCATTCAAAATAGGCTAGAAAGTGAATACTTGTCTGGTGATATGCTAAAGGAAGATAATACAATGTTTCAAAAATATCATAAAGCTTTGACATAGGAGGAAGAATGATGGAGGTTAAAATCATGCAGCCTTTGGCTAAGATTAGGGGACAAAAATACTAAATATTTTCACAGGGAAGCTAAAGAAAGAACTATGAGGAATTTAGTAAAATATATTACTATAGAAGATGGAAGGACTCTTAGTCAATTTTCATAAATCAAAGATGCCACGTGGTCTCACTTTGAGGCTTTGTATATGGAAAGTGAAGGGGCGGATCCTAAAGACACAAAAACAATTCTAGAGAACATCTCATTGATCATCTCCCCAAATGAGAATAAAGAGCCAATGAAGGATATTTTTGAGGAGGAAATTCAAACATGGTCTTGCCCCAGACAAATCTCTTGGGCTTGATGTTTTCACTATTCATTTTTTTGGAGAATGTTGGGATATCATTAAAACAAATCTCAAACACATGCTTCAATAAGTTTAGAAGTCCTGTAGGATTGGAGGATGTACCAACTCTTCACTTCCGACGTTCATACCAAAAGAAGCCAACCCCCTTAATTTTCAATATTTTGACCTATTTCACTTTGTAATGCTTCCTATAAAGTGTTGACCAAGATCATAGAAAACAAATTAAAACATATTCTACCCAAAATTATTTTTGAGAACTAAGGTGGTTTTATGTCAAAGAGGCAAATTGTGGACAACATTATATTTTTCCAAGAAGTAGTGCATTCTAGAAAATCCAATCAAAACAAAGGTATGATAATTAAATTGGATATGGCATATGCATTCAATAGAGTGTGCCACTCTTTTCTTTTGGACGTTTTCTTTAATTTTGGTTTTATTTATTCTTTCATTTGTTGGATTTCGACTTGCATTTTCAATTCCTAGATTTCCCCATTAGTAAATGGAAGGTCCTCTTCCTTCTTCAATGGAAGTAGAGGGCTACAAAAAGGATTCCCCCTATCCCCTATTATTTATATTATAATGGTAGAATATTTAAGCAGGAAACTTGAATTAGAAAGGTGGTCAGGTAATCTCCCAAGGATCAAAGTGGTAAGAGGTGTCAAAAGCATTAATCACTCGTAATTAATTGATGATACCATTTTATTGAGTGGAGCTTCAACCATTATTGCAACCATGTTGAGTGGAGCTTCAACCATTATTGCAACCAGGTTAACAAATTTTCTTGATCTCTTTACTTAAACATTTAGAGGTAAAATAAATCATCATAAGTGTCAAATTTGTTTGTGGAATGTGATCAAGGGATGTTTGCAAGCAATATCCAGAATTATCTTGATTCCTCATCAGGAAACTTGGACTTCTTTCAGATATCTAGGAATGCCTATCAACCTATCTAATCCTACAAACCAATCTTGGCAAAGTGTGCTTAAAAAATTCAAGTTCAAGTTCCAACAATGGGGGGCACATTCGATAAATTTAGGAGGAAGAGTAGTGCTAATTAAATGTGTCCTCTTAGCATTGCCAATTTTCCAGTGCTCTTCTCTTTTAGCTCCAGTGAGTGTCATGTGACAATTGGCTCAAGAGTTATGAAATTTTTATGGAGAGGGGGTAAAGGTAACTCCAAGAAATTTCATTTAGAAAACCGAGAAACTGTAAGGGCCCCAAAAGAACATGGTGGACTAGGCACCAAGGATCCATCGCTAATGAACCTAACTCTTGACGCAAAATTGCTTTGGAGACTCATCTCTGGTCAACATTCACATTGGAAAATAATTCTTCTGGAAAAAAAAAAACATTTCTCAAGCAACCGAAAGAGGTGCCTATATACCCTTCAAGAAATGAAGAATGGTTCATCGATCTAGAAACTATTAGAATCATCAATCCCTCTCTTGCGATCTAAATTTTCTTGGTTTCCAAGTAATGGGCAACACATTAGCATATGGTCAGACTTAATAATGGTCAAGACAATGCTAAACAACTATCTTGGTTAAAGGTGGTTGACATTTCAATAAACATGGAAAGGTAATAATCTTGGATGAAACACATGGTAACAATACTTTGCTAATTAATTTCCATCTACCTTTTTTCCTCTAGTGGTATCATAAACTCCTTGTTGCTTCTTAACAATTTTTTTGATAGTTTATACTAGATTTTATATTATCTTTTCTTTAACTTAACATTTGATTTCACCATATCAATATATTCACATGGTGGTACCTCGGGAACATGCATACATATCATAGCCCCAAGTATGCTGCTTGGACTCATAATCATTCACTAGTCATGCATTTGCCTTAAAATTTATTCTAAAATATTTACACATAATTTAATATATTTAAATCATAAAACATTATAATTCATCTCACCTAGCTTGAGACTTGACAAATAAACCACATTGTTACAACATGTTAATGATTTGATTTAATATAATC
>ML781223.1:244829-304496 GCA_009831015.1 Picea engelmannii | reverse complement strand
ACATTATGGGGCAGGATCTGCTGGACGTCGTGGAGGATGCTCGATCGAGAGGGGTGATCAATCCTTTGCTAAATAGCACTTATTTAGTCTTGATTCCAAAATCCAATCATCCTAAACAGTTCAAAGACTTTCGTCCCATTTCTCTTTGCAACTTATGTTATAAACTAATATCCAAGATTATTTCCAATAGAATTCGCCCTATACTCTCCAAAGCACTTTCAGAGGAGCAACTTGGCTTCTTGAAAGGTAGACAGATTTTAGATGTTGTTGGTGTCGCACAGGAATGCATTCACACTTTAATTTCTAAGAAGCAACAAACTATCCTTCTCAAGCTGGATCTCAAGCAGGCTTTTGACTGTGTCAATTGGAACTTTTTGCACCTTATTCTTTTGCAGAGTGGCTTTGGGGTGGCTACTACCAAATGGATTTTAGGCTGTATCTCCTCGGCTACTATGGGTGTTCTGATCAACGGGGAACCCACTAAAACTTTTCGATGTGAGAGAGGGCTTCATCAAGGATGCCCGCTATCACCTCTCCTTTTTATCTTAACCCTTGAAGCGCTCAGTATCCTTCTTAAGTTTAGTCAAGAGAAGGGCCATCTAACAGGAGTAAATTTCTCGGGTCTGTCACACATCCTACATATTCTCTTTGTAGATGATGTGCTTATTTTAACAAAGGCCAGTCTTGCGGAATGGTCTCTTTTACACTCTATCATTATTACCTTCTGCGCAGCTTCGGGACTGGTGTTAAATCTACAAAAATCTCTCTTCCTTGCTTTAAACACACAGGAGCATATCTTAACAAACTTGCAAAATTTGTTCGGTATTGAAGCAGCAGACCTAAAGAAGGGGTTTTCCTATCTTGGGTTTTATATCAAATCCACCAGATACTCCAAAAATGATTGGCTTTGGCTACTTGATAAATTTGAGAGCAGAATCCATCACTGGTGTAACAAGCATCTCTCCTTGGGAGGGAGATATATTCTCATCAAATCCATATTGGAGAGCCTTCCAGTCTATTGGATGGCGCTAGCAAAAATCCCGGCCACTGTTCTTAGCTCGATTCGACAACTGATTTTCTCCTTTCTGTGGACTGGCAGCAAATTGACAGGTTACCATTTATGCAACTGGGAGGTTATTTCAAAACCTAAGAAAATGGGCGGTTGGGGACTCAAGAATCTGCCCTTCTTCTAGAGGGCGCTCTCAGCAAACACCCTTTGGTGCATTCTCATGAAGCCTGGTCTCTGGAGTAAGGTTATAAAGGTGAAATATTTTCCACAGATTCTGGTTCATCTCTGGCTCAGATCGGCCACTGAGGGACACACTGAAGGTTCTCATACTTGGAAAAATCTGTTAAAAACCCTTCCCATCATTCTCCAATGGATCTCGTGGAAGCTTGGAAACGGTTATCAAATTGAAGTGGGCAGGGACGTCTTGCTGGGATTGGGCAAGCATGCCTTGCTTTCTACAAATCTGCTGGAACATCTACATAGAAAAAACCTTTTCTTCCTTTTTCAATACAAATCGGTTCAAAGCGGGGGTCATTTAAGTGACTGCTGGCTCAGGAGTGATGAGCTAGATTTGGACGCAACACTGGCAATTGAATGGAATGGCTATACTCGCAGGCTTATGGAATCGGGCGTTCGCTTACTAGACAAACCCGACTCGCTCTTGTGGACAGGTGGGGACAGATCCGGAGCTCTTACCACAAAAAATGCCTACGGGGCTCTGGCTGCCAAGTGCTGGACTATAAATTCTGAGTGAGGGCATGGTGCGATCTGGAGGAGAAAATGTTCGATAAAATTGAAACTTTTCGCCTGACTTTTAATTGAAAACAAACTTCTGCTATGGCCGAATCTCCAAGCTCGGGGTTGGGAGGGACCCAGTCGATGTTGTCTATGCAAATCAAATGAAGAGACGAGCACACATCTATTCATAGATTGCTCATTCTCCAGATTCTTTTGGAACCTCATCTCCCCTGCACTTATGCCCTCATCCACTTGGACAGGTACCAGTCCATCTTTTTGCTTCCAGAACTAGTCGAGGGTCGCTACCAACCAGGTAAAGATACTGATTCTTCTTTGTTGGCTTTTATGGAAGAACAGGAACGCAACATTGTTTGAGGATAAACCACCTTCTGTTCACAGAGTGGCCTGCTCCATTTTCGTTGAGATAACAGGGGATAGAAATCAACCACCAATTACAATACCTTGCAGACCCATCTTTACAGTTCCACTTGATAGAGTGGTGGCCTGGTTCGATGGAGCGGCACAACATGATGGTTTATACTGCGGGGCTGGTGGAAAGATAACCATAAACCCTCAGACGAGTTACCGGTGGACTCTAAACTGCGAGCAAGGATCCAATATGAAAGCTGAACTCATGGGAGCATGGGCGTCCTGTATCCTGGCAAGACGATTACATATAAGTGAACTTTTACTGCTTGGTGACTCCAAAATTACCATTGATTGGCTGAACGAACGTGCTGATTTCCATGTTGCGGACCTGATGAGCTGGAAAGAGAGAACTCGAAAAGCGACCCAGCTGCTCAATCATATTACTTTCTCCCACATCTACAGAGGGGAAAACATGGAGGCTGATATTCTTTCAAAAAAAGCACTAACTTTGCCTTCGAGACACATTCTCTTTACAAGATGGGAAGAAGGCAACGAGGGACCCACCTCGAGGATCAATCTTTGAAAGACTGGACTTGCGAGCTGCCCATCCATGGGATTGATTCTGGTCTTGATGGGACTAGTTCTCCTTTTGTTTTGTGTAGAATGTTTGATTCATCGGCATAATGCTTGTATTTCCTCGTGGTTAGATATGTTATAACAAACTTGTATACTTTTATATCCTTTTGAATATAAAGCATATTTTTTCTCGTTGAAAAAGAAAAAAAAAACAAAGTCAATTACTTTTTTGCTCATGAGTCCAATGACCAAATACTTATAGTGGGGGTGATAATTTAATCTTTGCTACTAAATACTTCTAATGCATGCTTTCTTTTTTATGGTTATTAGAAAAAGAGAACTTGTAAATCAAGTTCAAGTTATAAACATAATTTAAAATTTAAATTAATAATTTTAAATATATAAGTTAGTAATATTAAAAAACAATAAAGAAAGATGTTTAGAAATATTATTTTTGTTAAATAATTATTAAGATGGATAAATCTCTCTGAACATAAGCACACAGGTTGTATAGCAACGCAGTTGGGAAATATATGTTGAACAATAAAACTTAATATAACTAAATGCATAAGTAATGGATAATCTTTGTCAAAAGATAATACATATAATAAAGAAGAATAGCATTATTGTTTATGAAAACATGACAATGATAAGAATAAAGAAAAAACAAGTAAAAACATTAGGCAAAAACATTTAGCATAAGATTGTGTAAAAAATAAACAAAAAAGTAAAATGTTCAATGTGCAGTTAAACTTAGTAAATAATTGAAATGTTCAATGGGGAGGTTAGCATATGTGGGAAGCAAAAAAGTAAAATGTTCAATGGGGAGGTTAGCATATGTGGGAAGCAAATAAGTGAAATGTTCAATGGGAAGGTTATCTTATGTAGGAAACAATGTAAAGTGTTTGGACTAAAAACATTTAGGAAAAAACTTTGTAAAAATAAGCAAGAAGGTAAATTGTTCAATGTGAAGTAAACCTTAGTAAAATTTTAAAGTGGAGAAAAACTTAGTAATTAAATAGTAAATTTTCAATGTGGAGTAAAACTTATTAAGTAAATAAGTGAAGTGTTGAATGGGGAGGTTAGCATATGTAGGAAGTAATGTAAATAAATGAAGTGTTCAATGGGGACGTTAGCATATGCAAGAAGTAATGTAAAGTGTATGTAGGTTAGGATGGGCAGGGATAAATGCAAAGTGTCAGCACATTAGAATTGCAAGAAGAAAAATGGGTAGAGTTGTCAACATAAGAGATGGAATTTAGCTTGTGCGAGAAGCACTGTAAAGTGCGCGAAAGATACGATGTGCGAGAACCAGTGCAAAGTGTTCACACATTAGAATTGTAGGAAGCAAAGTGGGTAGAGTTCTGTGCACGATATCTATGTCAATGTTCGTCAAGATTATCTGTGACCATGTATAAATTCTGAAACCGTCTTACATATATCGTTTACTAAATTAAAATGTGCTATATACTTATACTTGAAATTGGTAGTTTTCAAATTTATTGTACAAGATAATATCTTTGTTTTTCTATATAAATTGGTAGTTTTCAAATTTATTGTACAAGATAATATCTTTGTTTTTCTATATATATATATATATATATATATATATATATATATATATATATATATATATATATATATATATATATAATTTTATAATGAAACCTTTTACATTTTTGGTTGTATCTGTCCTAGAAGTTGAGACCGAGTAGCGATTACAAAAGTTTGAACAAGTCTGAAATATATGTTGCATAATTTAATATGGGAAATAGTTGATTGGGTTAATGCCTTGTGTTTGCAATTGATTTCTACTTTAGTGGTTGACTATGCATTTGAGAAATAATATTAAGATCATGGAAAAATTTATTGCAAGATGCCATAGCAATGGGAAGGGAACAAGAGATTGGAAAATAATGACAGAATAACTAAATCTTTGGTTTGACTCTTTGTATTGTGTAGAAGTAAATGTGCTTGGACATAAAGGATAGACGTGAAGTTGTGGAAGCTTCACACAAAAAGGTCAATAAAAAGTGTGTGGAGGCTAGGATGTGCGAGAAGCAATTGACGTAAATTTCTCCATCAAGGAGATCAGATTTAGCATTAGACTATGTAAAAAAGAGAAAAAAACATGTAGTAGAAAACTTAGTAAAAAGGAGTATGCAGAGGCGAGGATGCATGGGAAGTAATGTAAAGTGTGTCAAGGTTAGGATTTGTTGGAAGAAATGCAAATTGTGTAGTGGTTAGGATGCACGGGAAACAATGTAAAGTGTGCACAGGTTAAGTTTTGTGAGAAACAAATGGGGTGGAGCTCCTTGCACAACATATGTTCCTTGTGCACAACCTTTAAATTGAGAATATAATATCAAAAAAATGGTCATTGGTGTGACTGTTTGTCTAAGAAAATCCCAGGAAAGATAATGTGCAGAGGACTAAAGAGATGAAAAACAATGCAAAGGGAAAGGAATTCTGAAACTTCTAGGTTAATAGGAAAAACACTTTTTTAAACGAGAATAATGGACCATTAAATAAAATACCTATAAGAAAGAAACAAAGATATATAGAAATTGGTATTAGCTTTTCACACATCACAAAACAAATAAGACTAAGGAATTACTAAATGAACAAAGGGAAATAAGAGGAAAATTACATGTAATGGACGCTTGACCTACCAAAAATGAAATGTTCAGTTGATTTGTATTTAATTGGTTTAATATGCACTTGAAAAATTATATTAAAATCACAACATCTTAATAGAAACATGCCAAATCATGGTGAGGGGAACAACAGTTTGGAAAAGAAATGATAGAATAACTAAATATTTGGATCAAGTCCTTGTTTTCTACAGAAGTGAATGTGTGTGGAGAAATAGGGAAATCACAAAGTTGTCAGAGTGTCGCACATAGAAGCTACTAAAATGAAGTGGGTGAAGGTTAGCATGTGCGAGAAGAAAATGGGATATAGTTCTTCACACAATACATTCCATTTAACATAGAACTATGTAAAACAAGTAAAAAAATCTAGCATAAAATTGTGAAAAGTATGCAGAGGTGAAGATGCGAGGGAAGCAATGCAGAGTGCACCGAGGCTAGCTGATCCAGATTATTTTTGGCACGAAATGAGAGCAGAGATGTAATAAATAAATGTACATATATGTATCTAATATCCAATAATATAACATAGATTTATCATATATATAAACATAAACACATAGATACAATAATACACAATTTCTATTAATGAGCGAAATGTACAAAACTGTAGAAATATAAAGTGAAAGACTTGTTAGAATGGTGGCAACTTATCTTTGAGAAGAGATGTGATGACTACTCACATTCGCAAGAATATTATTGTTACAATGAGGCTCCAAAGGCCTTTTTAACATAAAGAAAATCCAAAACCCTAACCCCGAAAGATGAAAATCCAACAGTTTTGTGGATCCCATTTTGGGTAGTTTGGTGTATCAACTTCCCAGGGGGCATAAATTTGGCATACGATATTTGTTTGGGGTGCATGATAGCTCATTGGAAAAGTATCAACAAGGAGATTCATTTTGGGGGCTCAATCAAAGCCTTTCACTATCATTGAGGTGATTGATCATGAAAAAACTTCGTTTAGGCCCTCAAAATGGCCCCAGAAGTTTGGAACTGCTAAAAATAGTAAGTTTCCAGAAGATTGTTTTGAGCCAGTTGGAATAGGTGGGTGGCCACTGATATCCACCTGGATCAATAACATGTGCTCAAAGCAGTCTAATGTGTGAGGAGGCTAGGATGCGTGGGAAACAATGAAAAGTGTTCGCAGGTTAGGATTTGTGGAAACATATGCAGTAGAATTCCCTATACAACATATGTTCCTTGTACACAGGGTTGAAATTGACAATAGTATATCAAAAATTGGTTATTGGTACCACTTTTTTTTTTTTCAAAGTTCAAAAAGACAATGTGTAGACGAATGAAGAGATGAAACATTGTGCAAAAGTAGAGGAATTCTCAAACTTCCAGCTTAACAAGAAAATCGGTTTTTTAATTGAACCTGAGAAAAGACAACGTGCAAAGAACTGAACATATGAAATACAATGCATAAGCAGAGGAATTTTCAAAGTTATAGCTTAATAGGAAACCTGCTTTTGTAAATGACATGAATGTAGAAGAAGACAATGTGTAGGAAAGTGTTGGTAGACTGGACAATGTTTAATCACCATTGCTAATCTCTAAGGATGTTTAAGCCTAAAAAATAACCTTAACAAGACAAATCCTCCATTTTTTAAAACAATTCAATGGAGTAGCATAAATTCTCATCATAGACAATTTAAACAAAACCTGTCAATGGAGTTGGTTTGTTAAGTAAACATTCACAAAGAAAGAAAGGCCTGAGAAATGACCAGAGTGTATTCTATTGAGTATTCACAATATGACACAAAATTTACAAATCATAGCATAATGGTCAAAATATCATTTCATAGAATGAAAGTAAATATCCACATATGTAGAGAACTTAGCATGATATTTCATTGAAAAATCATAAAGAGTGAACACATAATTGACTATTCAGTTTGAAACTCAAAGCCTAGAAAATGAGTGGCCATCTATGCCAAAATAGTTCTTGGGCAAGCCCAAAAAAATATACAATTGTGTTTTAAATAATATTTGTAAAAAGTATAAAAGTCAAAATAACATTTTGCAAAATAAAATTAAATATCCACATATGCAGAGAACATAACATGATATTTCATTGAAAAATCATAAAGAGTAAACATACTTGAAAATTTAGTTTGAAACTCAAAGCCTAAAAAATCACTAGCCATCCATGCCAAAATAATTCTTCGGTAAACTAAAAAATATACAATTGTCTTTTAAATAATGTTTGTAAAAAGTAAAGGCATTTGTTCAAATAGACTGGGATTGGGGCTCCCGTGGACCATTAAATATAAAAAATACTTGGAAGAAATAAATAAAGATAGTTAGAAACCGGTCTTAGGTCTTCACAGGTCATAAAACAAATAATTATGATCAATTACTAAGTCGACAAAAGAAAAGGAGAGCAAAAGCAGATGCAATGGATCCTTGAGTACTTACCAAGAAGGAAATGTTTTGTTACTCTGGTTTATGTGTTGTTGCTATGTATGTTCCTTTATAACATTTGTTACCTTGGGCTTCTGTTGAAGTAACTACCCGTGGTAGTTATTATGGGTTAACAATCTATTCCAAGGCATTCTTGACCCAGTGATCAATATGGTCCTTGATTGCTAGAATGGTGATTTCTTGTTTAAATCGAAGCATGAAAATGTCTTCCTCTACTTCTTTGAATTCCACTTGGAGTTGGTCGATGGATGGCAAGTGGTCCTCATTGTCATTAAAACATGTAACAAGCCACTATTTCAGTTCTTCTTCAGGAAACTCCATGAGGTTGTCAAAGTCATTAGCTAATGAAGTCTTCATTCCCCCCAAGTGACTATCAAGTTCCTCTTTAGTGATCATGGATGAATTATTGAAAAGTTGTGGACCCTGCAGTTCTTTAACAACATCAAATGCTTTTAAAATAGCATTGCCTCTCCTTTCATTGATTTTTTTGCAAATAGCTATGGCATCTTGCAACATTTTTACTCGTTCTTCCCAACCTACATTTATTTGCTTTATTCTTCTGTTTGAGAGTAGTCCCTGCTGATTTCTTTGATGGTTAGTCATACTAGTGAGCCGTGTGATGAAATCATTTCACTCATTTTTGCAGTAGGCTTCATCATGTTGGAAATATCTTTATAAAGGTCCAATAAAACTTCAAATCCCTTGTGAAAGACCATGTAGACTGGTGCTGACCTCCCACGCCTGTTTGATTATATCGAGTCTGTTGTTAATGTTATTAACAAAATAGAGTTTGACTCCATTCAACAATTGAATCACTTTCCTGATTGGATTTGAGGTTCCTGTAGTACTTGGAGGAGTCTCTTCTTCTAGAAGTATCACCAATGGTTGTGCAAACAGTGGCGTGGGAGTCAGTTCCTCCTCAAGTTCACTTATTCTTTTCTTCAATTTAATGGTTTGCAAATCTTATTCTGAAATTGAATCTGTAAGAGCATATCATGTAGAATGATGTAGTTGCATGATTTCATATGGTGCAACTACTGAGATATCGAATATTTATCTTAATTTTTGAACCACCTTTTTGTTTTTGACACTGACCTTCTCTATCTGCAACTTCTTTTCGTTATTATTGTATCAAGTATTGTGCAGTGTCAAGGACTAGTCCTCAAAAAACATGGGTTCCTTTGTTGTGAGGTCCTATGTAATCTCTTGGATTTTAGAAATTCTATGGGCTACCCAGTCCAGTAGATGTGTACCCTCGATCTCCATATCATCAACATTTCCTGGGATTCCTGGATCTTGTGAATTGAGTCTATTTGAGATTCATTTCCTTTTCTATTGGGACACTGTATGTGCCCGTTCAATATTGGTAGGAGGTGGTTTCTCTCCACTGTCACCTATAACACAACCCCCATTACTCTCTTCTCTGTTTAACTTGTGTTTTTCTGTTCTTTTCCTAGAGGAGGAACTCTTACGTGGATAGGGATTGGAAAAAGACTAGACATTAGTACTACTCCCACCTCCCTTTGTCTTTCTTTATTGTGGCTTCCGTATTTGAACTTATTTCTGTCAAAAATCCCTCACTGCATGCATTCTTGTCCTTTTTTGAGGGATTGTCATGTTAGAAAAACAAGATCACAGAGCAATAAAATAAAACAAATGCGGAAATACATCACAAAAGATACACAATAGAATAGAGACACAGATATGCATGGTTCACCCAGTGTGGGCTACGTCTACCAAAGAAATTTCCAGGTCCTTCCTTTTCATTATCCAACAAAATGAAGAGATACAAACTACAACTCACTCATTGTAACTTCCTCTTCTTTCTCTCACAATGTCCTCCCTCAAATTACAATATTCACTATCATACACATCCATAATACAATTCCATCATAAAAGAGGGTTGCCTTCTAGGGAAAAAAAAACCCTAACATAACTTCTACCATCAGATCTATGACCTTATAATGAATGGTCCAGATTGACTACGAAATTACAATATTTGAATTAGGAAGATAATCAGGCTCCATGACCAACAATCTCCCACTAGGAAATTGATCAAAACAATTTCACCGTGTTGTACCTGCTGGACTATGATCCACCTTGGACTTGGAAAATTTCTCATCTTCACTTTCATGTTTGAAGGCCAACCAAAATTGAGCAGGAACTCAATTTCTCCCTAGTTACTACCTTTGTTAATATGTCTGCAGAATTCTAGCTAGTATGTATCTTTTCCAACTTCAAATGTCCATCTTCTAAGACATATCATATGAAATGGTACCTGATATGTATATTCTTAGTCTTTGAGTGGAAGGATGATTTATTTTCAAGATTAATGACACTTTCGTTGTCACAGTAAAACCTGCTATTCTCCTACTTCTTTCCCAATTCCTCCATAAACCTCTGTAACCAAATCATCTCTTTGCTAGCCTCTGTAGCAACAACATACTTTTCTTTCATTGTTGAAAGTGAAACAACCTTTTTCATTTTTGAAATCCAACTTACTGTTGTTTCACCTATAGTAAAACATACCCTGTGGTGCTCCTCTTGTTATCTTTATCACCTTCCATATCTAAATCAACATATCCATGGATAATAACATATGAACCTCCGAAAAATAATGCATGAGTAGCAGTACCTCTCAAATATCTGAGAATCCACTTTAATTCCTCCCAATATTCTTTACCTAGATTGTTCATATACCTTCTCACAACTCCTACTGCATGTGCAATATCTGGTCTTATGCAAACCATCACATACATCAAGCTTCCAACTATTGATGAAAAAGGGACCCTGGACATGTATTCTATCTCCTCCCGTGTCTTGGGACACATTTCCTTAGTTAATTTGAAATGGATGACCAAAGGTGTACTAACTGGTTTTACATTCTGAATTCTAAACCTCTCCAACACCTTCTCTATGTACTCACCCTAAGACATTGTCAATTTGCAATTTTTCTTGTCTCTTTTTTTTCTCATACCAAGGATTTTCTTTGCAGCACCCAAATATTTCATTGCAAATGAATTAGATAATTTATTTTTGAGCACGTTTATATCATTCATATTAGACCCTACAACAAGCATGTCATCTACATACAATAGAAAGATAATATAACTTCCATTTTCTAGCTTTTTATAATAAACACAGTGATCAAAATGTCATCTACTATAACCTTGTTCATTCATAAACCTATCAAACTTCAAATACCACTTCCTTGGAGCTTGATTTAGGCCATACAATCTCTTCTTCAACCTGCATACCAAATTATCCTTTCCTTTGACCTCATACCCCTATGGTTGTTGCATATAAATATCTTTCTCCAAATCCCCATGGAGAAAATATGTTTTTACATCTAACTGTTCAAGATGAAAATCTTTTACTTACAAAAGGCTTAAAATAGTCCTAATTGAAGTCATATTAACAATAGGAGAAAATATTTCATCAATATATATACCTTTATTTTGTGCAAGCCCCTTTACAACAAGTCTATCCTTGTACTGCTTTTCTCTTCCATCTTCCTCCTTCACCCTGTAAACCCATTTATTCTGCAATGCTCGTTTTCCAGCAGGAAAATGAACCAAGTCCCAAGTCTGGTTATTTTCCAAGGAGTACATTTCCCCTTTCATGCCTTGCTCCCACTTCTTTTTAGTTTCTACCTACATTGCCTATTCATAACTTTCTGTTTCACCATAATTAATCAACAATAAATAATACAATGAATGAGAGTATCATTTAGGGGGCCTACTTAACTTGGTATATCTTCTAACAATACTTGCAGGAGTTTGAGGTAGTTGATGCTCATGTTTTTGTACATTTTGATTTTCTGGTACCTTTGGAATTTCTTTTTTCAGTGATCTCATCAAGCACTGTGTATTCTGGTTTTTCTTTTTCCTGTTTATTTCCTTGCAATTGATCTTTGTACATGAACTTATCATTGAATATGACATCTCTACTCCTAATGATTTTGAGATTTTCATAATCCCATAAACAATAACCAAAATCATTAACACCGTATCCAATAAAGGTACACTTGTATTTTTCCTCAAGGTTTGTTCTATTTTCTTTATCAATATGGACAAATGCTTCACAACTGAAAGTCTTCAAAAAATAATAGTTTACCTTTTTACCTGTCCATGCCTCCTCTGGAATTCCACCATCCAAAGAGCTTGAAGGTCCTCTATTTATTAAGTAAACAACAATATCTACAACATCTACCTAGAAATGAAAGGGAAACCCAACATGCAATCTCATACTCCTTGCATGCCCCATGATTGTCATGTTCATCCTTTCTGAAACACCATTTTCTTGTGGTGTTCCTGGAACTGTTTTATCTCTACGAATCCCATGGTATCAACAGTAATCATCAAAATCATTGCTACAATATTCACCTCCATTGTATGATCTGAGACACTTCAACTTTTTTCCTGTTTCATTCTCAACCAAAGCTTTCCATTTCTTAAAAGTATAAAAAACATCAGATTTTTGTCGAATGCAATAAACCCTAGTTTTTCTAGTTTCATCATCAATTAAAGTAACATAATAATGAGATCCACCAAGAGATGATACCTGAGTTGGTCGCCATACATATGTATGCACAATCTATAACTTTTCACTTATTTTTTTTTTCCTAACTCTGAGAAATCTGACTCTCTTCTGTTTCCCATAAACACAATGCTCACAGAAGTCCAAATCAATTTGTTTAATATTTCAAAACAAATTTATTTTGTGAAGTATCTGCATCCCCTTCTCACTCATGTGACCAATCCTATGATGCCACAATGTTGTATCCACTCCCGTAGAAGCTAAAGAGATAGACGAGTCAATATTACCAATACATAAATACAATGTACCTACCTTCTTTACTTTTTCCATCACCAGTGATCCTTTGGTGACCTTCCACACCTTATCCGTAAATATAGATATATAGCCTTCACTTTCCAACTTCCTTGTTGAAATTATATTTTTCCTTAGATATGGAACATGTCTTACCTCTTTCAACAACCATTGGTTTCCCTTCTTTTGCTTTATTTGTGCCTTACCCATTCCAACAATTTTGCATGGTGCATCACCACCCAAATGAACCCATACAAAATCACCTTGAACATAATATTGAAAATGTTTCCTATGGGGTGTGGCATGAAATGAAGCCCCTAAATCTACTACCCAAGACTCATAAATATTATCTACATAAAGAATCAAAGCATATTGTAACACATCACCTGTTACATTTGCTTCCTATTTTTTCTCTTGTTGTGCATCTCTTTGTTTCTTTGGAGCTCTGCAGTCTTTCTTCATATGTCATTTCTTCCCACAATTCCAACACTATATCTTTCCCAGTATGGATTTGGATCTTCCCTTCATATAATTCCCATGGTTCCATGAGCCCTTTCCTCTATCCTTTTGTCTTCCCCTATTCTCCATGGTCAATGCATTACCTGATGTCTCACCTGTGATTTTCCATCACATTTCCTCGCTAAGGATAACATCAACAAAATCATCAAATTCTAGAGTATTTGAACTAGAGATAGAGTTACTTACAACCATGACCAAGCCATTGCAGCTTTTTGGTAATGAGCATAGGATTAGAAGAGCCTTGACCTCATCATCAAAGTCCACTTTTACAAAAATTAGTTGATTAGTAACCATATTAAATTCATTTAAATGATATGTAACAGACTAACCTTCTGACATATTCATATTAAATAATCGATTTATTAGAAATACCTTATTGGACATCGAGGGTTTTTCATACGGTTTAGCCAATGCGTCCATCAAATCCTTCATTGTATTTTCTTTTGAAATATTGAAATCCACTGACACTGCCAGGCTCAGTCGTATCATTCCTAGTGCCTTTCTATAAAAAACCTCCCATTCTTTGTTCTTCATGGCTGTAGGATTCTTTGCTATTCCTTCCAATGGTAGGAATAGATCATTCTGATATAAATAATCTTCCATCTACATCTTCCATAACTGGTAGTTTTGGCCGTTAAATTTATCAACCCTAAACTTTCCATTTTCCGCCATTTCTCCCACTAGAACCAGGAAACCTCTTTTCCTGCGAGTTACCTTTCACTCTGATACCAATTGTTAAAAAAACAAGATCACAAAGCAATAAAAAAAACAAATGTGGAAATAAAACACAAAAGACACAAAATACAATAGAGACATTGATATACTTGGTTCACCTAGTGTGGGCTACGTCCACCAGAGAAATTGCCAGGACCTTCCTTTTCATTATCCATCAAAATGAAGGGATACAACCTACAACACACCCGTTGTAACTTCCTCTTCTTTCTCTCACAGTATCCTTTCTTAGAATACAATATTCACTCTCATACACAACCACAATGCAATTCCCTCATAAAATAGGGTTTCCTTCTAGGGAAAAAAACCCTAACATAACTTCTATCATCATATCTACAACCTTATAATCAATGGTCTAGATTGACTACGAAATTACAATATTTGAATTGCAAAAAAAAAAAAAATTTGGCCCCCTCGTGGATGGGGGGGCATGAATTGTGTATCCTGCAGTTTCTTTGACCTGTATATGACTTAGGAGGATAATCATGCTCCACAACCAACATGTCACTGGCTTCTTCATCAATGGTAAAATATTCATAATAACAACAAGATGACGAAAAATTCTCACTAGCCAACACTTAATGTATTCACACCAATGTTACATATTTATAGTACAATGGGTGATGCCACCTCATAGAGAGATTTTCTCCATATCCTAAAATCATGCATGATGACTAGGCTAGACAATCTTGACTAACTCAATAGTCATCACTTGAGGATATATTACTAATATACGAAATGAATAATACAAATATAGGTGACAATTTAGACTTATTGATTGGTTAAGGTAAGCCATAGGCTAACAATCCCCCCCTCAATCACAAGTCCGATCAATAATACCAACAATAAAGCATAAAATGGTATCAATTCGAAGTCTTCTTACTGAAACTTTGTGCTGAGCCTCAATGAAGAACTGCCTGGAAAACCACCAATATGGATGTTGAATGGTCCATCTGGAATGAACTGGAAGAGAGTTGAGATATGGAAGTGAACATCTACAACATCTGAACATTTCCTGATTGCTTGAAAATTCGATCATTTTCCAAGTATTTGAGCTAGAATAATCTAATATCTTCTTCTAATTGGTGAACATGTAGTATCACCACTCTACTATTAGTATATCACTGAAGTGTTCTCTGAATATGTGGTTTGGGATGACCACTAGCCAATTGATACCATGTATCTAATGGTTTTTGGATGACCACTAGCCAATTGATACCATGTATCTAATGGTTTTTGGATGACCACTAGCCAATTTTGACACTTTTAGGTGTCCAACAACATCCCAATGTGTAATGCATATGATTCAATTGCAAGTCATTGAACCATAATCCTGCTAAAGTTTGCCAACTCTGAAAAATCTCACTATGTAATCATGTGAGCTAGGATGCATGCAATTTGTTCACTTAATGTAAACTCCAATCTGATGGGAGCGAACCAAGAGAAGTAATCAACTTCTAGTCTGACACATCCCTGAAAATTCCTGGCAACTCAATCAAATGCCAAGCTGCAATGCAAAAGTATCCTCTTCTCCTCTACTAGGTTGAATGACCATCCATGTGAACCAAATGTCCACATAATTGCTCTAAAAATCAAAATCAACATCCCAATTATGTATGATTCAACTTAAACATATTGAACCATAATTATTCTAAAGTTTGTCATCTACAGACCACAATTTCCCATTTGGAAAATTTCATGCCCATCTAGCATACTTGTTGTCGAAAATTTTAGTCTGACAACCAATTCTATCATCAATTCCCCCCTTTTTTCAGCTGAAAGGAGAGACCACAAGTGGTTTCATGAACCTTTGTCACTGTAATTTTGAACTCCCCCCCTTAAGGTGCATGAGAGTTTCATCATTGTACTCCCTCTTCTAGGATTAAGAGAGTATCATACTTATTCCATTTGTGTACAACATGAAGTGGGCATGCAGAAAAAACCACATGCTATCTCATCCCATGAGGGCCATGATCGAAAGCTAAGCCCTAAGGGGACCACTTATGTGAGGTACACAAATGTTATGTGCTGCTAGATTGTTCTTTACTCGAGATTCAATTCTACGGTAAGAATTATATGATCGCTTGGTTTTTGATGACCACTGACAAGGATCAATCCACTCATAGTGAATCTTCAATTTTGCAGGTTTCTTCAGTGTTGAACATCTTTATGAAGAATGGTTATGCTTTCCACAATGATGGCAAGGATGGAGATCAAAACATTGATTTTCCTTGTGACCAACTCGATTATAATGTTGGCATTTCACATTCTAATGTTGAAAGGTGACATGTGAAGTTGAGACTTCTTGAAGGAATCCAACACTTTTGAACTTGATTGGTCTGGAATAATCAGGAATATGAAAGGTAACTTCCTTTCCATATCCAAGTCATGTTCTATTCTTGTTGTAAATGATTTCTTCCCAAGGTCTGATGATGGGCTTGGAAATATTATTTTGAACCTGTTGCTTTAAAATATGTGGAAGTGGATTTATTGTATGTTGTTGCAACATTGAAAGGTTTTTTTCACTGAACTCAAAAGAAAACACTTGAAATGTAGGTTCAAGAATATCTTCATTTTCATTTGAAAATTATTCTGAAGTTGTATCACTGTGTTGTTCTTGCACCGATTGTTTAACTTAATCATCATCATCATCATAGAGAGGATTGTGTTGAACAAAAACTAGTTTAGAACACTTCACTAGATGTTGATTTTTGAGATCCCTGATTTCATCATTCAATAGTTTGGATAGAGATTAAAGAAGTCTAACTTTCGCTTGCGTCACTTACAAACAAGTTAGCACTGATTGAAGGATATCTTTGTGAAGTTTGACTATGTTGTCTTCAACAATGTTTATTAGAGTGTTCAATAACTCTAATAATTCGAGACTTCGAGCCATTTCAAAACACTAAAGGAGGTCTCCTTGTGCAGGTAGATCCTGATTACAATTTGACTCAATAGAAGAAGGCTTGCTTACAACTCGCTCACTTAAATTACTCCCTTGAACTTCACACTCTCTTGTACTTGCTCGCTTGAAATTTTCTTGCTTTCTTCCAAGAAGTTGAGGGTGTCAGATACTATCGAAAATGCACCCAAAAACTTGATGTTTACAATGATTTGAGTTTCAACCACTCAACATATAGACTCGAGAATAGAATGACACAAGCAAGTTGTGGGTGTCGAGTTCAACCCAGAATGCACATTATGACAAATTAAATTCAACTCAACTTAATTACACTTACAAATACACTATTTCCAGTACAAATCAACTTGATCAAGTAATCTTACAACACACATTGTTTGAAGTTACAATTTAACTTCAAATATTTGATTTGTTCATTTCCTGAGGTAGTCGACGAATTGAATGCTTGAGAATGTTCTTCACATATGCTTGATCATATGTGATTTATTGTGCTTGAATAAAATTGTGCATGAGCTTGTGTGTGTTGAGTTAAATGCTAAAATTGTAAGTTTGTTTATATCAAAACTATAGAGTAAACAATATAATCCTCCATGAAAATTTCACCGCAACACACTACGCAAGGTGTACCTAAGATCCCCTTATTAAATTTCGGGCGGATCTAGGACACAAGAGCCAAATAAAATATGATTTTATTAATCCAAATGTTACATGAAGCTTTCAACTAAGCTTCCTTTCTCCTCATTCTACAAATTTCTCCATAAATTGATTACCATGCAATGTCTACTAGCAATCTTTTACAATATTGCGATATCAAATTTAAATTTAAGGCAACATGCCTTAAATGTGCACTAGTGGATAGATACCAAAACCCACTTATAACGTGTGCATTAAAGGAAAAATAACTGGCCCTTTTATGCCATCCTAAACACATATGGCAACATAAAAATGCCCCTTTACAATTCTAGGCATAGGGCAACTTAAACCCGAAATGCCCCTTGATGGAAACCTTACACAACAATGAGTTTCATAATAAAACACCCCTTTACATAAAATAATGGCTCAAACCCACAAATGGTGATCCTTTTAACCAAAGTTCACATGCACCAAATCTAATTAAAAGCAAGGGAAGTAGAGAGAATTATAAAAAGGCACAAAAACTTAACCAAAGTTTTATACCTAGAAAAGGTGCGCTTGGTATTTTTGTCTTCGGCTCTTGGTTCCAAGTGTAAACGAAACCATACAGTATCGAGTCCCTGTCAACGTCGGTTGTAGTTGGGCTCACAGATCCAAAGCATGCAACTTTTTGATGATGCAGATCAGATCGCACCAGAGAATCTTGTGAAGGCAATGGCTATGTTGTTGTTGACAAATTTGGATCGGATTATCGTGGTTTTTATTCAACAAATCCAGAGGTTTTGAATGATCTCTTAAGAATGTCTCAAATGGAATGAAATTTCTAGATCTCAAGTCCCCATGATGGGATCAAGGAAACCCTCAAAATCCTCGAGGCCCTTAAAATCCTCCGGGAATGGATGTGAAGCAGACAACTTGCAGTATCGCTAGTGAATCACTTGAGATCCTCATAGTCATTTGAAGAAGCCCAGAAAGACATTGTTTGAGAGCTCCGACTATTGTCCAAAAGGGGCGATGACCACTGCATCTCAATAACCCAAGAAGGCAGAGTGTCATATCAACGGATTACCGGACATGTGCATATATACCACTCTTTATGAGTAGAGAAAGGACACCTAACTGGATTGTGTAAATTCTACCAATACTGAAGACAAGGATTTCGGTGAGTCAAGTAATTACAGTGTTGATCAAGAGTTTTTGGATAACTTGGATATTTGTCGAGGAGGAAATACCATCGCCCCCATTTCCTGTGAGTTGCTTCCTGTGTATTTGGATGATCGTGATTGGCGAAAACATCATGCTGCTCTCATTACTCTCATCCAGATCACATAAGGCAGTTAGAGGCTCTCCTCCTTCATGCGTTAAAGGAAACTACATGAAATTATTCATCTGCATCTTTTCACGCTGATTATCTCATGATCTGGCATATTTCTGTGTGGAAAGTTGTTGGATGGCGTATTTATTTGTGGTAGATCTACAAATGGTGGATCTCTGTGTGGCGTATCTAGATGCGTGATCTTCTTCACTTCTTAATAATGGATGAACGTAGATTTAGGGAGTCTTTGACTCTTAACCTTTATGAATAGATCCATTCTATGTCCACCTTTATCTCAGATGTACGCAGAGATTCCAAACAATATTTCTATTTAACCAATAATAACCCTAAACTCATTTCGATCAACGATTATTTCCTCCATGACAATGCATTTATTCTTGTTTTCTGTAGACTGGGTGTGTTTCCACATGTAGCTCCACGCATGAATTTTGGTTGTAATGCGTGCAAACATGTTCAATCATCGATCTGGGCATACAATGATCGGTCTCTAATACAATAATGTTGGGTATTATTCCTTATACAATTTCCTCTAACACAAGTTTGAATTTTCTACTATCAATGGAATATTAAATCACTGTCACACATTTCAACAACCCTGTTCTAATACATATGCCATTCGATGCTCAATGAATTATATAATTCATGCTTTGAGATGGTCAACAAAAAACTCAGAAAAGAACAGAGTATTGTTCTTTTTATAAACAAAGAACCTCTCTCTCAAAGACATTCCATATTTATACAGGCATTCGTAATTCCCAATTCACACAGAAATTGGGATTCCTCCATTATAAATAGATAGAACATTCATATACAAAACATGACATGAAAACTTATCTCTTGAACTAATCATTGTAGGTACCAGATTGTTGTCTTTAACTTGGGAAAATGTCCTCCAACATTCCTCCATATGGGTCCATCACTCTCCTTGAAGAAATTCCTTGAAAAATAAATCCAAACTAAAAACAGATTGGTATTATGTTGGTGTAGATCGTTGCAGGATCTCATCATAAAATGTCAATTGATGGCATCTAACAACGCGTTTCAATGTGGAGATATTGGATGAGAAAAAAATGTTGAGCAGATGGTTGATGAGATGAGTGAATCATTGAGATTCATCTTCAATGTCAAGCACTCTGATGGCCAAGACTCGTGGTATAACCAATAAAGCGCTTGATTTCTCTTAGGTGATATCCATGTAATGGACAATAACCAGATTTATTTTGTAAGATCTGTAAGAAAATTTACAGAATGTTGGGCATACTATATTACTACGATCTGGTCTGCATTACAGTCCTCGATACAGTCCATGATACAGTCCTTGATACGGTCCACAAAATGAAACTGCACTCAATATCATTGCTCTTGAGTTTGACGAGATCTGGGTTGATGTCAAGAATTCTTCCTTGCTTCCTCGATCCATCACCAATTCTCTTCCTTCACAATTTTCACCATGGATCTGATACCAATTTATAAAATATGCATAATAACAACAAGATGACAGAAAAGGCTCACTAGCCAACACTTAATGTAATCACACCAATGTTACATATTTATAGTACAATGGGTGATGCCACCTCATAGAGAGATTTTCTCTAGATCCTAAAATCATGCATGATGACTAGGCTAGACAATCTTAACTAACTCATTAGTCATCACTTCATGATATATTACTAATATCCTAAATGAATAATACAAATATAGGTGGCAATTTAGACTTAGTGATTGGTTAAGGTAAGCCACAGACTAACAATCCAATCTCGTGAAGAGGTTGGTGTACCTTATCAATACTAAATGTTGTGAGAATAGACCCCTGGGGTTAAAGCCCCTAGGGCTATGCTTCTTAGTGCTATAGTTTATACCCTAATAATATTATTATTAAATATAGTTTATTAGTGATATAGTTATACCCTAATAATATTATTATTAAATATTTAACTTATACATGCTATTATTATTTAGGGTTTATTCCTTATTACTAATATTAACCTTATTACATTCTAAATAAGTTAATAACTCTATTATTAAAACTCACATTGTTATACCCTAAACATTAATGCTTATTTTATTAATATTATTACTTTTTTCTTTATTAATATTAATATTATTAGTGATATATTTTATACCCTAATATTAATATTATTATTAGGATTATTTTTTATTATTACTAATATCATTACTAATATAACTTATACCCTAAAAATAATATTATTAAATACTTAAAACTAACATTATTACACCCTAAACATAATACTAATACTATTAATATTATTACTTTACTAGTATTAGTACATATTCAATAGTATTAATAACCCAATCTAACATTAAACCCTAAATATTAACATTAATGTTATTATTAATAAAGATAACTCCTTGATACTAATTAATTTCAATTTTAACATTATTATTAAATATTGTTCAAATATAATTTTAGGGTTTATAGAGAGCTTCCTCTTAGGTTTTCATCCCTCTTTAGTATTTATTGCTACTCATCTCATCTTTTTACTCAAACTTTATGTCATGAATATGGATCTTGATATGGATCAGAAATGTTGACAAACAAATAAAAATATTGTGGTTTCTTATAATATTTCTCTAGATTAAGTGTTTCTGATACTTCTTTCAGATGCGTCAAATTCGTGATGATTGTGTCCCCAACTCAAAGAGGTAATGTAATGAATTGATTTTTTCTCTTCTTGTCAAACAAAATACACCAGGATTTAAACAGGCGATAAACTTATGCGACAAAATATCCATCACAGAAAAAATATAGGGAGTACAAGGGGGTTTTCCTGAAAACCATACAAGTAGATGTATGAATGGTTTTCCTCTTGAATTCAAATTCCCTTTCCCTTAAGAAATTCCTCAACTTTTTTGAGTTATTCTCTTGGGCTCTACCCCAACCAACATATGTTTGAACTCTCTAACAAACTTATGTAGAACAATGCAAAAAATGAATTGTGATTTATGTTTGCATAGTACCGGGTGCCAGAATTGAACTGGTTTGTTGTGTGTATTTACAATGGCTTTGATAGGGAGACCGTTAAAGAAATTGAAAAAGACAATTGCAAACATCAAATATGCGGCCAGTGATAAAGTAGTTAACTGAAAACAAACTTCATTTGATATTACGTCTACCAAATCAAAGATGGAATCCTTCCTGAAGGAAAAGTACAGTGCATATAGAGATAACCTGGGTATGTGTGATTTTGACTCATGCCCAACCACAAGCATGAACAACCATGAAAAGTATTGGTATGGTTCTTGTAGCAAGGTTATGATGATTGTTGAAAGGTTGATCAACATGTTTGTAGACAATAGCAGAAAGTATCTTAGTACATTGGAACCAACGGCTTCAGAGGCTAGGAAGGTGTCTACAACGACAAGCTGAAGATTTTTATTTGCAGATGGAAGACAAAACATTTTATTGAACATCTTTAGAGTAAGGATGAATGAATACTTTGTAAGCATTTTATTGAACATCTTTAGAGTAAGGATGAATGCTTTAAGACAAATTGCATGAAACACATTTACTAAAATGTTGTTTCCGCATGTGATTTAGTTATGGAATACGACAAAAGATAAATAGAAACCATTAAGCAGGTCATAGAAAAGCGTGACATTTACTTCACACAAGTTTTAAATAACTTCCTTTTCCCCCCAAATAAGAGCAAATCAATGCACCATAAATGAAATGGTTACCTTGAAAATTACGTGGCTTGTTAGAATAACTGGTGCGAAACCATTGGAAATTCAAAATTGTGGAAGTGGAAAGTGCGGGAGGATCAATGATGAATTGTGGGCACACCGGTTGAAAATAAAATTAGTCAAGTTCTGGTTGTGCCGGGGATATACTTATGCGAAGTATGCACATGTGGAAGATATAGGTACGTGGAGTCCGAGGATATGGTAATGGAAAAAGACTTTGCACAATGTGAAAAATGGGTAAGTAAAAAGACTTTTGACTAAGAAGAAGATTAATGGATTGGTAGAAGAATTTTATACAATATTTGCATTGGAACTATTGTATGACATGAAATGATACATGTGAAACTAGCATGAAAATGGCCCTTTCTTCTTCTAATTGCAACACTTCTACAAATTTCAAATAAAATTCTTGCCACAAGCTTCTATGTTTTAGAAATTTCATTATGAAAAGGCGTCTTCTACATAACGATTTTTTTTGGCAGTTTGTACAGTGTTTTTCATTAGGTTTGTTGAAAATTGTTGTCATTGATTTCAAAGGTAGACATGACTGTAAGGGTCATGGATGTAATTGATTCCAAAGACAGGATGACTAGGACCAAAGAGAATCAGACTAGAAAGAGGTAGTAAAGAATGTGTTGAATTTCTCTAAGGGTTCTGTGTTTACCTTGAGTCATGAAGGTGAAATGATTGTGCGAGAATAAGACAACTAGAATGAATTCAGGTTGCAAATGGTTGAAGAGAAACGACCAATGGGAGCTAGATGAGAAAGGTATTAGACAAATATTTTTATGGCTGCATCAATAAGCGATCACAATTTTTTAAATTCCAAGGGCCCAGAAAAATCTCAGGCATACGATGAAGCTCTAAACATGACAATCAAATTATCCCACATGCATAGGGAACCTTGTTTTTAATGGGTTTATATTGGAAAGGTTGTATTACATAGCTTGAATAAAAATGGTCAACTGATGGAAACTTACAAGCGACGTTAACTTTTGTTGTGGAGAATTATGAAACTAGAACATGTTAAATCCTAATTGTTGGTCTTTGAAGATAAACGGTTACGATCAAGGTAATGTGACCTCAAAATATTGGATATTGGAGACCATCTTGAAAATGCATTACCAATTTTTTAGGGGCCCGGTGGCTCGATACCCCGATACCCCTATATCAACATATCAAATGCCAGAAGCACAAAGTGTATGCACTATGCTAAAGTCCTGGGGGTTCGATACCCCGATGGGCTAGCTCAGATGCCACATTAGTAGCAACACTCACGCCATGTGGAGACCACATAAATCGCCACATAAGAAACCAAGATAGCATGGAGAGCCATGTGGAAGCCACATCATTCACCATGTCATATAATATACTAGAGAATTGAAGGAGAATTTCAATTCTAGAGTCTCGGGGGATTGATTGGATGATACCCTGGTGGCCAGGTGCCCTAGTGGTTTGATATCAAAATATCAGATATTGGATAAATGAGTGACATGGAAATGTTAAAGTGTCAAGGTCCTGATAGTTCGATACTCCAGTGATCCAGGAAAATATCGGTCGCCACCCACCTTTTCTAGCTGGCTCAAAACAATTTTCTAGCAATTTTGGTAATTTACTATTTTTAGCAGTTTTTAACTTCTAAGGCCATTTTGAGGGAATAAATGAAGGTTTTTGGGATATATCTTCTCAATAATATCCGAAGGCTCTGATTGAGCCCCCAGAATGAATATCCTTGACAATACCTTTCCAACGAGATATCGTGCACCCCAAACAAAGATCGTATGCCAAAGTTACGCCCCCGGGAAGTTGATACACCAAACTACCCAAAACTTTTGGATTTTCATCTTCCGGGGTTAGGGTTTTGGATTTTCCTTATGATAAAAAGGCCTTTGGAGCCTCATTGTAAAATCATCTTCTTGTGAATGCAAGTAGCCGTCACATCTCTTCTTGGAGATAAGCTACCACCATTCTAACGAATCTCTCACTCTGTATTTTTACAGTCTCTGTACATTTCTTTCATTAATATAAATCATGTATTACTATATTTCTCGATTTCTGGAAATATTTATGTGTATTTCATTGTAATGTCTCTACTTTCATTTCGTTCTAAAAAATAATCTGGATCAGTGGTATCAGAGCAGACTGCTCTTGATCATTTTTCAATGCATGTCCTCGATGAGGTCCGAGTATAGCAAGTTGGGTCTCGATCTTGTCTCTCTTGAGGACAATCACTCTCGCATTCCCAAGAAACCCTCGATGGTGGAAGAAAATAAAAATGACAAAGCAGATGATTCTATTAATCTATTGCTTGAGCAAGCTCTCACGCGACAGAGAGACAAAATGATGAAGAATTTTTCCCACATCCTTCAATGCCTACCGATAACAACATGCGCGTCTTCATCAAGTGGCCACTTTGGAGGCACCTTTCCTTTCAAGGTACAAGTTAATTTTGATATCACCATATTTGAAGGACAAATATATGTGGATGCCCTATAAAAATGGTTAAAACTGCTGGAAGGTTATTTCTCTATTCATAATTTCTATGATAGGGAAAATATCACCTTCGCACTCCTTAAGGCTCTCCCCCATGCCAAACATTGGTGGGAAACTTACTGGGAGAAAATTTCCGCAGAGGAGTCTGGAATATATGGGGCTGAGTCCACTTGGGATTTTTTTGTGCATGCGGTAAAGGAACAATATTACCCTGTTGGCAACTATGAGGATGAGTACATGAGATGGACCACACTACGACAAGAGAGGGGCCAAGTAGTTCCGGAGTTCACCAATACCTTTCATACCTTGCACACTAAGTTGGGTATAAAAGACTCTGAATAGAATTTGGTTTTAAAATACCGTGGGTCTCTACAAAGATACATCCAAAATGAAATGGATTTTCTGGACATCTCATCACTCGGTGCTTCTTATCGATATGCTATTAAAATTGAGAAGAAAGTTAAGCACCAGAACAAATGAGAGTTTAGGTATGAAAATCTGCAACAACCAAAGTATGATAAATATGGCCCTAACAAATAGTCTCTCGAAAACCAATCCAAGCCACAAGAAAAGAAGGGTCATGGAAAGACAAAGAAGGACACCGGAAAATGGTTTGATTTCCACAAAATCCCTTGGCACAACACCGATGAATGTCACTCAAAACAATCATTGGTGGTCAAGATCAAAGACAAGGAGTCGAACCCTGATTTAGAACCTGATTCAGAAAATACTGATAGAAGATAAATCATCGATGCAGACCCCACTGTTATTGTCGCGACCACAACAATTCAACTAGAAGACCCAAACGATCCTAAAGAGGGGGGGTGTATTTTTCATTTATAGATGTGGGTGAAGGGTACCCCACTACATTATGTTTTTGATAGATAAATCCAGAAGAAACTCATCTTAGCAGAGGTCATCAAACAGTTGGGATTGTCGACAAAGCCCCACCTGCAACCATAAAACATCGGGTGGCTTTGCTAGGGATGAGATCTTTGTGTCAGCTAGTAGTGTCGATTGTCATGCAAAATTTAGCCATTCAAGGATGAGGTATTATGTGATGTTGTCCCACTAGATGTCTGTGATGTTCTCTTGGGCTAGCCATATGTGTGGAAGCGCCATGCTATCTATGAGTCGCGACGCGTAGTGTCATTGTTACTCTTGGGGGTCATCTCTACAGGATACCAGAGGTTGTTCCAACTATTTTCCCACCTAAACAATGCCGCAAGGTAGTATCTCATACTACAAAATTCAACTTCTTCACAATCTGTTCAAAATGTGAACGAAAGGATAATGCAACCACTACAGCCTCGCCCCAAGCACCTTCTATCCAACATAAGCAAGTCCGCAAGATTGCAGCAAAGTGAAAAGGTTCCTTCTGCACACAGTCATCTCATGTATCCCGAATGGTTGAACAGATTGAACCACACCAACAATAGGTTCTTGACAACCTTCCACAAACCAAGCAGTGCAACGCCTCCAACAAGGCAAGCAACTCACCAAGATGCAGATTCAACAAACACGTTTCCCTCTCCGAGCACTCCAAAGAATGGATACCATTGATTCCTAAGGAGGGAGGATTGATCCAGGTGGATATCGATGGCCACCCACCTTTTCCAACTGGCTCGAAACAATTTTCTGGCAATTTTGGTAATTTACTATTTTTAGCAGTTGTTTTACTTCTGGGGCCATTTTGAGGGCCTAAATGAAGGTTTTTTGGGATTGAGCTTCTCAATGATAGCCAAAGGCTTTGATTTGTCCCCAAAAATTAATCTCCTCGATGATACCTTTCTAACGAGATATCATGCACCCCAAATGAAGATCGTATGCCAAAGTTACGCCCATGAGAAGTTGATACACCAAACTACCCAAAACAGGGTCCACAAAACTATTGGATTTTCATCTTCCAGAGTTAGGGTTTTGGATTTTATTTATGATAAAAGGGCCTTTGGAGCCTCATTGTAAAATCGTCTTCTTGTGAATGCGAGTAGCCATCACATCTCTTCTCAGAGACAAGCTACCACCATTCTAGCGAGTCTTTCACTCTATATTTTTACAGCCTCTGTACATTTCTTTCATTAATAGAAATCATGTATTATCATATTTCTCTATTTCTGGCAATATTTATGTGTATTTCATTGTAATATATTTTCTTTCATTTCATTCTAAAAAATAATCTGGATTAGTGGTATTAGAGCAGGCTGCTCTTGATCATTTTTCAATGCATGTCCCCGACGAGGTCTGAGTATAGCAAGTTGGGTCTCAAGCTTGTCTCTCTTATGGAAGATCTCTCTCGCACACCCAATAAAACCTCGATGGTGAAAGAAAAGAAAAACAACAAAGCAGATGATTCTATTAATTTGTTGCTTGAGCAAGCTCTCATGCGACAAAGTGACGAAATGATGGAGAATTTTTCCAACATCCTTCAATGCCTGTCGATAACAACATGCACGTCTTCATCAAACAACCACTTTGGAGGCACCTCTCCTTTCAAGGTACAAGTTCATTTTGATATTACCATATTTGAAGGACATATAGATGCAGATGCCCTAGAAAAATGATTAAATCTGCTGGAAGGTTATTTCTTTGTTCATAATTTCTCTGACAGGGAAAAGATCACCTTCACAATCCTTAAGGCTCTCTCCCATGTCAAACATTGGTGGGAAATTTACTGGGAGCAAAGTTCCATAGAGGAGTCTGGAATATACGGGGTCGAGTCCACTTGGTATTTTTTTGTGGATGCAGTAAAGGAACAATATTACCATGTTGGCAACAATGAGGACCGGTACATGAGAAGGACCACTGTAACACACCCTGGCCACCCACAGGCCGGGGTACACCACCTTCAAGCCCACCCTGAGATTTTTTTCTCTTACCGATACCTTTTTAAATTAATAAGGACGCATAAAATAAAATATCTAACGACATGCACAACAATAACCAACAAGCATGCATATTCTAAATATTCAATTAAACGATAAATAAATACACAATGGATTGCATTCATATACAGGTAAATAATACCATAACATAGAGCATTATCTTTATAAAATATGACACCAACTAGATGCATACCAAGGACGTTCCACCCAACCGTATACACTATTGTTCCAAATCTCAACAATAGTGTCACCCCCGAGCCAGGGCTATGAATCCACAAGGATGGTTCCAGAGTGTTACTTGGCTTCCCAAACCATTCATAACTCAAGCTCTCACTTTCTTTCCTAGAAATCACAACAATCCAAGTACCTAGATCTCTTCTACCCAGCCTGCACCACCCCAGAGAATGGACCTCCACCCTTCTCTGCCACGTAGTCCCTCAGACAATCCTTCTCCTTCTAGGGCCCCAGTGAAGCTAGTCCATAATATCAAATGTTGGAACTCTTAGGACTCGCAGCTGTGAAACAAGTTGGACACAAGACAACACATCTCAGACATGCATGCCTCAAGTCATGGCTGGATTACACCAGTGACCACTACAACCAACAATACCATGGTTACTCTTCGGCAGTTTGTTCCCCCTTTCCAAGACAAGATGCAGATGAGGAAGATGAATGGGTGACGAAAATGAATGGAGTGAGGTATCCACCCAAGGTGTGAAATAATGAACAATCAATGAATTAATGTGCGAGGGAAAGAATGGAATGAAAGAACAAGTGTAGGAGAGAACGAGCCAAACCCCCTAATCAGACCAGGGATGGGTTTAAGTATTTTCATGGGGAATCAAGAACCTCCTGGCCTACCCTAAGAAGCTAACATAAATGATCCACTCCCTTAGACAAAAGGGTAATTAAAATAGGAATAAACATTTATCCCCTCAAGCCCCCTCTCATGTGGAATCATATCCCCCTATAACTCTAGTCCTTGTCCGTCTAGCAGCCGTCGATGTAATTATTATTAATAATGATAAGAACATTACATTTCTTGGGCACACTAGCCTTTTAATAATTGTTTTGGCACTCTGTCTTCTCAGCATTGTAATAATACATTATTTAAAATGGGGGTTCAAAACTTGTGGTGTTACATCCCCTTCCCCTTATTTTGGAAATGTCCTCAGTGCATATACAAAATAGAGATCAAAATCTCAAAATTTATTCAAAAAGATGTGGATACTCTGCTCGCATGGCATATTCATGATCCCAGGTAGAATCTTCAGGACCGTAGCAGGTGCACTGAACTTTTACCAGCTCTATAACTCGATTCCAGAGCATTTTTACCTTTCTGTCCAATACTCGCACTGGCTGAACCTGAAAGTCTCCCTCTGTCTCTACTTGAATCAGATTCTAATCAATAACATGGTTAGGATCATGTAGATATTTCTATAGTAAAGAGACATGAAATAAATTATGCACATTCATGGAAGCAGGCAATGCAATCATGTATGCGACTGGCCCTATTCTGTCCAATATCTCAAATGGACCACAAAATCTAGTTTCCAGCATTGTACAACTACCCAATTTCAAGGAGCTTTTCTTGGGCTTCACTTTCAAAAGTACATGATCCCCTACTTTAAATTCTCTAGCTGTCTGATTCTTATCTTCATAAACTTTCTGTCTATCCTGAGCTACCTTCAAATTCTGCTTGATATTAACCATATGGTCTTCCATATCCTTGAGAAACTCTGGCCCAAGTACCACTCTATCTGCTAGGTTGTCCCAGCTCATTGGAGTATTGAATTTCCTACCATACAAGGCTTCAAATGGTCTCATTCTCAATGAATCTTGATACCCATTATTATTTGCAAACTCAACCAAGTGAAAGTAATCTTCCCACTTAGATGGCTTATCCATCACATATATTCTCAACATATCTTCAATTACTCGATTGACCCTCTCTATTTTTCCATCTGATTAGGGATGGTATGCTATGCTAAAGTTTATATTTGTACCAAATCCTTTAAACAATCCCCTCCAAAAATTGGAAGTAAACTTTGTATCTCTGTCAAAGACAATTGTCCTAGGTATCCCATGTAGCCTAGCAATCTCTCTCATGTAAATTTCTGCAATATTATCCGATGTATGGGTTGTTTTTACAGGAACAAAATGAGCAACCTTTGTTAATTTGTCAACCACCACCATGATTGAATCGTGTTGCCTTTCTTTCCTGGGTAATTTAGTTATGAAATCAATGGTTATCACTTCCCATTTCTTCTCTGGGATTGGTAATGGCTGCAACAAACCCGCTCGGTGCCTATGCTCAGCCTTCACCTTCTGACATTCCATACTTCGAGAGATGTAATCAACAACATCCTTTTTCATTCTTGACCAAAAGAATTGGCTTCTTACTGCTGTAATCATTTTCTAGTATCCTGGATGTCCAACATAAGGAACATCATGCATTTCCTTCAATATCAAATTCTTCAGTTCTCCGGAACTAGGAACATAGATTCTATACTTATGCATGAGTAATTCATCTTCCTTATCTCATACTCCTTTATTTTCTATTGTACATTTCCTTGCTGTAAGCTTTCCTTTCCATGTAGGTAATGTTGATCTGTAACAAGATCATCTAAAATTTTTCTCTTCAAGTTTGACTGATGCATACTGACAACAGTAGCATGCATGAGATCCACTCTTCTACTAAGTGCATCAACAAATTTATTCTCTTTTCCTTTGATATGATTGATATCGAGGTCATATTCACTTAAAAATTCCATCCATATTGTTTGCCTAACATTCAAGGTTGGTTGTTCAAAAAGATACTTCAGGCCAATGTGGTCTGTCCTTAATTCAAATCTCCTCCCCATGAGATAATTCCTCCACATCCTCAAGGCATGGACAATGGAAACAAGCTCCAAGTCATGCGTGGCATAGTTCCTCTCATGTTCCTTAATCTTTCTGGACTCATAACCAATGACATATCCATTTTGCATGAGGACTCCCCCAAGTCCTTCCTTACATGCATTTGTACATACCACAAAACTGTCATTTGGGTTAACAATATTTAACACAGGTGCACTAGTAAGTAATTCCTTCAACATATTAAAATTCTCTTCACACTTAGGTGTCCATTCAAATTTAGTTCCCTTCTTTTGCAAAGAAGTGATGGGATGAGAATTGCTAGAGAACCTACTATGAAACTTATGTAGTAACCAACTAATCCCATAAAATATCTCACTTCTGACACATTTCTGGGTGTTGTCCATCCTCTAATGGATTCAATCTTCTCTGGATCTACTACTATGCCCTGCTCTCAAATAATGTGTCCCAAGTAATGGATCCAATTTTGATAAAAATAACACTTACTCAACTTGGCATACAACTGATGTTCTCTCAACACTTCCAATACCAGTCTTAAGTGATGTTCATGCTCCTCTTCAGACTTAGAATAGATAAGTATGTCATCCAAGAACACTATGAAAAACTTATCCAAATAATTTTTGAATATGCCATTCATTAAGCACTTAAATACAACTGGTGCATTGGTCAGTCCAAATGGCACCACTACAAATTCATAATGCCCATACCTGGTCCTAAAGGTTGTCTTATGAATGTATCCTTCCTTGATCCTTACCTCATGGTATCCTGACCTCAGGTCAATCTTCAAAAATATCTTTTCTCCTCTTAGTTGATCAAAGAGGTCATCAATTTTGGGTAGAGGATACTTGTTCTTTATAGTATACTTGTTTAGTTGTCAAAAGTCAATACACAACCTCAAGGTTCCATTCTTATTTTTGACAAAAAGTACTGGTACTCCCCAAGGTGAAGCACTTAGACGTATGTACCCTTTCTTCAACAATTCCTCCAACTGCATTTGTAATTATTTTAACTCTGGTGTGCTCATTCTGTAAGGTGTTTTTGACACCAGGGTAGCTCCAGACACTAAATCAATTGATAAATTTATATCCCTTCTTGGTGGCAACCCTGGTATATATTGGAATACATCTTCAAATTCTTGTATTACCAAGAAATCTTCAAGGCTTGGTCCCTTTGTATTTTCTGGATCTTCCACATGAGTTGCATACAATTGACATCCTTTTCTAAAACATATCTTCAACTGTAAGGCTGAAATCTCCCTTATAGAGATGGGTCTTGGAACTCCTTTCATAGTGCTCTATTTTCCATCTCCATCAATACATGTAAATTTCTTGCTATGACAATCAGGATGACATGATGCTTTTCCAACCAATCCATTCCAATTAGAATATCATAAGACCCCGAGGGTATGATATTCATATCAACACTAGTATTCACACCATTAAGACTTATGGAACAACTTCTGACCATATCATGGATTCTCCTTTTGGTTCCAGTGGCCAACATAACCAAACTTGATTTTCCAAGCTTACATTTCTCTAGATGTAATATATCCACTATTTTAGGATCAATGTAACAATGAATTTCTCCTGAATCAATTAAAATAAAAATAGGATGATTTATGTTCTTACCTTCCACCTCGATCATATTAGACTGGTACTCTGCTTGTCGATCATCTAAAGCTGCATAAATTCTTCCCATATCTTCTTATGTTGTATCCTCTTGGACATTGTGCACAGTCTTCACTCTGTCTTTTCTGTGTGGACAATCCTTGTATAGGTGATCTTCCTAGCACCCCCAACATTGGATTGGTGGTCTTCCCATTTTTCCCAAGGAGTCTTCTTTCTTGGATTCACCCTTAGCATACTGATCTTGATGATTTCTATTAGGTTCATTCCTATTGAAGGGAGGTTTGAATCCTTTCCTCCTCTGATCGGACTTCTCCTTCTTCTTATCCTTCCAAGTTTTCTGCAGGGATTCTCTACCCTGGCCTTGCTCATACATGTATTTAGCCTTCCTGATGGCCTCAATCAAGGTATTGGGCTCATCATACCTAATATTTTCTTTATAAAAGGATAGCAATCCACTAAAAAATCTCTATATATTTAACTTTTTCATCATTTATAAACCCAACATATTTTAACAATCCCAAGAACTTATTCTCATACTCTGCCATAGTCATGCTTCCCAGTCCAAGTTCAAAGAACTCCTACATTTTCTTGTCATAGAAATTCTCTGAGAGGTACTCCTTCTGGAAGTACTTCTTGAACTGCTTCCAAGTGATCCTACTCTCATTAATATGTTCAACTTGCTTCAGTGGATCCCACTACATTGCAACTTTCCCATGTAAATGGTAGGTGGCAATCATGTCTTCTAGGTTTGATGAATATTTATGCAATTTAAAATACCTCCTGAGTCCAAGAAACCATGCTTCAACATCATCTTCCCTTTCTTTTTCACCATCAAAGGAAGGTGGCTTAAATTTCCTCAACTCTCCTTGCAAACTGTCCACTTCCTGTCTCCTTCTCTGGTTCCTAACAGAAGACACCTATGGACTGCTTATGGAATCTTTCGATGCATAAAAATTTATTTTTGAGTAAGGAGGTGAGTGGTGTCTATGAGTTCTGCTATCACTTCTCGAATAACCATCTCTTCCACGATCCTCTCTTCTTTCACGAAAACTTTCTTCTTCCTCTTGTTTTGAGTTTGATCCCCTCTTCATTTGCCTCTGCAACTGATTTAAGCTCTGCATCACTCGAACATTTATTTGACTTTTCTCTCTCATCAGTTTGTCATTGTCTTCTTTGTAGCTCTGCACTTCTATTTTTAAGCTTCTTACAATTTCTATTAATGTTCTTTCTCTCCTCTGCCCTTGTGTCCATTGGACTCTGTCTTTGCATTACCAACTCTGGTATTCTGGCCTTCGGCCTCCTTATCATGGCTGGAGGCTTCCCCGCCTTCTTCCATTTATTCAATACACATTCTGAGTTGACGTGTTTAATGTATTAATTATGCAAAACATGCAAGTGACCATTTTGTTAGAATTATGCATATGATAAACAAAATTTTCCAAACCATGTTACAGGTCCTTTTTCTTCTCAATTCATGAAGAATTTATATGTATCAATATGCAATGTATAACACTTCCATGTTATCCCTTAGTCGATACCAAATTTAATTCTTCACAAGCACTCCCTTCAAACCACTTCCCTAGGTGACCATGGCTCGAAACCACATCCAAATCCTTCCTGATGCTTTTTGTGTTAGAAATTACTATATCGGAGATCGTGTGGTTGAAAATCGATCGAGGGCTGAGATCAACAATCAATAGTAATTGCAGGCTGACAACGTGTTCTCTCTTTATCGGAGAGCTTTGTCCCTGCAATATGAAAATTTCTCACCCAAATCTCCTTTAAATCGTGGTCGTTGATCCCTTGTCTCGACGATATCAACGACGCTAGAAAATAACGAGCTGCGAACTAGCACATCCGCTAATTTTTCCTCCTCTCCCCGTAATGGTCCCCCGCGGTCGATTTTCTGTTCACAGATTGATGACTATCCATGGGTCCCGCTTCCCTAGTGCCCTGTTCCAATTTCACACTGACAGATGTTAGCTCCTTCCTCACATGTGACCTTGGGATGTGACCTAGGGCTTACCCTCCTGGCGCTTCGCAACTTCGGAACCTTTAGCCAGGACAAGATCAACGACCCTTGTC
Organism: Picea engelmannii; assembly: GCA_009831015.1. Lineage (NCBI taxonomy): Eukaryota > Viridiplantae > Streptophyta > Pinopsida > Pinales > Pinaceae > Picea > Picea engelmannii. Next base: position 270,083 of record ML781223.1, on the reverse strand, counting down.
CTCAATCATGATCAATGATCGAGATCCACTTCAGGACTTCGTGCTTTAGGAGTTTCAAACTCTTCGCCTTCAATTTCTCCCGTAGTACTTTTACCCAAAGTCAACGATCCGTCGATGCTTGTCTCTCATAGATCAACGACTGTGAATCACTTCATCTCTTCGAGCTTTGGGAGTTCTTGACCCAACTCAAACTATCACATATTTTCTCCATTTCTTTGAGTTCCCGGGGGAGAGGGAAAAGAGTTTGTTGAATCTGCATCTTAGTGAGTTGTTTGCTTTGCTGGAGACGTTGCACTACTTGGTTTGTGGAAGGTTGTCACAAACCTATTGTTGGCAGGGTTGAATCTGTTCAACCATTCGATTTACATGAGATGACTGTGTGCAGAAGGAACCTGTGTGCTTTGCTACAATATTGTCGACTTGCTTCTGTTGGATAGAATGTGCTTGGGGCAAGGCTGTAGTGGTTGCAGTATCATTTCGTTCACCTTTTGAACAGATTGTGAAGAAGCTAAATTTTTTAGTATGAGATACTACCTTGGGGAATTGTTTAGGTGGGACAGTAGTTGGAACTCCCTCTGGTATCCTATAGAGATGACCCGCCTAAGTAATAATGACACTATGATGTCGAGACTCGTAGATAACATGACACTTCCATATATATGGTTGGCCCAAGAGAACATCACAAACATCTAGTGGGGAAACATCACATAATACCTCATCCTTGAAGGGTTGGATATCGTATGCTAATCAACATTGTTGGCTAACACGAAGATCTCATCCCTGCCGAAGCCAACCAATGTTGTATGGTTGTGGGTGTGGTTTTGTCGACAATCCCAACTATTTGATGACCTCTGCTGAGATGAGGTTCTTCTGGCTTCCGCTATCAACAATAAAATGTAGCGGGGCCTCCTTCACCCACATCTATGAATGAAAAATGCGCTCCCCCTCTTCATGATTGGTTGGTTCTTCTGGTTGAACTGTTGCGGTCGCGATAATAGCAGTGGGGTATGCGTCGATGATCTTTCTTCTATCAATATTTTCTAAATTAGGTTATGAATCAGGGTTCGACTCCTTGTTTTTTATTTCGTCCACCAATGACTGTTTTGAGCGACATTCATCAGTGTTGTGCCAGGCGCTTTTGTAGAAATCACACCATTTTTCGGTGTCCTTCTTCGTATTTCCGTGACCCTTATTTTCCTATGGATTGGATTGGTTTTCGGGAGACTGTTTGTTAGGGACATATTTATCATACTTTGGTTGTTGTGTATTTGCAGACTTGAACTCCCGTTTGTTCTGGTGCTTAAATTTCTTCTCAATTTTAACAACATATCGATAAGCAACACCGAGTGATGAGATGTCCAGAAAATCCATTTCATTTTGTATGTATCTGTGTAGAGCCTCACGGTATTTCAGAACCAAATGTCATTCAGAGTCTTTGATACCCAACTTGGTGTGCAAGGTATGGAAGGTATTGGTGAACTCCAAAACTGCTTGGCCCCTGTCTTGCCGCAGTGTGGTTGTAACACCTCGGGTTTTGAACCCCCATTTTAAATAATTTATTGTTACAATGATGAGAGGCCAGAGTGCCCAAAAAATTATTAAAAGGCCAGTGTTACTAAGAAATGTAATGTTCTGATCATTATTAAGAATAATTACATCGTTGGCTGCTAGACGGACAAGGACTAGAGTTATAGGGGGTTATGATTCAACAAGAGAGGGGGATTGAGGGGATAAATGTTTATTCCTATTTTAATTACCCTTTTTTCTAAGGGAGTGGATCAGTTACATGATCTTCTTGGGGGAGGCCAGGAGGTTCTTGATTCCCCACGAAAATACTTAAACCCGTCCCTAGTTTGATTGGGGGGGTTGGCTCGTTCTCTCCTACACTTCTTCTTTCATTCCATTCTTTCCCTCGTGCATTCATTCACTAATTGTTCATTGTTTCTCACCTTGGGTGGAGATCTCACTCCATTCATTTTTGTCACTTGTTCATGTTCCTCATCTGTGTCTTGTCTTGGAAAGGGGAAACAAATTTTCGAATAGTAACCATGGTATTGTTGGTTGTAGTGGTCACTGGTGTAATCCAGCCATGACTTGAGGCATGCATGTCTAAGATGCATTGGCCTTTGTCCATTTTGGTTCACAACTGTGAGTCCTGAGAGTTCCAACATTTGATATTTTAGACCAGTTGTGTTGGGGCCCTGGAAGGAGAAGGACTGCCTGAGGGACTGCGTGGTAGAGAAGGGTGGAGGTTGATTCTGTGGGGTGGTGCAACCTGAGTAGAAGAGAGTTGGGTACTTGGATTGTTGTGATTGCTGGGAAAGCATGCGAGAGCTTGATTATTGACTGGTTTGGGAAGACAAGTAACACTCTAGAACTGTCCTTGCGGATTCATATCCCTGGCTCGGGGGTGACATTGTTGCTGAGATCTGGAAAAGTAGCATCTACAATTGGGTGGAAAGTCCTTGGTCTGCATCCAGTTGGTGTCATCTTTTATAAAGATAAGTTCTCTTTGTTATGGTATTATTTACCTGTATATGAATGTATTCCATTGTGTATTTATTTATCGTTTAATTGAATCTTTAGAATATGCATGCTTGCTGGATATTATTGTGCATGTTGTTAGATATTTTCTTTTATGCATCCTTATTAATTTAAAAAGGTATCGGTAAGAGAAGGAAGTCCCAGTGTGGGCTTGAATGTGGCGTACCCCTGCCTGTGGGTGGCCAGGGTGTGTCACAGATTGTTATGAGAGATTTTGGTTGAAACATCGGGTCGATATGGGCCGAGTCTGTTGGTCAGAGTATTGTGGTCATGATCGAATTCTGACCATGAATTTGAAAACTCAGGAGGAATGGTGTTGCAGAATCTACATAGGAGATAAAACGACAAAGATCCTTTGTAAGGGTTCAAAGGATCGTGACCATCCCTTTCGAAATCGAGAGTGATCATCACTATGGGATTAAGAGAGATTTGGGATCGTTGGATCAGAGGGTAGGTGAACCAGGGTCGTTCAATGAAGGCAAAGAAAAGGTTAAGTCACAACTGTCAGATCTCATAGGAGAGAAATCGACGGTGGGGAGGCATTGTGGGGATCGAGAAGAAAATTAAAGTTTCTGCAAGTTGTGAGCCTGCAATTACTCAGTATCGTTGATATTTCTAGATCAACATATCAACGGTGGATATCGGTCCCACTACGGATGAGCATCTTCGCTTTGCGGAGATCGGCAAGGAAATTAAAGAGTGAGTGAGTTGAGTCTCTGCAATCACTCGTGGTCATTGATCTTCAAGCAGGGAACACATGTCAAGTGATCTTGTACTTCTGTAGGAAGCAAGAAGAAGCTGAGTGAGTAAAGGGCTCTCAAAATCTTGAAGCTCCGAAGAGCCAGAGTAGATCCAGACCGTTGATCGAAGTGGACACGTGGTAGGAGATCCTACACTCTGATGGATAACCACTTTGGAAGAAATACGATTCCGAAAATCCAGAACTCCCGAAGGCTCAAAGCCCAAGGTTCATCTGGATCGTCCATCAATAAGGACATGTGACACCACATCTCTCACTTCAGAGACTTAGTACTCCAAAAGTTTTTGCAGAGCGAAGCACTAGGGAAAGAACTAACCAAATTCGCGAAGTAATTGAGGACTGTTGATCTCAAATCAACAAGAATTGTTTATCTTTGCAGCAGTATCTCCCAAAGTCCTGAAGTTTGGGATTAATACGAACCGTCCGATAAGGGAGACACATGTCGACAGATTGGTCAGTTCAAGAATTCAGAGTTCGGGAGAATTGGCGTGTGCTAGTGTGGAAACTCCCGAAGCCCGAAGTTCTGAAGTCCGGAGCATCAAAGTGGTGGGGCATGATGATGTCACCTGGAGGTGATGTGGACCTCATAAGGCTAAGCAGTTTGGAAATTCAGATTTCGGGAGACTTGAGGAGTGCAGGCGTAAAATATATCGAAGCCCAAAATTTCGAAGTGACATGGTTCGTGGACGTCACCTGGGATGATGTGGACACATGGGATGTGTGCCACATTTCAGTGAGTTTTGAACCTATGGAGGATTGAAATGTCAATTAGAACGTGACACGTGTCACCCTCCTGATTGGGCCACGTGTCCACTTCTAGTATTTCACCACATGGCGACATATCGTGTAGTCTGGAGACTGGCCACTCCAAAGGAAAAATTGATTCCTAATGAGGGAGGATTGATCCAGGTGGATATCGATGGCCACCCACCTTTTCCAACTAGCTCAAGATAGTTTTCTAGCAATTTTGGTAATTTACTATATTTAACAGTTTTTAACTTCCGGGGCCATTTTGAGGTCCTAAATGAAGGTTTTTATGGATCGATCTTCTCAATGATATCTAAAGGCTCTGATTGGTCCCCCAAAATGAATCTCCTTGATGATACCTTTCCAACGAGCTATTGTTCATCCCAAATGAAGATCGTATGCCATAGTTACACCCCGAGGAAGTTGATACACCAAACTACCCAATACGGGGTCCACAAAAATGTTGGCTTTTCATATTCTGGGGTTAGGGTTTTGGATTTTTTTTATGACAAAAATGACTTTGGAGCCTCATTGTAAAATCATCTTCTTGCGAATGTGAGTATCCGTCACATCTCTTCTCAGAGATAAGCTACCACCATTCTAGTGAGTCTTTCACTCTGTATTTTTACAGTCTCTGTAGATTTCTTTCATTAATAGAAATCATGTATTATTGTATTTCTCTATTTCTAGAAATATTTATGTGTATTTCATTGTAATATCTTTGCTTTCATTTCGTCTTAAAAAATAATCCGGATCAATGGTATTAGAGAAGGCTGCTCTTGATCATTTTTAGTGCATGTCCTCGATGAGGTCCGAGTATAGAAAGTTGGGTCTCGAGCTTGTCTCTCTTGAGGAAAATCGCTTTTGCATGCTCAAGAAACCATCGATGGAAAAAGAAAATAAAAATGACAAAGCGGACGATTCTATTAATATGTTACTTGAGCAAGCTATCATGCGACAGAGGGATGAAGTGATGGAGAATTTTTCCCACATCCTTCAATGTCTGTCGATAACAACATGCGCGTCTTCATCAAGCGACCACTTTGGAGGCACCTCGACTTTCAAGGTACAAGTTAATTTTTATATTCCCATATTTGAAGGGAAGATAGATGCAGATTCCCTAGAAAAATGGTTAAATCCGCTAGAAGGTTATTTCTCTATTCATAATTTCTCCGACAGGGAAAAGATCACCTTAACACTCCTTAAGGATCCTCCCCATGTCAAGCATTGGTGGGAAACTTACTGTGAGCAAAGTTCCACAGAGGAGTCTGAAATATATGGGGCCAAGCCCACTTGGTATTTTTTTGTGGATGTGGTAAAGGAACAATATTACCCTGTTAGAAACTATGAGGACCAGTACATGAGATAGACCACACTGCGGCAAGAGAGGGACCAAATAGTTCTAGAGTTCACCAATACCTTCCATACCTTGCACACCAACTTGGGTATCAAAGACTCCGAACGAAATTTGGTTCTGAAATATCATGGGGCTCTACAAAGATACATCCAAATTGAAATGGATTTTTTGGACATCTCATCACTCGGTGCTGCTTATTGATATGTTGTTAAAATTGAATAGAAATTTAAGCACCAAAACAAACAGGAGTTCGGGTCTGCAAATCCAAAACAACCAAAGTATGATAAAGATGGCCCTAACAAACAGTCTACCGAAAACTAATCCAAGCCATAGGAAAATAAGGGTCACAAAAAGATGAAGAAGGACATCGAAAAATGGTGTGATTTCCAAAAAATCCCCTGGCACACCACTGATGAATGTCGCTAAAAAATGTCATCGGTGGTCAAGATAGAAGACAAGGAGACAAACCCTGATTCAAAACCTGATTCAGAAAACACTGATAGAAGACAGATCATCGACGCAGACCCCATTGTTATTTTTGCGACCGCAATAATTCAACTAGAAAAACCAATTGATCCTGAAGAGAGGGAGTGCCTTTTTCATTCACAGATGTGGGTGAAGGGGACCCCACTGCATTTTATTGTTGATAGTGGAAGTGAGAAGAACCTCATCTCAGCAGAGGTTGTTAAATAGTTGGGATTGTCGACAACACCACACCCTCAATCATACAACATTGTGTGTCTTCGCCAGGGATGAGATCTTCGTGTCAACCAACAGTGTTGATTGTCATACGACATCCAACCCTTCAAGGATGAGGTATTATGTGATGTTTCCCCACTGGATGTTTGTGATGTTCTCTTGGGCCAACCATATATGTGGAAGTGCCATGCTATCTACGAGTTTTGACCCCATAGTGTCATTGTTACTCTAGGGGGTCATCTCTCGAGGATATCAGAGGTAGTTCCAACTACTGTTCCACCAAAACAATGTCACAAGGTAGTATCTCATACTACAAAATTCGACTTCTTCACAATCTGTTCAAAAGGTGAAAGAAAGGATACTGCAACCACTACAACCTCGCCCCAAGCACCTTCTATCCAACAGAAGTAGGTCGACAAGATTGCAACAAATCGAAAAGGTTCTTTTTGCACACACTCATATCATGTAGCCCGAATGGTTGAACAGATTCAACCTCGCCAACAACAGGTTCATGACAACCCTCCACAAACCAAGCAATGTAACATCTCCAACAAGGAAAGAAACTCACTAAGATGTAGATTCAACAAACGCTTTTCCCTCTCCCCCGGATACTCAACGCAATGGAGACCATTGCTTCCTAAGGAGGTAGGATTGATTTAGGTGGATATCGGTGGCCACCCACCTTTTCCAACTAGCTCAAAACAATTTTCTGTCAATTTTGGTAATTTATTATTTTTAGCCATTTTTAACTTCGAGGGCCATTTTGAGGTCCTAAATGAAGGTTTTTTTGGATAGATCTTCCCAATGATAACTCAAGGCTCTAATTGATCCCCCAAAATTAATCAACTTGACGATACCTTTCCAACGAGCTATAGTGTGCCCCAAACAAAGATCGTATGCCAAAGTTGCGCCCCTAAGAAGTTGATACACCAAACTACCCAAAACAGGGTCCACAAAACTGTTGGATTTTCATCTTCCTGGGTTAGGGTTTTGGATTTTCTTTATGATAAAAATTATTTTGGAGCCTCATTATAAAATTATATTCTTGCGAATGTGAGTAGCCGTTACATCTCTTCTCAGAGATAAGCTACCACCATTCTAGCGAGTCTTTCACTCTGTATTTTTACAGTCTCTGTACATTTCATTCATTTATAGAAATCATGTATTATTGTGTTTCTCTATTTCTAACAATATTTATGTGCATTTCATTGTAATATCTATGCTTTCATTTCTTTCTCAAAAATAATTCGGATCAGTGGTAGCATAGTAGGCTGCTCTTGATCGTTTTTCAGTGCATGTCCCCGGCAAGGTTTGAGTATAGAAAGTTGGGTCTCGAGCTTGTCTCTCTTGAGGAAAATTGCTCTCGCATGCCCAAGAAACCCTCGATGGTAGAAGAAAATAAAAACAACAAATCATATGATTCTATAATTTTTTTCTTGAGCAAGCTCTCACGCGACAGAGGGACGAAATGATGGAGAATTTTTCCCACATCCTTCAATGCATGTCGATAACAACAGACGCGTCTTCATCAAGCGACCACTTTGGAGGCACCTCGCCTTTCAAGGTACAAGTTAATTTTGATATTCCCATATTTGAAAGACAGATAGATGCAGATGCCATTTAAAAATGATTAAATCCGCTATAAGGTTATTTCTCTGTTCATAATTTCTCCGATAGGGAAAATATCACATTCGTACTCCTTAAGGTTCTCCCCCTTGTCAAACATTGGTGAGAAACTTACTTGGAGCAAAGTTCTACAAAGGAGTCTGGAATATATGGGGCCAAGCCCACTTGGGATTTTTTTTGGATGCAGTAAAGGAACAGTATTACCTTGTTGGAAACTATGAAGACCAATACATGAGATGGACCACACTGTGGCAAGAGAGGGGCCAAGCAATTATGGAGTTCACCAATACCTTCCATACCTTGCGTGACAAGATGGGTATCAAAGGCTCTGAACGAAATTTGGTTCTGAAACACCATGGGGCTCTACATATATACATCCAAACTAAAATGGATTTTCTAGAAATCTCATCACTCGATGTTGCTTATCGATATGCTATTAAAATTGAGAAGAAATTTAAACAACAGAAAAAATGAGAGTTCGGGTCTACAAATCCACAAAAACCAAAGTATGATAAATATGACGCTAACAAACAGTCTCCCGAAAACCAATCCAAGCCACAAGAAAATAAGGGTTACAGAAAGACGAAGAAGGAAACCGAAAAATTGTGTGATTTCCATAAAATCCCCTGGCACAACACTGATGAATGTCAGTCAAAACAATCATTGGTGGCCGAGGTTAAATACAAGGAGCCAAACCTTGATTCACAACTTGATTAAGAAAACACTGATAGGAGACAGATCATCGATGCAGTCCCCACTGCTATTGTCGTGACCGTAACAATTCAACCAGAAGAACCAACTGAACCTAAAGAGGGGGAGTGCCTTTTTCATTCATAGATGTGGGTGAAGGGGACCCCACTGCATTTTATTGTTGATAGCAGAAGCAAGAAGAACCTCATCTGATCATAGGTCATCAAACAGTTGGGATTTTCGACAACACCACACCCACAACCATACATCATCGGGTGGCTTCACCAGGGACGAGATCTTCGTGTCAGCCAGCAGTGTCGATTGTCATATGACATCCAACCCTTCAAGGATGAGGTATTATGTGATGTTTCCCCACTAGATATCTGTGATGTTCTCTTGGGCCAGCCATATATGTGGAAGTTCCATGCTATCTATGAGTCTCGACCCTGTAGTGTCATTGTTACTCTGGGGGGTGATCTCTACAGGATACCATAGGTAGTTCCAACTATTGTCCCACCTAAAATATACCGCAAGGTAGTATCTCATTCTACAAAATTCAACTTCTTCACAATATGTTCAAAAGTTGAATGAAAGGATACTATAACCACTACAGCCTCGCCTTAAGCACCTTCTATCACATAGTCACCTCATGTAGCCCGAATGGCTGAACAGATTCAACCCCACCAACAACAGGTTTGTGACAACCTTCCACAAACCAAGAAGTGCAACGTCTCTAGCAAGGAAAGCAACTCACCAAGATGCAGATTCAACAAATGCTTTTCCCTCTCACCCAGGAACTCAATGCAATGTAGAGCATTGATTCCTAAGGAAGGATGATTGATCCATTTGGATATAGGTGGCCACCGGAAAATGGTATGATTTCCACAAAATCCCTTGGCACAACACCGATGAATGTCGCTCAAAACACTAATTGGTGGCCGAGATCAAATACAACGAGTTGAACCCTGATTCAGAAAATACTAATAGAAGACAGATCGTTGACGCAGTCCCCACTCCTATTGTTGCAACCACAACAATTCAACCAGAAGAACCAACCAATCCTAAAGAGGGGGAGTGTCGTTTTCATTCACAGATGTGGGTGAAGGGGACCCCGCTGCATTTTATTGTTGGTAGCGAAAGCTGGAAGAACCTCATCTCAGTAGAGGTCGTCAAACAATTGGGATTGTCGATAAAACCACACTCGCAACCATACAAAATCGGGTGTCTTCGCCAAGGACGAGATCCTTGTGTCAGCCAACAGTGTTGATTGTCATACAACATCCAACCCTTCAAGAATGAGTTATTATGTGATGTTGCCCCACTGGGTGTCTGTGATGTTCTCTTGGGCCAGACATATATGTGGAAGCACCATGCTATCTATGAGTCTTGATCCTGTAGTGTCATTGTTTCTCTCGGGGTCATCTCTACAGGATACCAGAGGTAGTTCCAAATACTGTCCCACCTAAACAATGTCGTAAGGTAGTATCTTATACTACAAAATTCAGCTTCTTCATAATCTGTTCAAAAGGTGAACGAAAGGATACTGAAACCATTACAGCCTCACCCCAAGCACCTTCTATCCAACATAAGTAGGTAGGGAAGATTGCAACAAATCACAAAGGTTCCTTCTGCACACAATCATCTCATGTAGCCAGAATGATTGAACAGATTCAACCTCGCCAACAACAGGTTCGTGACATCCTTCCACAAACCAAGAGTGTAACGTTTCCAGCAAGGCAACCAACTCACCAAGATGAAGATTCAACAAACGTGTTTCCCTCTCCCACGGGAACTCAACGCAATGGATACCATTTATTCCTAAGGAGGGAGGATTGATCCAGGTGGATATCAATGGCCACCCACCTTTTCCAACTGGCTCAAAACAGTTTTTTGGCAATTTTGGTAGTTTACTATTTTTAGCAGTGTTTAACTTTCGGGGCCATTTTGAGATCCTAAATGAAGTTTTTTCAATTTATATCTTCTCAATGATAGTTGAAGGCTCTAATTGAGCCCCCAAAATAAATATCCCCGATGATACCTTTCCAATGAGCTATTGTGCACCCCAAACATAGATCTTATGCTAAAGTTACGCCCCCGAGAAGTTGATACACAAAACAACCCAAAACGGGGTCCACAAAACTATTGGTTTTTCCTCTTTCGGGATTAGGTTTTTGGATTTTCTTTATGATAAAAAGGCCTTTGGAGCCTCATTGTAAAATCATCTTCTTGCGAATGCGAGTAGCCATCACATCTCCTCTCAGAGATAATCTACCACCATTTTAGCGAGTCTTTCACTCTGTATTTTTATAGTCTCTGTACATTTCTTTCATTAATAGAAATAATGTATTACTGTATTTCTCTATTTCTACCAATATTTATGTGTATTTCATTGTAATATCTCATCTTTCATTTCGTTCTAAAAAATAATACAGATCAATGGTATCATAGCAGACTGCTCTTGATCGTTTTTCAGTGCATGTCCCTGTTAGGTCCGAGTATAGCAAGTTGGGTCTCGAGGTTGTCTCTCTTGAGGGAAATCGCTCTCGTACGCCCAAGAAACCCTCGATGGCGGAAGAAAAATAAATGAAAAATCATATGATTATGTTAATATGTTTCTTGAGCAAGCTCTCACACGATAGAGGGATGAAATGATGGAGAATTTTGCCCACATCCTTCAATGCCTGTCGATAAGAACATACACGTCTTCATCAAGCGGCCACTTTGGAGGCACCTCGCATTTCAAGGTACAAGTTAATTTTGATATTCCCATATTTGAAGGACATATAGATGCACATGCCCTAAAAAAATGGTTAAATCTGCTAGAAGGTTATTTCTCTGTTCATAATTTCTTCGACAGGAAAAAGATCACCTTCACACTCCTTAAGGCTCTCCCCCATGTCAAACATTTGTGGGAAACTTACTCGAAGAAAAGTTCCACAAATAATTCTGGAATATATGGGGTTGAGCCCACTTGGGATTTTTTTTTGGATGCAGTAAAGGAACAACATTACCCTTTTGGCAACTATGAGGACCAATACATGAGATGGAACACACTGCGACAAGAGAGGGGCCAAGAAGTTCTGGAGTTCACCAATACCTTCATACCTTGCGCACCAAGATGGGTATTAAAGACTCCAAACAACATTTGTTTCTAAAATATCATGGGGCTCTACATAGATACATCCCAACTGAAATGGATTTTTTGGACATCTCATCACTCGGTGCTGCTTATCGATATGTTGTTAAAATTGAGCAGAAATTTAAGCACTAGAACAAACAAGAGTGCGAGTCTGCAAATCTACAACAACCAAAGTATGATAAAGATGGCCCTAACAAATAGTTTCCTGAAAACCAATCCAAGCCACAGGAAAATAAAGGTCACGAAAAGACGAAAAAGGACACCGAAAAATGGTGCGATTTCCACAAAATCCCCCGGAAAAACACCGATGAATGTCACTCAAAATAGTCATTGGTGGTTGAGATCAAAGGCAAGGACATGAACTCTGATTCAAAACCTAATTCAGAAAATAATGATAGAAGACAGATCATGGACGCATACCCCACTGCTATTGTCGCGACTACAATAATTCAACCAGAAGAACCTATCGATCTTGAAGAGGAGGAGTGCCTTTTTAATTCACGGATGTGGGTGAAGGGGACCCCACTCATTTTATTGTTGATAACTGAAGCCAAAAGAACCTCATCTCATCATAGGTCGTCAAACAATTGGGAATGTCGAAAAAACCACACCCACAACCATACAACATCAGGTGGCTTTGCCAGGGACATGATCTTTGTGTCAGCCAGTAGTTTTGATTGTCATATGGCATCCAACCCTTCAAGGATGAGCTATTATGTGATGTTTCCCCACTAGATGTTTGTGATGTTCTCTTGGGCCAAACATATATGTGGAAGCACCATGCTATCTACGAGTCTCGACTCCGTAGTGTCATTGTTACTCTAGGGGGCCATCTCTACAAGATACCAGAGGTAGTTCCAGCTACCGTCCCACCTAAACAATGTCGCAAGGTACTATCTCATACTACAAAATTTAGTTTCTTCACAATCTATTCAAAACGTGAATGAAAGGATATTGCAACCACTACAGCCTCACCCCAAGCACCTTCTATCCAATAGAAATAGGTCGATAAGGTTGTAGAAAATCGAAAAGGTTCTTTCTGCACAGAGTCATCTCATGTAGCCCGAATGGTTGAACAGATTCAACTCCGCCAACAACAGGTTCGTGACAGCCTTCCACAAACCAAGCAGTGCAATGTCTCCAGCAAGGCAAGCAACTCACCAATATGAAGATTCAACAAACAGGTTTCCCTCTCTCTTGGGCACTCAACGTGATGGATACCATTGCTTCCTAAGGTGGGAGGATTGATCCATGTGGATATCAGTGGCCACCCACCTATTCCAATTGGCTCAAAATTGTTTTTTGACAATTTTGGTAATTTACTATTTTTAGCAGTTTTTAACTTTTGGGGCCATTTTCAGGGCCTAAATGAAGGCCTTTAGAGATCGAGATTCTCAAATTGTGCACCCCAAACAGAGATCGTATGCCAAATTTACGCCCCCGGGAATTTGATACACCAAACTACCCAAAACGGGGTCCACAAAACTGTTGGTTTTTCACCTTCCGGGGTTAGGATTTTGGATTTTATTTATGATAAAAAGGCCTTTGGAGCCTCATTGTAAAATCGTCTTCTTGTGAATGCTAGTAGTCGTCACATCTCTTCTTAGATATAAACTACCAACATTATAGCAAGTCTTTCAATTTGTATTTTTACAGTCTCTGTACATTTATTTCATTAATAGAAATCATGTATTACTGTATCTATCTATTTCTGGAAATATTTATGTGTATTTCATTGTAGTATCTCTGCTTTCATTTTGTTCTAAAAAATAATCTAGATCAGTGGTATCAGTGGATGATGCTCTTGATCGTTTTTTGGTGCATGTCCCCGATGAGGTCCGAGTATAGCAAGTTGGGTCTTGAGCTTGTCTCTCTTCAAGGAAATCTCTCTCGCACGCCCAAGAAACCCTTGATGGCAGAAGAAAAGAAAAACGACAAAGCGAGCGATTCTATTAATCTGTTCCTTGAGAAATATCTCACGCGACATAGGGACGAAATGATGGAGAATTTTCCCACATATTTCAACGCTTGTCAATAACAACAGGCACATCTTCATCAAGCGACCACTTTAGAGGAACCTTGCCTTTCAAGGTACAAGTTAATATTGATATTCCCATATTTGAAGGGAAAATAGATGCAGATGCCTTAGAAAAATGGTTAAATCCGCTAGAAGGTTATTTCTCTGTTCATAATTTCTCCAATAGGGAAACCATCACTTTCGCATTCCTTAAGGCTCTCCCCCATGTCAAACATTGGTGGGAAACTTATTGGGAGAAAATTTCCATAGAGGAGTTTTGAATATATGGGGTCGAGCCCACTTGGGATTTTTTTGTGGATGCGGTAAAGGAACGGTATTACCCTGTTGGCAACTATGAGGACCAATACATGAGATGAACCACACTGTAGCAAGAGAAGGGCCAAGAAGTTTCAGAGTTCACCAATACCTTCCATACCTTCCGCAATAAGATGGGTATCAAATACTTTGAACGACATTTGGTTCTGAAATACCGTGGGGCTCTACAAAGATACATCCAAACTGAAATGGATATCTCATCACTCAATCTTGCTTATCGATATGTTTTTAAAATTGATCATAAATTCAATCACTAGAACAAACGGGAGTTTGGGTCCACAAATCTGCAACAATCAAAGTATAATAAACATGGCCCTAACAAACAGTCTCCCAAAAACCAATCCAAGCCACATGAAAAGAAGGGTCGTAGAAAGATGAAGAAGGACACTGGAAAATGGTGCAATTTCCACAAAAGACCTTGGCACAAAACTGATGAATGTCGCTCAAAATAGTCATTGGTAGCCGAGATCAAAGACAAGGAGTCAAACCTTGATTCAGAGCCTGATTTAGAAAATATTGAAAGAAGACAAATCATTGACGCAGACCCCACTGCTATTTTCGTGACGACAACAATTCAATGAGAAGAACCAACTGATCCTAAAGAGGGGAGCACCTTTTTCATTCACATATGTGGGTGAAGGGGACCCCACTGCACTTTATTGTTGATAGCAGAATCTAGAAGAACCTCATCTAAGCATAGGTCGTCAAACAATTGAGATTGTCGACAAAACCACACCTACAACCATACAACATCGGCTGGCTTCACCAAGGAAGATATCTTTGTGTCAGCCAACCATGTCGATTGTCATATGACATCCATCTCTTCAAGGATGAGGTATTATGTGATGTTGCCCCACTAGATATATGTGTGTTCTCTTGGTCCAGCCATATCTATGGAAGTTCCATTCTATCTACGAGTCTCAACCCCGTAGTGTCATTGTTACTCTGGGGGGTCATCTCTATAGGATACCAGAGTTAGTTCCAACTACTGTCCCACCTAAACTATGCCACAAGGTAGTATCTCATACTACAAAATTCATCTTCTTCACAATCTGTTCAAAAGATGAATGAAAGGATACTACAACCACTACAACCTCACCCCAAGCACCTTCTATCACACATTCATCTCATGTAGCCCAAATGGTTGAACATATTCAACCCTGCCAACAACAGTTTCATGACAGCCTTCCATAAACCAAGCAATGCAACGTCTCCAACAAGGCAAGCAACTCACCAAGATGTAGATTCAACAAATGATTTACCCTCTCCCCCAGGAAATAAATTCAATGGAGACCATTTCTTCCTAAAGAGGAAGGATTGATCCATTTGGATATAGGTAGCCACCCACCTTTGCCAACTGGCTCAAAATAGTTTTCTGGCAATTTTGGTAATTTACTATTTTTAGTAGTTTTTAACTTCTGGGGCCATTTGGAGGGCCTAAATGAAGGTTTTTCAGGATAAATCTTCTCACTGATAGTAAAAGTCTCTAATTGAGCCCCCAAAATGAATCTCCTCGACGATACCTTTCCAAGGAGATATCGTGCACCCAAAACGAAGATCGTATGCCAAAGGTATGCCCCCGGGAAGTTGATGCACAAAACTACCCAAAACGGGGCCCACAAAACTATTGGATTTTCATCTTCTGGGGTTGGATTTTTGGATTTTATTTATGATAAAAAGGCCTTTGGAGCCTCATTGTAAAATCATCTTTTTGTGGATGCGAGTATCCATCACATCTCTTCTCAGATATAAGCTACCACCATTCTAGTGAAACTTTCACTCTGTATTTTTGTAGTCTCTGTACAGTTCTTTCATTAATAGAAATCATGTATTATTGTATTTCTCTATTTCTAAAAATCTTTATGTGTATTTCATTGTAATATCTCTTCTTTCATTTCATTCTAAAAAATAATCTGGATCAGTTGTATAATAGCATGTTGCTCTTGATCGTTTTTCAGTGCATGTCCCCGACAACGCTCGAGTATAGCAAGTTTCGTCTCGAGCTTGTCTCTCTTGAGGAAAATAGCTCTCACATGCCCAAGAAACCCTCGATGGTGGAAGAAAATAAAAAAGACAAAGAAAACAATTCTATTAATATGTTGCTTGAGCAAGTTCTCACACGCCAGAGGGACAAAATGATGGAGAATTTTGCCCACATCCTTCAATGCATGTCGATAACAACATGTGCGTCTTCATCAAGTGACCACTTTGGAGGCACCTTGCCTTTCAAGGTACAAGGTAATTTTGATATTCCCATATTTGAAGGACAGATAGATCCATATGCCCTAGAAAAATGGTTAAATGCGCTAGAAGGTTATTTCTTTGTTCATAATTTATCTGACAGGGAAACGTTCACCTTCGCACTCCTTAAGGATCCCCCCCATGTCAAACATTGGTGGGAAACTTACTGGGATCAAATTTCCACAGAGGAGTCTGGAATATATGGGGTTGAGCCCACTTGGGATTGTTTTTTGGATGTGGTAAAGGAACAGTATTATCCTGTTGGAAACTATGAGGACCAATACATGAGATGGACCACACTGTGACAAGAGAGGGGCCAAGCAGTTCCAAAGTTCACCAATACCTTCCATACCTTGTGCACCAAGCCAGGTATCAAAGACTCCAAACGACATTTGGTTATGAAATACCGTGGGGCTCTACATAGATACATCCAAACTGAAATGGATTTTCTGGACATCTCATCATTCGGTGTTGCTTATCGATATGCTGTTAAAATTGTGAAAAACTTTAAGCACCAAAAAAAAGGGAGTTCGGGTCTGCAAATTCGCAACAACCAAAGTATGATAAAGATGGACATAACAAACAATCTCCCGAAAACCAATCCAATCCACAGGAAAAGAAGGGTCACAAAAAGACGAAGAAGGACACCGAAAAATGGTGCAATTTCCACAAAATCCCTTGGCACATCACCGATGAATGTATTTCAAAAATTCATTGATGGCCAAGATCAAAGACAAGGAGTCGAACCGTGATTCAGAACCTGATTCAGAAAATAATGATAGGAGCCAGATCATCGACGCATACCCCACTGCTATTGTCGCGACTGCAACAATTTAACCAGAAGAACCAACAGATCCTGAAGAGGGGGAGCACCTTTTTCATTCACAGATGTGGGTGAAGGGGAACCCACTACATTTTATTGTTGATAGAAAAAGCCATACCTCATCTCAACAGAGATATTCAAACAGTTGGGATTGTCGACAACACCACACCCACAACCATACAACATCGGGTGGCTTCGCCAGGGACAAGATCTTTGTGTCATCTAGTAGTTATGATTGTCATAAGGCATCCAACCCTTCAAGGATGAGGTATTATGTGATTTTTCCCCACTAGATATCTGTGATGTTCTCTTGGGACAACCATATATGTGGAAGCGCCATGCTATCTACGAGTCTCGACCCCGTAGTGTCATTGTTACTCTGGAGTGTCATATCTATAGGATATCAGAGGTAGTTCCAACTATTGTCCCACCTAAACAATGACACAAGGTAGTATCTCATACTACAAAATTTAGCTTCTTCACAATCTGTTCAAAAGGTGAACGAAAAGATATTACAACCACTACAACCTCGCCCCAAGAACCTTTTATCCAACATAAGCAGGTTAGAAATATTGCAACAAACCGAAAAGGTTCCTTATGCACACAATCATCTCATGTAGCTCAGATAGTTGAACAGATTCAACCCCTCCAACAACAGGTTCATGATAGCCTTCCACAAACCAAGCAGTGCAACTTCTCCAACAAGGAAAGCAATTCACCAAGATGCAGATTCAACAAATGATTTTCCCTCTCCCTTTGGCACTCAACGCAATGGATACCATTGATTCCTAAGGAGGGAGGATTGATCCAAGTGGATATCGGTGGCCACCCACATTTTCCAACTGGCTCAAAACAATTTTATGGCAATTTTGGTAATTTACTATTTTTAGCAGTTTTTAACTTCCCGGGCCATTTTGAGGGCCTAAATGAAGGTTTTTCGGGATCGAGATTCCCAATGATATCCAAAGGCTCTGAATGAGCCACCAAAATGAATCTGCTTGATGATATATTTCCAACGAGCTATTGTGCACTTCAAATAGAGATCGTATGCCAAAGTTACGCCCTCGAGAAGTTGATACACCAAACTACCCAAAACAGGGTCCACAAAATCGTTGGCTTTTCATCTTCCCGTGTTAGGGTTTTGGATTTTATTTATGATAAAAAGGCCTTTGGAGCCTCATTGTAAAATCAACTTCTTGTGAATGTGATTAGCCATCACATCTCTTCTCAAAGATAAGCTACCACCATTCTAGCGAGTCTTTCACTCTATATTTTTACAGTCTTTGTACATTTATTTCATAAATAGAAATCCTGTATTACTGTATTTCTCTATTTCTGGTAATATTTATGTGTATTTCATTGTAATATCTCTGCTTTCATTTCATTCTCAAAAACAATCTAGATCAATGGTATCAGAGCAGACTGCTCTTGATCATTTTTCATTGCATGTCCACGACGAGGTCTGAGTATAGAAAGTTGGGTCTTGAGCTTGTCTCTCTTGAGGACAATCACTCTCGTACGCCCAAGAAACCCTCGATGGTGGAAGAAAATAAAAATGACAAAGCAGATGATTCTATTAATCTGTTGCTTGAGAAATCTCTCACGCGACAGAGGGATGAAATGATGGAGAATTTTTCCCACATCCTTCAACACCTACCGATAACAACATGCACGTCTTCATCAAGTGACCACTTTGGAGGCACCTCTCCTTTCAAGGTTCAAGTTAATTTTGATATTCCCATATTTGAAGGACAGATAGATGCAGATGCCCTAGAAAAATGGTTAAATCCGCTAGAAGGTTATTTCTTTGTTCATAATTTCTCCGACAGGGAAAAGATCACCTTCGCAGTCCTTAAGCCTCTCCCCCATGTCAAACATTGGTGGGAAACTTACTGGGAGAAAAGTTCCACATAGGATTCTGGAATATATGGGGCCGAGCCCACTTGGTATTTTTTTTTGGATGCAGTAAAGGAATAGTATTACCCTGTTGGCAACTATGAAGACCAATACATGAAATAGACCACACTGCGGCAAGAGAGGGGCCAAGTAGTTCTAGAGTTCACCAATACCTTCCATACCTTGCGCACCAAGTTGGGTATCAAAGAATTTGAATGACATTTGGTTCTAAAATACCGTGGGGCTCTATAGAGATACATCCAAACTGAAATGGATTTTCTGGACATCTCATCACCTGGTGTTTCTTATCGATATGCTTTTAAAATTAAGCAGAAATTTAAGCACCGGAACAAATGAGAGTTCAGGTCTAAAAATCCGCAACAATCAAAGTATGATAAAGATGGCCCTAAAAACCAGTCTCCTGAAAACCAATCCAAGCCACATGAAAAGAAGGGTCATGAAAAGATGAAGAAGGACACCAAAAAATGGTTTGATTTCCACAAAATCCCCTGACACAACACCAATGAATGTCGCTCAAAATAGTCATTGGTGGTTGAGATCAAAGATAAGGAGTTGGACCTTGATTCAAAACCCAATTAAAAAAATATTGATAGAAGATAGATCATCTACGCAGACGCCATTACTATTTTTGTATCCACAACAATTCAACCAGAAAAACCAATCGATCCTGAAGAGGGGTAGTTACTTTTTCATTCACAAATGTGGGTGAAGGGGACCCCGCTGCATTTTATTGTTCATAGTGAAAGCCAGAAGAACCTCATCTCAGCAGAGGTCGTCAAAAAGTTTGGATTGTCGACAACATCACACCCACAACCATACAAAATCGGGTGGCTTCATCAGGAACGTGATCTTTGTGTCAGCCAATAATGTCGATTGTCATACGATATACAACCCTTCAAGGATGAGGTATTATGTGATGTTTCCCCACTTGATGTATGTGATGTTCTCTTGGGCCTGACATTTATGTGGAAGCGCCATGCTATCTACAAGTCTAGATCCCGTAGTGTCATTGTTACTCTGGGGGGTCATCTCTACAAGATACCAGAGGTAGTTCCAACTATTGTCCCACCTAAACAATGCCGCAAGGTAATATCTCATAATACAAAATTCATCTTCTTCACAATCTATTCAAAAGGTGAACAAAAGGATACTGCAACCACTACAACCTCGCCCCAAGCACCTTCTATATAACAGAAGTAGGTCGACAAGATTGCATCAAAGCACAAAGGTTCCTTCTGCACACAGTCATCTCATGTATCCCGAATGGTTGAACAGATTCAACCCCGCCAACAACAGGTTTGTGTCAACCTTCCACAAACAAAGCAGTGCATCGTCTCCAACAATGCAAACAACTCATCAAGATACAGATTCAACAAATGATTTTTCCTCTCCCCTGGGTACTCGACGCAATGGACACCATTGATTTATAAGGAGGTAGGATTGATTTAGGTGGATATCAGTGGCCATCCACCTTTTTCAATTGGCTTAAAATAGTTTTATGGCAATTTTGGTAATTTACTATTTTAAGCAGTTTTTAACTTCCGGGGCCATTGTGAGGGCCTAAATGAATGTTTTTCAGGATTGAGCTTCCAAATGATAAACAAAGGCTCTGATTGAGCCCCCAAAATGAATCTCCTCGAATGATACCTTTCCAACGAGCTATCGTGTGCCCCAAATGGAGATCATATTCCAAAGTTACGTCCCCGAGAAGTTGATACACCAATCTACCCAAAACGGGGTCCACAAAACTGTTGGCATTTCATATTCTGTGGTTATTGTTTTGGATTTTTTTTATGACAAAAATTCCTTTGGAGCCTCATTGTAAAATAATTTTCTTGCGAATGCGAGTATCCATCACATCTCTTCTCATAGATAAGCTACCACCATTCTGACGAGTCTTTCACTTTGTATTTTTACAGTCTCTGTACATTTATTTCATTAATAGAAATAATGTATTATTGTATTTCTCTATTTCTGACAATATTTATGTGTATTTCATTATAATATATCTTCTTTCATTTCATTCTAAAAAATAATCCAGATCAGTGGTATCAGAGAAGACTACTCTTAATCGTTTTTCAGTGCATGTCCTCGATGAGGTCCGAGTATAGCAAGTTGGGTCTTGAGCTTGTCTCTCTTGAGGACAATCGCTCTTGCACTTCCAAGAAACCCTCGATGGTGGAAGAAAATAAAAACAAAAAAACAGACAATTCTATTAATCTTTTGCTTGAACAAGCTCTCACATGACATAGGGACAAAATGATTGAGAATTTTTCCCATATCCTTCAACCCATGCCGATAACAACAAGCACGTATTCATCAAGCAGTCACTCTGGAGGAACCTTGCCTTTCAAGGTACACCTTAATTTTGATATTCCCATATTTGAAGGACAGATAGATGAGGATACCCTAGAAAAATGGTAAATTTTCTAGAAGGTTATCTGCTAGAATGTTTAAATCTGCTAGAAGGATACATGAGGTGGACCACACTACGGCAAGAGAGGAGCCAAGTAGTTCCAGAGTTCACCAATACCTTCCATACCTTACGCACCAATCTAAGTATCAAAGACTCCGAACAACATTTGGTTCTGAAATACCATGGGACTCTACACAGATACATCCAAAATGAAATGAATTTTTTGGACATCTCATCACTTGGTGCTACGTATCGATATGTTGTTAAAACTGAGCAGAAATTTAAGCACCAGAACAAATGTGAGTTCGGGTCTGCAAATCCGCAACAACTAATGATAAATATGTCCCTAACAAATAGTCTCCTGAAAACCAATCCAAGCCACATGAAAATAAGGGTCACGGAAAGACGAAGAAGGACACCGGAAAATGGTGTGATTTCCACAAAATCCTCTGGCACAACACCAATGAATGTCGCTCAAAACAATCATTGGTGGCCGAGATCAAAGATAAGGAGTCGAACCCTGATTTAGAACCTGATTCAAAAAATACTAATAGAAGACAGATCATCAACATAGACCCCATTGCTAATGTCACAACCCTAGAAATTCAACCAGAAGAACCAACATATCCTGAAGAGGGGGAGCGCCTTTTTCATTCATAGATGTGGGTGAAGGGGACCCCACTGCATTTTATTGTTGATAGCAGAATCCAGAAGAACCTCATCTCAGCAGAGGTCATCAAACATTTGGGATTGTCAACAACACCACACCCGCAACCATACAAAATCGGGTGGCTTCGCCAAGGATGAGATCTTTATGTTAGCCAGCAGTGTCAATTGTCATATGACATCCATCCCTTAAAGGATGAGGTATTATGTGATGTTTCCCCACTGGATTTCTATGATGTTCTCTTGGGCCAGCTATATATGTGGAAGCACCATGATATCTTCAAGTCTCGACCCCGTAGTGTCAGTGTTACTCTGGGGGGTCATCTCTATAGGATACCATAGATAGCTCCAACTACTGTCCCACCTAAACAATGTCGTAAGGTAGTATCACATACTGCAAAATTCAGCTTCTTCACAATCTATTCAAAAGTTGAATGAAAGGATACTGCAACCACTGTAGCCTCACCCTAAGCACCTTCTATCCAAGAGAAGCAGGTCGATAAGATCACAACAAAGAAAAAAGGTTCATTCTACACACAGTCATTGCATGTATCTCGAATGGTTGAACAAATTCAACCCTGCCAACAATAGTTTTGTGACAGCTTTCCACAAACCAAGTAGTGCAATGTCTCTAGCAAGGCAAGCAATTCACCAATATGTAGATTCAACAAACTCTTTTCCCTCTCCCCTGGGCACTCAAAACAATGGATACAATTGCTTACTAAGGAGGGACGATTGATACAGGTGGATATCGGTGGCCACCCACCTTTTCCAACTGACTCAAAACAATTTTCTGACAATTTTGGTAATTTACTATTTTTAGCAGTTTTTAACTTCCGAGGCCATTTTGAGGGCCTAAATAAAGGTTTTTCAGGATCTAGATTTTTAATGATAGCCGAAGTTTTTTTATTGATCCCCCAAAATTAATCTCCTTGACGAAACCTTTCCAACGAGCTATTGTGCGCCCCAAATAGAGATCGTATGCCAAAGGTATGCCCCAAGAAGTTGATACACCAAACTACCCAATACGGGGTCCACAAAACTGTTGGCTTTTCATCTTCCGAGGTTAGGGTTTTTTATTTTATTTATGATAAAAAGGCCTTTGGGGCCTCATTGTAAAATCATCTTCTTGTGAATGTGAGTATCCGTCAAATCTCTTCTCAGAGATAAGATACCACCATTCTAGAGAGTCTTTCACTATGTATTTTTACAGTCTCTGTACATTTCTTTCATTAATAGAAATCATATATTATTGTATTTCTCTATTTCTGGAAATATTTATGTGTATTTCATTGTAATATCGTTGCTTTCATTTCGTTCTCAAAAATAATCTGGATCACCCAGTGGGTCGATTTCCCGATGACATGGTTTCACAAAGTAAGGTTCCATATCAGATGAGTGGAACATCATTGCAACATAGAAGTATCGATAGATCGGTGGTCGATCCCACAACATCCACCACGTCAGTGCCATAAAAACTTCCAAGTCAACATGGTTTGTAAGGTAGCTAGAGAGGTAGTGGGGGGGCCCAAAAGGCCCATAGTGATAATAGTGGAGGTCATTCAATGTAAGGTGGACTAGGTCCACTATATTATTAAATAAGGCTCACTATGGTAGTTAGATATAATAAGGGTAATTAGATATAATAAATGTAAGAGGAATTCTTAGAAGGTTCTACTTCTAGAAGATTTTGCTTCTAGAAGATTCCTCCTCTAGAATTCTCTTAGGTGATGGTATCACTATATAAAGGAGTTCAAGCAATGTAATGGTATATGAAGAGAATTATTGTATTTGGAGCGGTAGCTCAATAGGAGGATGCCCCCTCGAATATGCAAGTGAATATGAGAGGATTCCTTCCATAATAGGATCCATTGTACGATGTTTCCCTACCTCAAGGGTTTGGTAGTAATAAAGGATATTTTTCATATTGTTCTTACATATCTGTTGTGGTGCTTTTGTATTTAGTCTTTGGTTCTTAACAAGTGGTATCAAATCACTTTCCTTGGCAGACATTGTGGACAATATTTTTTATTTTTGCAGATTTTTTTTTTCGGAGAAGAAAAAAGAGGGCCACAACATTCCAGAAAATTTCAGTATATTTATGTGAAAAATTTTCATAAACAAGTTGTATATTTTATTTCCTCTCAGAAAAACACCCAAGTTTAAAAAACAAATAGTCAAAAATAGAGTCCGGGAAGTCAAAATATTGAAGTTTTAAAATTTGCAATTTTTTAGGTTATTTTCAGCGGACGACGGTGCGATTTTTATTTATTTATGTAGCAGTTGGAGGCTGAATTTTCCAAAAAACATTACATATCTAAATTTCTCTCACAATTTCACCCAATTTCAAAAGAACAATCAGCCGAAACTGAGTCCAGGAAGTGAAGTTATGAGCATTTTAAATTCAACAGTTTTTTCAGGGTTTTCTAGAAAACGCCATGATTTTCTGCAATAATTTATTGGGTTTTTTTGTGATGGTGGCGGGACTGCAGAGTTCATAAATTTTCATAAGGTGCTCAGATGGATATTTCTTCTCAAACCTTCAAAGAAATTATACAGATTACTAAAGCATTCAAAGCCCAATTGTTTGACACATTGAATGACAGATTGGATGACTTTGTAGATGGCCTAAGAGATGACCTCAATGATAACTTTCATAGTATTCAAGATTAATTGGATACCATGCAGGAGAGATTTCTTATGGTGGACCTCGGGGATGAATATAATCAAGAAATATATGTTTGGTATGATTTTGAGGTCGATTGTGATGATTGATATATGGATAGTTGTCATTTCTGGGATGAGAACCACTTCCATATTTTATTTGATGACTCTACTCCACCTTCTGTAGAGAACAACAATGTCCCACATCAAGAGCTAGTTATGATTACCAGCATCCAGCCTGCATATTCTACAATGGTATTGTTCCTTCCAGATTCAACATTGACCATTTCCCACTATGTGGCTGGATATTTTTATTTGCATCCACATGATAGGTGTTAGTATTGGGAGCATCATTTTCAGTTGGTTATTGGGTGCCGATATCTTCTATGTGGAGTTCACATGAGCACTTGGACATGGGACCCTGATTTACAATGGTGGTTGGACTAATTCAACATGGTGGCTTCCATTTTTCAACTGGACCCTATTTCTCTTGTCTACTTCAACACTATGGTCCACACTTACCCATGGGACCCTGATATATGGTTGTACATCAAGCGTTGAGGACAACGCTTTCATAAGGGGGATGGAATGTAAGGTAGCTAGAGAGGTAGT
>ML781223.1:216412-244798 GCA_009831015.1 Picea engelmannii | reverse complement strand
TCAATGTAAGGTGGACTAGGTCCACTATATTATTAAATAAGGCTCATTATGGTAGTTAGATATAATAAATGGGTAATTGGATATAATAAATGTAACAAGACTTCTTATAAGGTTCTACTTCTAGAAGATTCATCCTCTAGAATGTTCTTAGGTGATGGTAGCACTATATAAAGGGATTCAAGCAATGTAATGGGATATGAAGTTAATTATTGTATTTGGAGCGGTATCTCAATAGAAAGATGCCCCCTCGAAGAGGCAAGTGAACAAGAGAGGATCCCTTCCATAATAGGATCCATTGTACGGTGTTGCCCTACCTCAAGGGTTTGATAGTAATAAATGAGATTTTTCATATTGTTCTTGTATATCTGTTCTGGTGCTTTTGTATTCAGTATTTGGTTCTTAAAATGGTTGTCTTAGGAGGATGCATCATATCGGATACCGGAAGGTTGAAGGTGTTGAGGGACTCATGGCCCGGTAGGTTGGTGAGACGACAGGCTCAATGCCCTAGTGGTAAGATACCCCAACAATGGGACCTAACATATCAACAAATCGATATATCATATCAAAGGAGGATCATTGCAATGTTAAAGAATTGATGGGATGATAGCTCGATATCTTGGTGGTCTCGGTGATGTAGTGAATAGATCAACGATTGTGATATAATCAAGAACTAGCTAGATGACTGTTGAGCATTGAGGGTGTATTGTGTGCTTTGATGGGTAGTGAGCATATCAATGGTTGATATTTGATCGAGGACCTCATATGATAGTAGTTATGCATTAACTCGTGTATAATGGAACCAATGAATAGACCACTGGAGAAAAACAAGGAGATTGAGGCTGGGTTCTAAGGACTTCTACAACCCGATTTAATGGATAAAAGAACAATTTGGAGCCAACCCATTGGGCACGATATGTATTTGTGGAAAAACCCCTTAGTATATGGGCTCTATAAATAACAATTCTCAAATTATTTTGGATGAGTGAAATGTGTGTGTGTTCTGAGATTGCAGAACCAAGAGGGGAAGAATTTGGATGTGAAAAGTGAGCTGAGAGTGGAAGATGAGGCTCTGAGAATTTAGGAGGGTTGGAGAATGAAAGAGGATAAAATGTAATTGTCTAAGGGAGGCAAGGAGGATCAAGTTCAAAAAATGAACTTTTGATAGTTGATGACAAAGTAGGTGTTATGCAAATGGAAGCATGAAGCAAAGTGTTATTTTTGCACAGTTGAGAATTTGAGAATACATTATTTCAACAGGTTGGTGCCTGCAAGTATTGTTGTCGTGGGTTGGTACCTACATGTGTTGTTGATTTGGTGCTCAACTAAGTAGATTGGTGTCTCTTGCATGTTTTTTCCTGCAAATATAATAGTCGTAGGTTGGTGCCTACATGCATTGCTAAGTTGGTGCTTAGTTGAGGAGATTGGTGTCTCTTGCAGGTTGGTGCCTACAAACATTGTAACAGTAGGTTGGTTCCTACAAGATTTTATAAAGAAAATTTTTGTGGTTTTCTCCCATTTGGTTTTCCATGTTAAACCTCTATGTACTATTGTGTTGATGGGTTCAATTTCGTTCAACAATAGAAAGGGGTTCTCCCTGGTACACAGTCCCATCTAGACTATACACCATTGGGATTAGGAGACCCATCTGGAATTTGGACCGTCGTCCATTGTTACTATTTTTAGGGGTTTTGGGTTGTTTGTGGATTGGTTTGCCGATGAGGGTGGATGGTGAGTGGATAATAAATATAAATATGTATATGAAGACTATGTATGAAATGCAAGGTAAATTAATACTAACCTACTTTAACCTATCCTAGCTAGGAGAATACTAAAGCGACCAATGAGTTGTAAGTTGAAACCAAATCCTACGCTACTTATACACAGATAACTGATATAAAAGAGTAAGATCAGAAACAAGTGTATACAGATACACATAAGCATAGTGGTGTAGATTACAATAATGCATACATTAACAACCCACAAATCTCAAGGCATTAAGATATTTAAAGAAATACTTTAAACTGAAGAATAACACAGTTTGTATGAGAATTAATCTATAACAACATAGCATTCTTAAAGTCCATATGAATAATGTCCATCTTCACCATAAGTAGTTCTCATCTCAGATCTGTTCATACACAATAATTCCTTCTGTAACAACTGGCCCTGAGGGGTTCTCAATATTCATTAACAAAGTATAAGTCCTTGAATAAGTTCTTAAGTCTATACATTGCTTGAAAAGCCAAAAATTCCCCTTCAAATGGGGTTCTATTCTATTTTATATAAATGTTTACTAACCCCTATGTGACTCTTCATCTTCTTCTTGGAGGAGCGGTTACAAAACTGGTTCACCTTCTCATTTCTAATGACAAGTGTACATAATAGGTTCACCTTCTTATGGATTTCTACTACTCAAGTAGGTCGTCCAAACTTTTAGTTGATTATATAGAGATTCGATCCTTATGTACATCAGTTGTTCTAATGTTGCATTGATCAACACGATATTTCCCTCAAGGGTACCCATATCCTTTTCCAGTTTCATCATGAAGGCTTGTACCATGGTATGAATGTTTACTGGTTGTAGCAAGTGTTGATAAATGAGATCTATGGAGATGAAGGTAGTTTCTTCAACCAATTCCTTCCCGCGATTAGTGTTTTCATGTATTACATTCACCAGTTCTTCTGACACCAAGTTCTTCCCAAGTTCATATAATCTCAAGAGCCAGCCATTCCTGATTAGTTCTTGGGAAAATTTGTGGGTCCTTGAGCAGATTTCCATGGATTCGGTGACTTCTCTATTAGCCTTTTGTATTATCTGTTGGAAATGGTCTAGTGCATATAAGTTTTTCTTTCTTTCCACCTTTGATGGTCGGTAAATATTGGGATTTTCATCTTGTTTATCTTCTATCCATTTGTGTATATACAATACGCCTTCGCAAATGGTGTTGTATTGCGATATCTTCATTCGTACGTGATTATTTTACTCAATAATCGTTTCATCTGTATTTTTAAAGAGGTGCAGATGGGCATACATGTTAATGATATCTTCTTCAAGCTCGTTTCTGACCTTTTTAGTGTTGTCC
The DNA here is from genome assembly GCA_009831015.1 of Picea engelmannii. Classification (NCBI taxonomy): domain Eukaryota; kingdom Viridiplantae; phylum Streptophyta; class Pinopsida; order Pinales; family Pinaceae; genus Picea; species Picea engelmannii. The sequence continues at coordinate 241,715 of ML781223.1, read as the reverse complement.
TTGAAGCTTTGGAGGCTACTCTTGTAAATATTTACATTTTGAAGTTTTTCCTAAAACTCTCTCATCCTTAACTCCTTTTATTCATTTTGCTGGCATAATCTTTGTATGTTGTTTATGTTTGCATTCATGAATGTGGATCCATCCTTAGCTGTGGAAATGAGGTCTTCTCTGACATCTCCTGTGGCTGGGACATGGGTAACTATTGAGTTAGGTGTTCCTTCAGTTACTGACACTTATTTACCCACTCTTGCATGATTCTACTAGTCTTAATGTCATAAGAGAAGCTTCTTAGATCCAACACTTCACTCGGATGAAACGACTCCCAGAGCTCAAGTCCTAAACCTCTACTAGTCATATCTGTTTATGTAACTGTAGCAGATTTTTTTGGGATGCCCACCTCCATGGGACGTTTTTCGCCCCTCCTATTTTCTATGTTTTCTTTTGTCTTTTTTCTTCAACAAATTTTTCAGCTGCTTCTTTTGTTGCTTTCTATGCTTGCTCCACTGCTTCCCGTTCCTTCATTTATTGTTCTGTTGCAACTTTCACTTCTGCTTCAACTTTAACTTTATCTTTTTCAGCTTCAATCTTTTTCTTTTTTGCATCATTTTTCTTCTTTCAAACCTTTTCTTTATCTCTCCTCTTTTTTTCTGCTGGTGCTTCTTCTTCTTCCTCTGTAGATCCCAAGTTTGTTGAGATGGAAATAGGGTAAATATGCCCAGACTCTTCTCATTCTGCCTCTTTCCTGGGTGTTTCGCTTTCCTTTTCCTCATCTGCAATTCTTCATTTCATCTGGCCACACTTATTGAAAATAACTTTGTCGTATGTACTGGCGTTCTACTGTACTTCTTCCTCTTCCCAAAGTTCTATAGTATACTTATACGACATGCTGGCATTATTAAAATGTTCCTTGACAATATTCTTAGCATCACGACTCTTGAATATCTCTTCTCCAAAGTGATAGGAAATAAGGGTATCTACTTCTGCCTTGGATTGTCTAGTATTTTCAAAGAAATAATTATCGATGTACAAAGGTAGTGGGGGATAGATTTATTTCTTCAATATATACAACATCCCTTAGAGTTTGTGTATAATAGTTTGATATACTACTTCCTGAAGGATGAGCTTGTTAGGTACGGATATTAGAAGTAGATGTGGTGGCTTCATCACGCCATATATTCTTATGTAAGTACCATGTTCCATTAGATACCAATCCATGATCCATTTTATAACTACTATGGCTTTGTCTATCATAAAAGGGGGAGTGGTGAAAAATATGAACTCATACAAGGGATCAATGAAGTGTTTGCAAATCCTTTGGTATTCCACACGATATTTGTGCTACCAGAGAACTTTGCAATATATTTGGATTGTGGGGTCAAAATGAAACCAAATCCATCCCATGTTAGGATACTTGTGAGCTACACACATTATGTCCATGAGGTACGAGGACATATGGAAACCAAGAAATGTTCTTGGTTGGGATTGCTTTACTGTGGAAATAAAAGTTGTGAGATTCTCAGATAATATGTATGCCCAATTGAATGAAGTCCTCACATATGCGCAACAATAAATCAATGGCATGTATGATGAGGGGAACAATGTTGCATAAGGTTTCCTGTATAACCTACATAGCATGGCTACCAAATATTGGTAGGGTCTTCTCAAGGCACTCGTGTGGTACCAACTTTTAGGCTTGTATTTAAACTACTTGTCTGATTTATAAAATTTGGGGAATAATTTTTTCGGTGTATACTCAAACTCATTGAGGAGTTCACCATCCAATATTTTACTTCGCTCCTCAATAAGATAGCATTTGGTTAAAAACTCCGGCCTAAAAGAAGCCATGGACTCCTTTCTTGCATTACAGACATATCTATTGCTTATGTTGGTGTTCTTCAAAATATAGGAGATGACATCTGCACAAGGAAATAATGTTGGATGTGTTGATACCCTGAAGATCCCTAATTTTCTAATTTTCCTAAATGCTTGGAGCTCATATTGATCTTAAGCTTCGGCAGAGAATTTTGATTTTTTTAACATGTGATAATTTTTTCCCCATTTTAAGGTTTCTCCATCCTTTTCTAGAAGTCCAACCATGTCATCATATATGGCCCCAACAATCTCTATCTCCCCTGCTTGTTGGGAACTACCAGAGGATTTGGCTCCTGATGCCTTTCATGTCATTTTCTTTTGAGGTGACATGTTTGAACCTGCCAAAAAGATAAGTTTAGAGCATATAAAAAGATACAATATACCATTTAAAATGCATTTAGAAAAATGATCGGAAATACCAGAGCCATTGAGACTATTTAGAAAATAAAGAGTTGTCCTCTAAAGATGTCAAGGTAAAATGTATGCATGCTTAATCACCCTGGTAAAACTTGGGGAGGAAGGGATGGAAATTAGGTATCGAAAAATGAAATCGGAGGTCAATAGGTTAAGTTTTTCGATACATGCCGGAGAGGTTGGTGTTAAGTGTTCTGATAAAGTGAAGAGATGGTCGAAAAATTCACGATCAAAGATGTTGTGAACAACTCCTTCGATTGCATCGGAGGAGTTAGTAGGAACTCCTCCAATGAGGTCGAAGGAATTATTCGTAACTACTCTAATAAGTCGTCGAAAGATTTTACCAAAAAACCTTGGTTGCATGAAAATATCGGCGGTCTTAAATGCAACTCTTCTGATCATATCATAGGAGTTGAGAGTAACTCCTTCGATATGGTCAAAAGAGTTATAACGAAGTGTTCTGAGTTGCACAGGGAAGTTGTTTGTAACTCCTTTGAATGTATCAGAGGAGTTAGTAATAACTCCTCCGATGTGTTCGAAGAAGTTAGTTTCAATGTTTCTGATATTAAAACTCTTAATGGTTTTCCATGAGCAAAGCATGAGAGTTTTGGGAGAGAGGCTGAGGATGGGTTTAAAGGTTGGAAGAGTCCCTTGGAACTCTTCCAATCGAAACCTATATGCAAATACCAGGGCTTTGTGTAATATATTAAAAAAGGGCTCGAAAAGAAACTTGGTCGTAAGGTAGGGAATAGGAATCTTCTTGGTCATTAGGGTCGGTGGGAGAGTAAGAGTAAGGGGGGGGGAGGCACTGGTACACATTCTTTGCAGGGTTAACCATGGACATAGTGGTGGAAGGAACTGTCTGAGTGAGCAAATGAAACAATAAATCAAATCAAGAGGTAAGAAATCAAACGAAATCCTAACCCTAACCCTAAAACAATAGAGAGGAAAATATGCCCTTACCTAGATCCTAGAGCCATGTGGTGGGTAGAGATAAGTCGAAAGATCAAACAAGATAGATCGACGTGTTTTAACCTTGGGATTCCTTCTTACTCAAAATCTCTTGATCGGATAAAAATAACATTTCCTCCATTCCATTTATATAGACAAAAGGTTTTTTTGGCATCAAATGCGGTAGGTGGGTTTGTTGAAGTTGGAAGGTTGAAGGACATGTTCTCCGATAATATCAAAAGCGATGAGAAAAACTCCTCCGATACGAATCGAAGGAGTTGAAGTTAAATCCTCTTATTCATATCGAAGGAGTTCCCTCTAACTTGTGTGATAGCATTGCATATCGAAGAAGATGGAAATAACTCCTTCGATATGAATTGGAGGAGTTTGAAGTAACTCCTATGATTCATATTAGAGGATTTTTAAGTAAATTTTCCGATTTCAATTTTTTTCTTTAAAAACCAATTCTTCATGATATTCCAAGTAAAACATGACTCTTCTAAAGAAAAATTGGAAAGGGAGAGAGCCATTATAAAATATCTTAAGCTCAAAAAGTAATGAGGCTCCATTTTCCAGAGGTTATGTAAGATCAAATGGGAAAAATGGAGGGTTGTTGTGCATGTCACAACATGTTGATTATATCATTGTTTGTACATATTTATCATTAAACAACTTATAGTTGGTACATTAATAAATTGATAAATATTGTAAGAAAATAAAAACAGGTCTACAATGATTCACCCCCACCCTTCTTAGTATAAGTAAGTGTTCCAACAATTGGTATCAGAGCGAGGTTCCTTCAAGAATAGTCTAACCACTGGAAGGTGAATCCCTACAACAAACATGGATAGATAAGAAGGTTTGTCTACAAATAGAAACCCATTATTTGATGGATCATATTATTCCTTCTAGAGCATAAGAAAGAGAACTTATTTGATGGCTCTTGGGTTTGACATTTGGAGTGTAGTCCATAATCGCTACACAACTCCATCAAGTCCACCTATAGATGCATATAGACATAAGCTTAGTGACAATAAATATAAATCCGTGAATGCAATCTTGAGTGGCCTGGCACATTCATAATTTGTCAAAGTCATGCATTGTGTTTCAACAAAAGAGATGTGGGACAAGTTACAAAATATATATGAAGGAGATGACAAGGTCAAGAAGGAAAAACTACAAACCCATAAAGGACAATTTGAGACCCTTAAGATGAATGAAGAAGATACTATTGTAACCTATTTCCTTTGTGTAGATGAAATTGTCAACACCATCAGAGGATTGGGTGAAGAGGTTAAAGAAACCATCATTGTGCAAAAAGTGTTGAGGTGACTTCCCTCAATATTTAATCCCAAAATCTCTACTATTGAAGAAATAACTGACTTAGAAAATATGATAGTGGATGAGTTACATGGAATCCTCACTACATATGAAATGAGGATAGAACATGATACACCAACAAATCCATCAAAAAAGGAAGCAAACTTCAAGGCATCAAATAAGATAAGACAAAATAATACAATATGAGTGACAACTCAGATAGTGAATTAGATGTAGAAGAAGCTAACTTTGACAGAAATCTCAAGAGAGAGACAAAAAAAAGAAGAAGTAAGATTCCCTTCAAATGCTTTAATTTTTGAGAAGTAGGACACCTTGTTGCTAAACATCGTTATGAAAAAAATAGAAATAGCAATGAAAAAGAAGATTCTAGATTCAAAAGGTACAAGAATTATAAGATTGAAAATAGGAGAAAGTTTTACAAACAAAAGAATAATCTATATACCAATTAAGACAACAAATATTCTAATGACAGTCACAATGAAACAAAAGAAGTTCTCTTTATGGGTCTAGAAACACATACTGATATCCTAGAAAATGGAAACACGGATTCAATAGAAGAAGACAATTCCAAGATTGATGCAGAGATGGATCTTGGAGGAGAGCTCATATGTGCTCTAAATTAAATAAAGAGACCAAGGAAAAAGAAATGGATACAAAAGGAGCAACTGGAGAAGTACATAAAATAAATTCTCTATACAGACGAAAGCACTGAGGAAACACAAAATATTATCACCAGCCTAAAAAATAAAGTAGAATAAGTAAAGAGAACCGAAGAAGTCTTAAGAGCTCAGGTAAGAGAAAAGGAAGATGTCTACAACAATCTAGAATCTAAAATAGTTTGCCTAAGAAAGGAGCTGGAAATATCATATACCAACATGAAATTTGAAAAGAGCTCTACAACCTTGAATGAAATCCTAAACTGCCAAAGATCACCATTTGACAAGCCTGGTCTTGGTTACAGTGAAAATAAGGAAGTTGCGAATGAAGAAGCCTCAACCTCTTCAAAAAAATAAAGTGAAGAAAGGACCAAAAGCTATGTTGATATAATCAAAAAATATGTTAAGGTTGAAGACAACAAGAAGGAAGAATGATATGTTCCACAAAATACATATCTTCCTCACAAGAAAAGAATTAAGAAGACTCTCCCGTCGAGATGGAATCACTCAATCGGGTACCAAAATTTCATTTTTGGATATTTTTATTCATATTATTGTTTGTACATATTTATCATTAAACTGCACATAATTGGTACATTAATAAATTGATAAATATTGTAAGAAAAGAAAAATAGATCTATACTGATTCACCCCCACCCTTCTCAATATAAGTAAGTGTGCCAACAATTTGTATCAGAGTGAGGTCCCTTCAAGAAAATTCTAACAACTAGAAGGTGAATCCTTGCAACACACATGGATAGATAGTAAGGTTCGTCTACAAATATAGCCCCATTATTTGATGGATCGAATTATGCCTTATGGAGCATAAGAACGAGAACTTATTTGATGGATCTTGGGTTTGACATTTGGAGTGTAGTCTAGAATGGTTACACAACTCCATCAAGTCCACCTATAGATGCATCTGGATAAAATCTTAGTGACAACAACGATGAAGCCATGAATGTAATCATGAGTGGACTAGAACGCTTATAATTTGTCAAAGTTATGCATTGTGTTTAAGCAAAAGAAATGTGGGACAAGTTACAAAATATATATGAAGTGGATGTCAAGGTCAAGAAGGAAAAACTACAAACCCATATAAGACAATTTGAGACTCTTAAGACATTAAATGAAGAAGAGAATATTGCAACATATTTCCTTCGTGTAGATGAAATTATCAACACCATCAAAGGATTGGGTGAAGAGGTTAAATAAACCATCATTGTGCAAAAATTTCTTAGGTCGCTTCCCTCAAGATTTAATCCCAAAATCTCTACTATTGAAGAAAATAAGGATGTATACAATATGATAGTGGATGAGTTACATGGAATCATCACTGCATATGAAATGAGGATAGAATGAGATTAGCCAACAAAGCCATCAAGAAAGTAAGCAGCCTTTAAGGCATCAAAGAAGATAAGACAAAAGAATACAAGATGAGTGACATCTCAGATAGTGAATCAGATGCAGAAAAAGTTAAATTTGTGAGAAATCTCAAGAGAGGGACAAACAAATACAAAAGTAAGCTTCCCTTCAAATGATTTAATTGTGGAGAAGTAGGACACCTTTCTGCTAAATGTCCTTATGCAAAAAATAGAAATAGCAATGAAAAAAAAATTCTAGTTTCAAAATGTGCAAGAAAGGTAAGACTAAAAATAGGAGAAATTTCTATAAACAAAATAAGAATCTATATGCCAAAGAAGACAACAACTCTTCTAATGACAGTGACAATGAAACATAACAAGTTCTCTTTATGGGTCTAGAAACACATACTGATGTCCTAGAAAATGGAAACATGGATTCAACAAAAGAAGACAATTCCAAGATTGATGCAGAAGTGGATCTTGAAGGAGAGCTCATATGTGCTATAAATAAAATATATAGACCGATGAACAAGAAATTGCTACAAAAGGAGAAACTAGAGAAGTACTGAAAAGTAATGCTCTATACAAACAAAAGCATTGAGGAAACATAAAATATTATCACCGTCCTAAAAATTTAAGTAGAATAAGTAAAGAGAACTGAAGAAATCTTAAGAGCTCAACTAAAATAAAAGGAAGATGTTTGCAATAGTCTAAAATAGTTTTCCTAAGAAAGGAACTGGAAAGATCACATACCAACATGAAATTTGAAAAGAGCTCTACAACCTTGAATGAAATCCTAAACTGCCAAAAATCACCATTTGACAAGACTGGTCTTGGTTATAGTGAAGAGAAGGAAGCTTCTAATGAAGAATCCTAAACCTCTTCAAAACAATAAAGTGAAGAAATGACCAAAAGTTATGCTAATATACTCAAAATATATATTAAGGTTGAAGACACCGGGAAGGAAGAACAATATGTTCCACAAAAGACAAATCTTCCTCACAAGGAAAGAATTAGGAAGACTCTCCCATCAAGATGGAATCACTCAATTAGGTATCGGAATTTCCTTTTTGTCTATTGCTATTGGTATTATTGTTTATACATATTTATCATTAAACTTCTCATAACTGGTACATTAATAAATTGATAATATTGTAAGAAAATAAAAATAGATCTGTATTGATTCACCCCCACCCTTCTTAGTATAAGTAAGTGTGCCAAAAATTGGTATCGGAGTGAAGTTCCTTCAAGAAAAGTCTAACCACCGGAAGGTGAATCCCTGTATTACACATGGATATATAGGAAGATTTTTCTACCAATAGAGCCCCATTATTTGATGGATTAGATTATGCCTTTTGGAGCATAAGAATGAGAACTTATTTGATGGATCTTGGATTTGAAATTTGGAGTGAAGTCTAGAATGGTTACACAACTCCATCAAGTCCACCTATAGATGCATATGGACATAAGCTTAGTGACAATAACGTTAAAGCCGTGAATGCAATCCTGAGTGGCCTGACACGTTTGGAATTTTTCAAAGTCATGCATTGTGATTCAGAAAAATAAACATGGGACAAGTTACAAAATATATATGAAGGGGATGATAAGGTCAAGAAGGAAAAACTATAAACCCATAGAGGACAATTTGAATCCCTTAAGATAAATGAAGAAGATAATATTGCAGCCTATTTCCTTTATGTAGATGAAATTTTCAATACCAATAGAGGACTGGGTGAAGAGGTTAAAGAAACCATCATTGTGCAAAAAGTGCTTAGGTCACTTCCCTCAAGATTTAATCCCAAAATCTCTACTATTGAAGAAATAAAGGACTTAGATAATCTAATAGTGGATGAGTTACATGGAATCCTCACTGCATATGAAATGAGGATAGAACAAGATAAGCTAACGAATCCATCAAGAAAGGAAGCATCCTTCAAGGCATCAAAGAAGATAAGACAAAATAATACAAGATGAGTGACAACTCAGATAGTGAATCAGATGCATAAGAAGTTAACTTTGTCAGAAATCTCAAGAGAGGGATAGAAAAATACAAAGGTAATCTTCCCTTCAAATGATTTAATTATGGAGAAGTAGGACACCTTGATACTAAATGTCCTTATGCAAAAAGTAGAAATAGTAATGAAAAAGAAGATTCTAGCTTCAAAAGGTACAAGAAGGGATAATGTTGAAAACAATATAAAGTTCTACAAACAAAAGAAGAATCTCTATACCAATGAAGACAACAAATCTTTTGATGGCAGTGACAATGAAACATAAGAAGTTCTCTTTATGGGTCTAGAAACACATACTGATGTCCTAGAAAATGGAAACACAGATTCAATAGAAGAAGACAATTCTGAGATTGATGCAGAAGTGGATCTTGAAGGAGAGATTATATGTTCTCTAAATGAAATATAGAGACCAAGGAACAATAAATGGATATGAAAGGAGAAACTGGAGAAGTACAGAAAATAATTTCTCTATAGAAATGAAATCATTGAAGAAACATAAAATATTATCACCAACCTAAAAACTCAAGCAGAAGAAGCAAAGAGAACTGAAGAAGTATTAAGATCTCAACTAAAAGAAAAGGAAGATGTCTACAACAGTCTAGAATCTTAAATAGTTTGCCTAAGAAAGGAGCTAGAAATATCACATATGAACATGAAATTTGACAAGAGCTCTACAACCTTGAATGAAATCCTAAATTGCCAAAGATCGGCATTTGACAAGACTTGTCTTGGTTACAATGAAAATAAAGAATTTGCTAATGAAGAAGCCTCAACATCTTCAAAACAATCAAGTGAAGAAAGGACCAAAAGTTTTGATGATATACGCAAAAAATCTATTAAGGTTGAAGACTTCATGAAGGAAGAATAGTATGTTCCACATAAGACAAATATTTATCACAAGGAAAGAATTAGGAAGACTCTCCCATCGAGATGGAATCACTCAATCATGTACCAAAATTCATTTTTTGGCTATTGTTATTCTTGCAACGGTTTTGGTCATAAAGCAATAGATTGTAAAATAAATGTAAGAGGTGGTTACATGAGGGACAACAACAAAGATACCCATGGATTCTCAAGGAGAAATTACAATTCATTTTAGCCCTTTCTTAACTATAACATTATATGTTATAACTAGAATCATTATGGGAATATAACAAAATTATGCAAAAGTGACTTAAAAAAAATATAAAAGAGGAAGCCCCAACAATCATGGAAAGAAATAAGGAACAAAGGGAACAAAAGAAAGAAAAATCCTTGTTCAATCAAGATGCACTGCATGCAAAAAATACTAGGGATAAGTGGTACATTTGTAGTTGGTTCTCTAGTCACATGATAGGAGATAGAACAAAGTTGATCACCTTGAATAAGAATGAAGGAAATGCCACCTTTGGAGAAAATGGTACTTCGAAAATAATTGGAAAAGTCACTCTTAATCTTGATAATGGAAAGGCTAAGGTAGAAAAAGTCCTATGTGTTGAAGACTTAAAGAACAATATTCTTATCATTATCCAGATGTGTGATCAAGGAAACACTCTCACTTTCAACACCCAACAATGTAAGATCAAAAAGGAAGATTTAGACAAACTAGTTGCAAGAGCAATCAAAACTTCAAACAATGTGTACAACATTAATGAAGTTAATGGAGAAAAATGATTCATGGGGTAGATAGATGAAAGTTGGTTGTGGCATAAACGAATGCGTCATATGAAATTTGGAAACTTGGTAAGAATTAATACCAAACAAGTAGTAAGAGATATGCCAAAGATCACAAAACCCTCAGGCACTATCTACAAGCAGTGACAGCATGGAAAATAATCAAGGGTGAGATTCATGACAAAGGAATATGCAACATCCAATCCATTGGAGATTGTGCATACATATCTCTGTGTACCAACAATAACAAAAAACTTGCAAGGATAAATATATTTAATGTTTCTCATTGATTATTATACAAGAATGAATTGGGTTACCTTTCTTAAAAATAAATTAGAGGCTTTTGAAAAATTTAAAGCCTTCAAATCTTTAGTTGAGAATGAGACTGATCTAAAAATCAAATGTTTAAGGTCAGATAATGGAGGTGAATTTACAAAAAATGAATTTGAAGAATTTTGTGAAGCTCATGGAATAAGAACACAATATTCAGTTGCAAGAACTCCTCAACAAAATGGAGTAGTTGAAAAGAAAAACAAATATGTACAAAAAATCGCTAGGACAATGTTAAATGAAGCAAAATTGTTAGACAAATTTTGGAGAGAATAATTTTACACTGCTATCTACATTCTAAGTAGAGGGAAAATCAGAGTCAACAATGACAAGACACCCTATGAACTATGGAAAGGTCAACTAGCATATGTCAAACACTTCATAATCTTTGGAAGCAAGTGTTACATCAAATGAGATGATGAGGATCTATTCAAGTTTGACTCAAGAGTAGATGAAAGAATTTTTATTGGTTATTCACTAAGAAGAAGAGCCTATAGATGTTATGACAAAAGACTGCAGAAGATTGTTGAAAGCATAAATGTCAAAATATATGAAGAAATACCCCACAAGAACCAACTGGAAGTAGAAGAAATAGATTACGACAAAGAAGAAGAAAAAGAATATGAAGAACAAGAACAAGAAAATGAAGAAGAGGAAAAAGAAGAAATAGAAGAAATAGAATTTCAAGACACACAAACACCATCAAGGTTTGTGTAGAAAGATCATCCAAAAAACTTAATTTTTGGTGATAAAAAATCTAAGACTCAAACTAGGAGAAAAATGGCAAGCAGTTCTGAACAAGTAAATCTCTCTTTGTTGTCCAAAATAGAGCCTAAATGTTTTGCAAAATCCAATAATGATCAACATTTGGTAAATTCTATGGAAGAAGAGTTAAACTAGATTGAGAAAAATCAGACATGGGAACTTGTCCCAAGACCCAAAGACAAGAATGTAATTGGTACAAAGTGACTATTTAGAAATAAGCTTAATGAAGAAGGAAAAGTGGTAAGAAATAAGGAAAGACTTTTGTGTAAAGGGTATGCTCAAGTAGAAGGCATTGATTTTGAAGAAACCTTTGCTCATGTTGCAATATTAGAAGCAATTAGAATGTTTTTGGAATTTGCAAGTTTTAATAACTTCAAAGTATATCATATGGATGTCAATTCAGCATTCTTGAATGGATATTTAGAGGTACAAGTGTACATTGAACATCATGAAGGATTCTCATTATTAGAAAATGAAGACTATGTTTGCATATTAAAGAAAGCACTTTATGGATTAAATCAAGCTCCCAAAGCATGGTATTCAAGATTTGATAAGTACTTACAACAACAAGGTTTTAGAAGAGGAACAACATATATCAATATATACATAAAAATAAGTCATGAAGATATGTTAATTATTTTGTTATATGTGGGTGATATCATGTTTGGAAGTAATGTTGATCAAATGAGCCAAAATTTTGTTGAAGAAATGAAAAACGAATTTGAGATGTCCATGCTTGGAGAACTGTTATTCTTTCTAGGACTGCAGATTACTCAAACCAATAAAGGCATATTCATTTCTCAGACCAAATATATCAAGGAGATGTTGAAGAAGTTTGAAATAGAAGATTGTAAACCTGTTAGCACAACCATGGTCACTAGATGTAAGTTGAGAAAAGATGATGAATCAAAGGAATCCGATAAAACTCTATATAGATCAATGATACACAACCTACTTTATGTGGTGGTTTCAAGGACATATATTATGCAAGGAATAGGGTTAGTTGGAAGGTTTCAAGCAACACCAAACGAAACACATGTACAGGCAATAAAAATAATATTCAGATATTTGAAAGGCACGTTGTGTAACACACCTGCCCTTTTAAGAAAGATTCTATAGTGTAGAGCCTCTAAATTTTCGTTTTTGTTCTCCCGCGCGAACAAGCACCAGTCACAAGCCTCCTCCACATGACCACAAGCCTAACTAAAAGGTGCTTCATGACTTCTGTCTTCAGGTATTCACATACAAGCCAACCTTGACTCACCCAACCCTTGAATTCTCGAACTAAGAGCCTAGCTCAACACTAGCTCCGTTCTTTAACCTCTATCCATGTGACCCCTCGTTATGACTCGGGGCCCAAATCTCAAGCACTTTGGGACTTCGTGTATCGTGAAGGTGGAAATTAGTCTGTCTCCTTTCCTCAGAATCCTGAATTTCGAACTCCCGATGTTAGATCAACGGTCCACAATCTCCTGCGACCCAATGACCCATATCAATTCTTCGTGAATCAGGACTTCGTGTTTCATGAAGTTGGAGGGTCGCTAACCTCCCTTCTGTTAGAAAAACAGGACCGTGGAGCAATAAAATAAAACAAATGCGGAAACAAAGCACAGAAGATACACAATACAAGAGAGACACATATTTACGTGGTTCACCCAGTGTGGGCTACGTCCACCAGAGAAATCGCCAGGTCCTTCCTTTATTATTATCCAGCAAATGAAGGGATACAACCTACAGCAAAACCCGTTGTAACTTCCTCTTCTTTCTCTCACAGTCTCCTCTCTCAGAATACAATATTCGCCATCAATCATAGCCACAATACATTTCCCTCATAAAAGAGGGTTGCCTTCTAGGGAAAAAAACCCTAACATAATCTCTACCGTTAGATCTGCGACCTTATAATGAACGGTCTAGATTTACAATGAAATTACAATAAAGATTTACAAGGCAATTTTTCCTTCGGGGGCCTACTTGTCCCCAGACCCCCAAGTCGGGGGGATAGCCCCCCCGGACCCCGCAGAGGGGGTACCCCCCCTCTGCACTCCCCCGCGTGGAAGAGTGTACATACTTATGGGGTGTAAATACTTCATGGGGTATAAACATGGCTGAAAGCAAGGACCTCTGAATCTAGAAGATAATCAGGCTCCACAACCAACACCTTCTCTCAATCCCTGATATCTCCTTGGACAATCAATGGTCCACGCCCTCAATTTTGATTGGCGGTTGCGATCAAATCAGGAAATCGAACTTCACGAATTCTCACGAATCCTATCTCTGACTTCCTGAGTTGTGAGTCAGCGAAATGTTGATCTCTCGCCACTATTATTGGATAAATCAGTGAATGCAGACATAAAATAATCTCCCTAGATCCTCCTGGATCTAGAACAAAACAAGACAGGACATGACGCTTTCCCTAGGTTGCTACTGTTGAATATATCACCAAAGAAAGATTGTATGACATACCTTTATATATCGGTTCCTTATATCCCTGTTGTCCCTACTTCGCTCCGGTTATCTTGTGAGATTAGATCTATAATGACACAAACCAACCAAAGTGAAAGCAATAATTGTAGATTCAATGGAGACCTAGACACGTGATCAAACATTCATGTAATAAAATGCTAATGATTTTATGGGAAAGAGACATGCCACTGTATCATATTAAGTAAAAGTGGAAGACACAACCAGATTGCCTTGATGTTGCAAGTTCCCTTTCTGTGGCCCTTTATTCCAACGCACACATACACTTGCTCCAAATTTGTATGAAAATAATCCACAAATCTTGATGGACAAATGGAGGCCTCAAGCATCAATTGTATCAGGATTCTTCACACATTCTTTAGCCTATTCTTTGCTCAATCTTGCTTGACCTTGCTTAACCTTTTCCATTAGAAATCCTTTATTATATAGGAGAAGATGAAGTGGTTACTAGGATGAGGATGATCCCACCAAATCAGAAAATTCAGTAAGATCACAACCATACAGATGCCACCTCACATTATAGAAGATTATCCTTCTAGAAACTTCGTGAAACTTCTTCCTTTTATTAGATTCAAGCGCTACCACACCTTGCCTATATAGCAGCATGTGAAAATCTTGCAGGCCAGGCATAAAGCAGCCTGCACAAATCTCATAGGCCAGACATAAAGTAGCCTGTGGAAATCAAGGATTTCTGCATTGTGTACCACTATCAGCCTGTGATGTCATTCTAAAAATGTGCCTTGTAGGGGAAGAACTCAACTATTTTCCTCATGTGAAAGATTGTTTTGGAAGCCTGAACACATGCCTATGGGGTCATCATCAGAGTTACCAAAATAATGTGTAACATAATGCCCCCCAAAGTATGAGGCTGGAACATGTGACAGCCGAAATACTTTGTAAAATGTGTGTGTGTGTCGGAAATAAGAAGCGCACCAATCAGGAACCTGCAAACAATCAAGCATCTGCATAGAATTATATCATTTATGAGGTAGGCATTCCCATGCTCAGATTACAAGTGATTTAAATCATAAAATAAAGTCATGGCCACCAATTATACACCGTGGATCCTTGTCATCAAAATTCTACATAGCCACCAGAAATATACCATGCATCTATGTATTAGAAAGTGTAAATTCAAACACAACCACGAGACATACAAAGCGGATATGTGTGTCAATTCAAATGATAAATACGAAATCGCAACTTGGACCAAAAAGATCAGATCCAGGGTCTTCAATCCCGTCGTCCGTAAGTACGAATCCAACCATGCGATTACAGGTGTTGAAATCGAAAATGGTAGAAACCACTTGATTACTGGTCATTGATGGAAACTGTTAACAAGTGCGAGGGAAATCACCATTGATGTCAGTGACTCCAAAGGTACCTTAGTACAATCCAACGAATGTGAATAAATGAGTTGAAGTCAAACACTCGATGAAATCTCTTGATCAGGGACCAATGATGTGAATCCACTGTTGAGAGCGAAGAAACCTTCCATTGAGGCATGCAGGATCTAAGGTACTAAATGATTTCTAAGTCTTGTTTTTGGATAATGAGTTGAAGCCGACAGGAAAAAAACTCGTCAAAGGAGGGCCTTGATGTATCCCCCGTTAGTGACACGAAATAAGTAACAGATTAAGGGCAGATCAAAGTATGAAAATGATTCAAAACTGACACAGGGAAGGCTGACATGGTAAAAAATGACAATCCAGATGGCCGACTTGAAGAAGGGTTTGTTTGGTCTTCTCTTGAACATATGAAAGACACGACACTGGTCTTGGCAACATTGACTCAAAGACGACCCAAGATATGAATTTGATGAAGGCCAGACGAGAGACAAATGGATTTCCCAACCCAGATTCAAATGATGAAGGGGGTGTCATGTTCAAGAGAGACTAGTGCTGCCACTAACACGGGTACAAAAACACATCTCTTTCCCAAATTTCCCCCCACCATTTCTTGCAAGTACCTCTTTATTTTTACACAAGCTTGAGGAGGATAAAATATGCTTGTTGATATAATCTCATCCTTCGGACGAGTCCCTCGGAGTATTTTGAACGAACCCTAAGAAGGAGTGGTTTGGTCCCATGTGGGTCTTTCGATGTTTGTTTAACGAGTCCAAAGATAGAGTTCTCTTTAAAGTGTTTTTCAGACTCTATAAACATGAAAAACTCGTCGCCAATTTTGTTATTGGATAAATCGGTGAATGTGGACATAAACTAATCTCCCTAGATCCATTTGGATCTAGAACAAAACAAGATAGGACATGATGTTTTCCCTAGGTTTCTACCATTGAATATATCACCAAAGAAGGATTGTATGACATACCTTTATATATCGCTTCTTTATATCCCTATTGTCCTTGCTTCGCTCAGGTGCTCTTGTGAGATCAGATATGTAATGACACAAACCAACCAAAGTGAAAGAAATAGATGTAGATTCAATGGAGACCTAGACATGTGATCAAGGAGTCATGTAATAAAATGCTAATGATTTTATGGGAAAGAGACATGCCACTGTATCATATTAAGTAAAAGTGGAAGATACAACTAGATTGCCTTGATGTTGCAAGTTCTGTTTTGGTGGCCCTTTGTTCCAACACACACATACACTTGCTCTGAATTTGTATGAAGATATTCCACAAATCTTGATGGACAAATGGAGGCCTCAAGCATCAATTGTATCAGGATTCTTCACACAGTCTTCAACCTATTCTTTGCTCAATATTTCTTGACATTTCTTAACCTTTTCCATGATAAATACATTATTATATAGGAGAAGATGAAGCGGTTACTAGGATGAGGATGATCCCACCAAATCAGAAAAGTCAATAAGATCACAACCATACGGACGCCACCTCACATTCTAGAAGATTCTCCTTCTAGAAACTTTGTGAAACTTCTTCCTTTTCTTAGCTTCAAGCGTCATTTCACCCTGCCTATATAGAAGCATGCGAAAATCCCACAGGCTAGGCATAAAGCAGTCTGCGGAAATCAAGGATTTTCGCACTGTGTACCACTCTCAGCCTGCGGCGTCATTCTAAAAATGTGCCTTGTAGGGGAAAAACTCAGCCATTTTCCTCATGTGAAAGATTGTCTTGGAAGCCTGAACACATGCATATGGGGTCATCATCAGAGTGACCAAAATAATGTGTAACAACCATGTGTCCCTTTTCGACGGAAAGCTAGGATTTCTATGGCTCTCAGATCCTCTAGTATTCGCCTCTTCTCCTTGCAAATATTTCGAGGTCCGAATCCTTGAACTCTCAGATCTGCTGCCACCTATCCTCTAATGATGGATGGTTCTGATTAACTTTGAAACTTTGAGACTTCACAAAAGTCTACTCTCATGTGCAATTTCAAAGAGTTAGACCTCGTGTAATTTCCTCTAGATCTCACGGCAATGGTCCTTCGCGCATAGATCTGACGAACGAGATTTGTTCCCTCCCTATGCACGAACTCTGAACTTGAAAATACAATGGTCTAGGTGGGTCCCTAAGGACCCATAGATCAACGGTCCATGTTACTTCACAACTTCAGGTTTCAGAGGTTTTGGTCGCATCAACCCATAATCTTCCCGATACGCGAACTCATAACTTGTAGATCTAAGGGGATAAAGGGGTTAAATCCCATTCTCTTTCCCATATCCAATAGCCATGACAACCCTTTGATCCTTTTGGGCGGATCTCATCCGTTCATCCTTTAGACAAGGAAAACCTTTCCCTTTCGGTATTTTCCTATTGCTACTTTCCTGAGTTCTCACCCTGAGCGCGTTAAGGACTTGGGTCTGGAAATTCACATGGGAAGGGGGTCAGGGGTAAGTATTCTCTTCAGATGGGTGGTTTTAGGTCTACACGATATTTTCTATCTTGACCATTTTTCGACTTATGTACGGGAAGCCCTCCGAAGTGAAACTGGGCATACAGTTGATCAGTGGGAAGCGTAAGTTCCCAAGGATATGGAAGCATACGCATAACATAGCCATTTCGCATAGAGATGTTCATACATGCATATATATATGTGTGTGTGTGTGTGTGTGTGTGTGTCAAAACCAAGAAATCATTCATCATTTTAACTCAATAATTAAGGCCAAGAAAAGACTTATCAGAATCAGACAGTGTGAAGCGACTACTGGAAGGGGTTCCTGTTTCCAACCAACCGTAGGCTTAGTCACTCCAAACGGATTTACCACTAGCCACCCCCAAGATAGACCATGATGCTCTATAACACAACCTTTTCTTCTTGCTCAACCACAATAGGGATAGAGGTTACTCTCATATTCCTGCAGGATCCTGGCAATGGTTTACATGATACCAAGCAAGGAGGATTAGCCTCATTTATCAGCTTGTATCATAACCTTCTCTGCCATTTTCAGTGTCCCGAATGCTTAGTTTTTCCATTCTTCCTTGAATCCCCAAGATTCACTTTCCGTCTCTGCACTCTTTATAGGCATGTTCTCCCCCTTTCCCCACCACACCTTCCCTTCTCGCCTCTTTCAACAGGGTCTTGTGTGGCACAAATTCCTAGTCAGTGCTCAATTAAGGAAGCCTTATGGATGAGTGCTTACACATCCCATCTCTCATTAACTCTTGAGGAGGTCTTCCCACCCACCATCCTAACTGTAATTCATTTATGGGTCAAAGGATGGTTCTGGTCCTAAGCAATTAAATCCAGTAAGCACTAGCTTGGTGAAGGTTAACTCAACCATTCATGGTCCCCTTCACCCTCTCTCCGTATATAATTCGTGGTCTTTCTAAGTACACCCCCCCTTCCATTATTCATGAAACACTTGTCCATTTTCTTAGTAAATAATTAGGTTCACATTCATTTACCTTTCAAACAAAGGTCCATTGAATCAATATTCACACATATAAATTTTTCCATAGTATTTTGTCCATTTATAGTTATATTTACAAATTGGGGAAAACAGGGCATCACAATTCCCTCCCCCTTAAAGGAACATCGTCCTCGATTTTCTATCTATTAACATGTCATGTATGTACAGAAGTGAAAACAAATGGGTATGCTTGTCTCATGGCATCCTCTATTTCCCATGTGGCCTCATCTGGGCCAAAGTGTTTCCACTGCACCTTGACCTGTGCAATGGTTCGGTTCCTGAGTGGGGTTTCCTTCTTGTCTAGTATGCATTGAGGTTCTGGTAGGAATTCTCCCTTCGGTTTCACTTGGATCATAGACCAGTCAATTATATGATTAGAATCATGTACATATTTCTTCAGCAATGAAACATGGAAAAAATTATGTGCTTTTACTGTGGGAGGAAGTGCTAGCCTATAGGCTACAGGTCCCACTCTATCTAAAACTTCAAAATTTACACAATATCGGGGTGCCAACTTGGCACAATCTCCCATCCTCAGGGAACTCTTCCTGGGCATAACTCTAAGATAGACATGGTCTCCCGTCTTGAATTCTCTAGGGGTTCTCTTTCCGTCGGCATAACTTTTCTGTCTATTCTAAGCAATTTTCAGATTTTGCTTTATCTGAATCACTTGTTGTTCCATTTATTTCAACATGTTGGGTCCAATCATATTCTGTTCATAGGATTACTCCAACTGACTGGAGTGTTGCACAACCTACCATAGAGGACTTTGAAAGGGCTCATCTTTAGTGATTCTTGGTAGCCGTTGTTGTAGGCAAATTCCACCAGTGGCAGGTAATCTTCCCACTTTTTACGTTGATTCATTACATGAATCCTTAGCATGTCTTCTAATATTTGGTTCACTCTTTCTGTATATCCATTGGTTTGAGGATGATAGGCCGTGCTAAACAATAATTTGGTCTCCAGGCCAGCCATCAAGGATTTCCAAAAGTTTGAAGTAAATTGTGTGTCTCTGTCAAACACAATCTCCTTAGGCATGCCATGTAGTCTGAATATCTTCTTCATGAATATGTTGGCAATATATATTGCCTTGCAAGTCAATTTGATGGGAATAAAATGAGAGGACTTGCTTAATTTATCCACAACTACCATGGTGGAGTCATTATGCCTGGCCGATGTTGGTAATCGGGTGATGAAATCCATGGAGATGGTCTCCCATTTCCATTTTGGGATTGGTAGAGGTTGTAATAATCCTGTTGGGTGTCGGTGTTGTTCTTTAACTTGCTGGCATTCTAAACATTTAGCTAAATAGTCAGTTATGTATTTATTCAATCCAGGCCAACAGAATTGTTTCCTGGTGGTCGTGATCATCTTTTGATAGCTCGGATGGTCGATGTATGGTCTCTTGTGCAATTCATCCATTATGAACCTTTTCAAGTTGTCATAACTTGGAATATATAGCCTATTTCGATAAGTCAGTGGACCTCCATCTAGCATCTAGTAGCCTTCATACTTTATCCCTGTGGGTTCTTGCTCCAGGTACGAGGTCATGGTCTAGAAGAATGCGTCTATTTCTTGTGCATTCCTGACTCTTTCCCTGACAATATTCTCACAGGTGCTCACCACTGTCAGGTGAATTGTTTTCATACTTCTGCTAAGGGCATCAACCACCTTATTTTTCTTTCCTTTGATATGTTTGATTTCGAAATCAAACTCGCTAAGGAGGGCCATCCACCTAGCTTGTCTAGCATTGAGTTTTGGTTGGTCAAATAGGTGTCGCAATCCACAGTGGTTTGTCATAAGTACAAATTTCTTACCTAGGAGGTAATGCCTCCACATTTTCAAAGCGTGCACTATGGCGGCCAACTCTAGATTGTGGGTCACATAGTTGACTTCATGTTCATTCAATTTTCAAGATTCATAACAAACTATGCTTCATTCTTGCATAAGGACTCCTTCGAGTCCTTCCTTGTAGGCATCTGTGCACACGAGGAAGTCATTATCGGGATCGACAATCTTCAGCATGGGCACATGGGTCAGAATGTGTTTTAGTGACTGAAACCTTTCTTCATATTTCGGTGTCCAAATGAATTTAACCCCCTTCCTCTGGAGGGTAGTGATTGGACAACCAATCTTGGAAAACCCTTTAATAAACCTTGTATAGTATCCTGCTAAACCCATAAAGGATCTGATATCTGAAACATCCTTTGGGGTAGGTCATTCCATGGTGGATCTAATCTTGTCAGAGTCTATTGCTACCCCTTCTTCAGATATAACATGGCCCAAGTAATGTATTTGATTCTGGAAAAATTCACACTTGCTAAATTTGGCGTAGAGTTAATGCTCTCTTAGCACTTGAAGTACAAGTTTAAGATGTTCCTCATGTTACTCTCTATTCTTGGAGTATATTAAGATATCGTCAATAAAAACCAATACAAACTTGTCCAGGAATTTGTTGAGTACATTGTTCATCAAGAACATAAAGGTGGCAGGGGCATTGGTTAATCCAAATGGTACTACCACAAATTCATAGTGACCATATCTTGTCCTAAAGGCGGTTTTATGGATGTCTTCATCCTTGATTCAGACTTGATGGTACCTAGATCTCAAGTCAATCTTTGATAAAATGGTAGCACCCCCCAATTGATTGAACATGTCATCGATTTTGGGTAAGGGGTATTTGTTCTTTATGGTTACCTTATTGAGTTGTCTATAATATATGCACAGTTGGAATGTACCATATTTCTTCTTCACAAGCAGGACTAATTCTCCCCATGGAGACATGCTAGGCTGAATGTAGCCTTTGTCCATCATTTCCTTTAGCTGTAGTTTGATTTCAACTAGCTTGGGTGTACTCATCCTATAGGGGGTCCTAGATACTGGTACCACTCCAAGTGCAAGTTCTATTGAAAATTCAATGTCCCTTCTCAGAGGTAGACCTGGTACCTCTTCTAGAAACACATGTCTATACTCTCTTAGTATGGGGTGGTCTTCTAGGCTCGGTCTATCATCATCAACAAATTCCAACACCTGTATTGCATATATAGGAAATCCCTTTATGCAATACTTTTTCATTTGAAGGGTTGATATTCATCTCACTGAGACAGGCTTTTGAATCCCTTGGAGGTTTATCTTTCTCCCTTCTTCATTTACACATTCTAAGGTTTTGTGGTAACAATCCAACTTAGTTTTATATGCAGTTAGCCAATCCATACCAATCAACAGGTCATACGATCCTAGGGAAGTATGTTAAGGTTAGCTTGGGTGGGCAATCTATCCACAATGAATTGGCAAGCTGGTACGACCTCTGCTATTTTTCTTTTGGTGCCAGTGGCTAACTGTACCAACCATGGCTTAGTATGTTTATGTGGTTGTAATTTACACTTATCAACATCCTGAGGGGCCACATAATTCAAATTTGAACTAGCGTCAATTAAAATAGATACTAAATGGTTGGTGATCATACCTTTCATCTCCACCACTGAAGCTTGGTGGTCGGTTTGTTTATTATCCATGGCTGCATAAATTTGCGGCATACTCTTGTCCAGGCCATTGACAGTGGTATCTTCTTGGACGTTGTAAATTCTCCTACTATTTTGTTGTCTATGCGGATAGTCCCTCAGTAGATGTTCTTCTCCACAACCCCAAAATTTCAAGGGTTGTTTCTTTGGGTTATCAACCTTTCTTGGGGTTGATCCAAAAGGTTTATTTCCACTCTGGGAGGGGAAATTCTGTTGGCGTACACTTTGGGTAGGAAATCTCATCCTTGAATCCTTTTTATAGTTTTTAAATCTTGGGGGTTTAAACCCCTTTTTTTGGAACCCTGAACTATTCTTTTGCTTCCAACCTTCACAAGGTTTCATCTGAAGCCCAAGTTGTTCATAACAATATCTTTCCTTTCGGATAATGTCTTCTAGGGTCTTTGGCTCGTCAAACTCAATTCTTTTATGATAGTCCTTAGGTAGCCCACTGATAAATCATTGCACCTTTGAATTTTTCACTTTTATGTAGGGTACATACCTTAGAAACTCAAGGAATCTGCTAACATATTCCTCTATGGTGAGTTGCCCCAGCTTGAGTTCATAGAACTCTTTAGTCTTCTTGTTGAAATATTTTTTCGACAGATACTTCTTCCTGAAGTATATCTCAAACTGTTCCCAAGATAGGTCCTCTTCATGAATCCCTTTCACATTCTTAAGGTCTTCCCACCAAATGGAAGCCTTTCCATTCAGGTTGAAAGTGGCTACTCGGGCCTTCAAGTTTTCAGAGAAGTCATGGACTCTGAAATACTTTTTTAGTACAAGCAACCAGGCCTCTGCCTCCTCTCCTTTCTTAATCTCACCGTCAAAAGAGGGTGGTTTGGCCTTCCTGAATTCTTCGATACTATGACTTTTGGAATGCTTTCGTTTCTTTTGTTTTCTTTGAGAATGTGAACTGATTATACTACTAGAAGATCCCTCTAAGTCGCCAGTTTACTTTCCAGAGGATTCGTCTGACGCTTGTCCCCTGTCTCCAGGTTGGACCTTTCTCAAGGTACTCCTCCCAGTGAGGCCACTTAAAGGGCCAAGTTTCTGTATGTCAGGTCGACTTCGAATCCTCTTTGTCTGTTGTCGGTCCACATGACTGGTGTTAGGTCCATGCTGTAGTTGTCTTTGTATGTTAGATAAACTCTGCAGCGAGACTGCATTAATTTATGTTTGCTTGTCTTTCTCTTTTATCAATCTCTCGTTGTCGGCCTTACAGCTTTGTAATTCGGCCATGAGACTCCTCACAATCTTAGCCAGATCCAGAGGGGTCTCTATCGCCCTCCTCTCGTCAGACTCTTCGTCTCTATTGTGGGAGCCATCCCCCACTTCGTGGTGTGTTACCATTCTATATGATTGTAGTTTCTCGTGGTTGATCGAATGCTTGAGTGCAGACAAAACACTTGTTGTTAGATAACACTATATTAGTTCATAACCAAAACATAATTCACATTTCTTGAATATATACACACACAATAGTAAGTTGTCATTCTTTTCTCTAATAAAGGCTTAACCAGAATTTTTAGGGAGGGATTAAGGTAGGATATCACCCTTTAAACCCCTTAATGTGGTCTTTACACAACTCGTCCATGAGCCCAAATAGGCCAAGTGTTGTAACCATGCTCTAATACCAATTTGTAACACACCCACCCTTTTAAGGGAGCTTCTATAGTGTAGAGCCTCTAAATTTTTTATTTTTTTCTTCCGCGCGAACAAGCACCAAGCGCAAGCCTCCTCCACATGACCACAAGCCTAACTAAAAGGCACTTCATGACTTCTATCATTGGGTATTCACATATGAGCCAACCTTGACTCACCCGACCCCTGAATTCCTGAAATAAGAGCCTAGCCCAACACTAGCTTTGTTATTTAACCTCTATCCATGTGACCCCTCATTATGACTCGAGGCCCAACCCTCAAGCACTTCAGGACTTCGCATATCACAAAGGTGGAAATTAGTCTGTCTCCTTTCCTCGGAATCCCGAATTCCGAACTCCCAATGTCAGATCAACGGTCCACAATCTCCCGCGACCCAAAGGCTCAGATCAATTCTTCGCGAATCGGGACTTCGCGTTTCATGAAGTTGGAGGGCCTCTCACCTCCCTTCTCCCGATCCCTGATATCTCCTTGAAAAATCAACGGTCCACGCCCTCCTTTTGATCAATGGTTACGATCAAATTGTGAACTCGGACTTCTCGAGTTCTCACGACTCCTATCTCTGACTTCCTGAGTTGTGAGTCAATGAAATGTTGATCTCTCACCATGTGTCCCTTCTCGACAGACGGCTAGGATTGCTACGGCTCCCAGCTCCTTGGGTATTTGCCTCTAGTCCTTGCAAATCTTCCGAGGTCTGAATCCTCAAACTCTCGGATCTACTGCCACCTTTACTATGACGATGGACGGTTCCGATTAACTTCAAAACTTTGGGACTTCACAAAATTATACTCTCCTGTGCACTTTCAAAGGGTTAGACCTTGTGCACTTTCCTTTGGATCTCATGGCTATGGTCCTCCGCACATAGATCCGACGAATGGGATCTTTTCTCTCCTTGTACGCGAACTCCGAACTTGCAGATACAATGGTCTAGGTGGGTCCCGAAGGATCCATAGATCAACGGTCCACATTACTTCGCGACTTCGGGTTTCAGAGGTTTTGGTCGCATCAACCCATAATATTCTTGATACGTGAACTCAGAACTTGTAGATCTGAGGGGATAGAGGGGTTAACTCTCACGCTCTTTCCCATAGCCAACGGACATGACATCCTTTGGCTCCTTTTAGATGGATCTTGTCCATCTGTCCTTCGGACAAGGAAAACCTTTTCCTTTTGGTATTTTCCTATCGTTATTTTCCTGAGTTCTCACCCCGAGTGGGTTAAGGACTTGAGTATGGAAATTCACATGGCAAGGGGTTCAGGGGTAAGTATTCTCTTCAGATGGGTGGTTTCATGTCTACACAATATTTCCTATCTCGACCATTTTTTGACTTATGTCCGGGAAGCCCTCCGGAGTGAAACTGGGCATACAGTTGATCAGTGGGAAGCATAAGTTCCCAAGGAGATGGAAGCATATGCATAACATAGCCATTTCTCACAGAGTTGTTCAT
>ML781223.1:180100-197068 GCA_009831015.1 Picea engelmannii | reverse complement strand
TTGAGAAACTTAATGAAAGAATGAGGAAAGAAGAGGAATTATGACAGCCATATACACATATGCAGATCTGAAATGAAATAATAGACAACAAACCATAACACGAGAATTGATAACGGAGTTCGGCACAACTTTGCCTACGTCTCTGGGCCTTTGTCTCTGTGGGGGAGGCTTCTTTATTTCTGTTCAAAAGCTCAAAAGTACATCGCAGCAATGCCAATTGGCTACAAGAATGATCTGGTCATGTTCTTCCATATTTCTAGAACCCTGCAAAGAAAATGACACGCAAAACGGACATCCGGAGCTCCCAGAAATGGCCCGCAAGCATCTGCTCCTCAATAGCTTCCTTGCATAAAAATGGCTTTGGCTTGGCTTCCCTTCAGCATAACTCTACTTTTTTTTGTCCTCCATGGCCTCAAATAGGCCTGGTTTATATAGATCTGAAGTTGGTTGTCCATCTCCAACTTCCTCCCAAAATTTGGGCTCCAAAAATGCCCAATATCTCCCAAAAATGACCAAAATCCACTAATATCAAGCAAAATATCAATGGAAAATCAAAAAAATTATAAAAAAACCCATTTTGCAATAAAAATAGGGCGCATCCCCCAAAAGTGCGCGCCCCTAGTCATATGGAGGAGCGGCCATGTGGCCATGCGCTCCATTGGCTCTGCGCTAGCCCCCCTCTACTGGCTCCTGGTCATCGGGCTCTGCACATATCCGCAGGCTAATGGTTATAACCTCCCATGCCCTATTTTGATTGAAGTCTCGGGTCACATGGTGGTGGTTACCTACCAACATGAGGTCCAAGGGCTAAGCCCTATCCACTCCCGCATATAGTTTAAACCGTGGTCATGTTGGGTGTTAAGTCAATGAAACCGTGCCAAGGGCTGGGGCTAGCCCCAACCCTTTCCCCCACCGAATAAACCTTGGATCAAACATAAATATAATCTTTGTCGCATACATAATAAGAAACACCCGTCAATCGAGCGGTTAGCCCGGTCCTGCCAGTCCACTCCCCAGAGGAGAGGTTGGGGGTTCGACTCCCGTGCACTCCAACAACTTCTACATAAACCATGAACCAACCACAGGGTGCCACGTGGCAGCCCATGACTGGGCCATGTGGCACCTCAAAAACCAATCACAAAGTGCCAAGTGTCAATCGTTGAATGGTCCACATGTCTGCCACGTACCATGTCCAGTCACTGCCCTGTCAACTGTTGACGTCATCCCATGCCACGTGTCACCCTTACAGTGGTGACACGTGTCACCCATAGATTGGTCCAGATGTCTACTCGTACATGTGCTCTGTCACTTGCCACGTGTCATCCCCAGGGGTTTCCATGTCATCTGTATGGATGTATGGCCTGTACAGTCAACATGCCACGTGGCACTATACGGACTGTACAGTCATCCCCTTTTTTTGCATGTTTGGGTTTTCTAACAGAACGCGATATCTTTCGCATATGGAGCCCGTTTGATGAAGTAAATATATGGCCAGAATCAGGAAGACGAGATGGACGCAATGGTGTTGGTTTCGTCGGATTCCGAGCACTTTCATTTTTGAGCCTTTTTTTTCCCTGTCAGGCTTCTGGATCCGATTCTGGATCAAGCTTGGTATGGTTGTAGACAGTTTCTTGACAAGTTTAGGATTTACCAAGAGTAAAGAAGACTCTAACCTCTACTTCAAGATCATGAACAATGAGCCAGTAATATTACTGCTATATGTGGATGACTTATTCTTAATTGGAGAAGAAAAGCTCATCGTTGAAAGTAAGAAGAGACTTGCCTCAGAATTTGAAATGAAAGACCTTGGCCTAATGCATTATTTATTAGGTCTTGAGGTATGGCAGAGTCCAAAGAGGATCTTCCTTAACCAAGGGAAGTATACAATCGAAATCCTGAAGATATTTGACATGTTGGAGTGCAAGTCCATGAATACAACCATGGAAGCAAAGTTGAAGTTATTGGTCGACACTTCGTCAGAGTTGATTGATGCCAGACTGTACAGATAGATTATTGGATCACTAATGTACCTGAAGAACACTAGACCAGACATTTGTTTTTCTGTGAACACCTTGAGTCAGTTTCTGGTAGAACCCAAACATGCTCACCTAGTGGTTGCAAAACATGTGATGAGGTACCTTAAGAGTACAATAGATTGTGGTCTCAGTTATGATGGAGATCATGATTTCACATTGAGTGGATATACTGATGCAGATTGGGCAGGAAGTGTTTCTGACAGGAAAAGAACTTCAGGATGTTGTTTTAGTTTGGGATCATCCATGATCTTGTGGTAGAGTAGGAAGCAATCTATCATTTCTCTTGGCACAGCAGAAGCAAA
This sequence comes from Picea engelmannii, assembly GCA_009831015.1. NCBI lineage: Eukaryota > Viridiplantae > Streptophyta > Pinopsida > Pinales > Pinaceae > Picea > Picea engelmannii. Next base: position 194,730 of record ML781223.1, on the reverse strand, counting down.
ATACATTGTTGCATGTTCTGCCAGTTTCAAAGCTATATGGCTTCGAAAGTTGTTGACCAGCCTATTTGACTTAGAGATGAAAGAAACCATGATCCTATGTGACAACCAGAGATGCATAAAGATGACAGAGAATCTTCTATTCCATGACAGGTCAAAGCACATAGAGATCCAATATCATTACATCTGTGACATGGTGCAGAGAGGAGCCTTAAAGCTCCAGTACATTAGCATGGATGAATAGGTTGTTGATGTGTTGACCAAGCCTCTATCTCATATAAAGTTTGAGCACTTTCGAGATAAGCTTGCTATAGTCTGAAAGGACCTTCCTCGAAAGGGGGAGTATTTGTTTTGATGAGACATCTCTTGCTTCTGACCTGACGGTTGTGACGTAAAGAAAGATTATGTGATGTGACTAGTACTCTGCTTCCGGCTGGATAGCTGTGACATAAAGCCAGTTTAGTATTCTACTTCTGACCTGATAGTTGTGACGTAAAGTAAGACGAGTACCTTACTTCTGACCTGATGGTTGTGACATAAAGCAAGATGATGTGATGAGACTAGCAGTGAGCTTCCAGCTGGATAGTTGTGACGTAAAGATAGTCTAGTATCCTGCTTCTGACCCGATGGTTGTGACGTAAAGCAGGATGGGTACCTTGCTTCCGACTTGATGGTTGTGACGTAAAGAAAGATGATGTGATGAGACTAGCACTGAGATTCCAGGTGGATAGTTGTGACATAAAGCCAATCTAGTATCCTGCTTCCGACTTGATGGTTGTGACGTAAAGCAAGACGAGCATCTTGCTTCCGTCTTGATAGCTGTGACGTAAAACAATACTATGAGATGAGACTAGAACTATGCTTCTGACTTGATATCCATGACGTAAAGCCAGTCTAGTATTATTATGATGAGCCAACCTCGTGCTGTGATGATGATGATGATGTATCAGTTTTATACTAATACATATTGATTTAGATGATGATTGCATTCTTTTGAGAATGACGATACTGTCGATGAAGAAAAATTCTGATGATTTATAGATACGCCAGTCAGTGCTCCAAGATGATATTGATAATGTTGTCCTCTCACCCACTTGATATTGTTGATGATGTTGTCCTCTCTCTCTCGCCTGATGTTGTTGAAGAATACCCTTCTTGTTAAGGGGGAGTGTTAAAATAATGTAACTACAAAGTGTATTCTTATTATTATTTGATATATTATTCATTGGATTAATCCCCATTGTGGATTGTTCATGTCGGTTATTGTAAAAGGACCAAATCCCCTTTTGCGGATTGGTCATAATGTAATTGTAAAAGGAAAAAGAAGAAGTCGAACCTAGAATATATCAAGAGGCCCCGAAATATAATAAAGGTGGTTATAACCACCCAATTGGAGAAGTCGGCCCTGCCAGTGAAGAGACACTTCACACATGCCAGTCCTGTATAAATAAGGAGTCTAGCGCCTCACTTAGACACACAACTCACTTGCTCATTGAGAGACAAGTTTCAGAACTATAGTTAGAGAATAAGGAGAGAGAGTGGCGCATCTTTGGGAGAGGATATTTTGTATTAGTTTGAGTTATCTCTTGGCATTGTATTGGCTATCTATAATAAGGAATTTTTGGGTTTTCTTCCCCTAGAGGGTTTCCCAGGATAAATGTTGTGTCTCTTGTGATTGTGTATTTCTCAGTGATCTTGTATTATGCTATTGTTATCTATTGAAATGCAAAGAACTATAATAATGGCTTAAACATTAACATACTCTCCTCTTCCCGCAGGATCCTGACAATGGTTTACATGATACCAAGCAAGGAGGACTAGCCTCGTTTATCAGCTTGTATCATTACCTTCTCTACCATTTTCGGTGTCCCGAACGCTTAGTTTTTCCATTCTTCCTTGAATCCCTGAGATTCACTTTCCATTTATGTACTCTTTGCAGGCGTGTTCTCCCCCTCTCCCCACCACACCTTCCCTTCTCGCCTCTTTCAGTAGGGTCGTGTGTATCCCAAATTCCCAGTCATTGGTCAAGTCTGGAAGCCTACGGATGAGTGCTTCACACCCCATCCCTCATTAACTCTTGAGGAGGTATTCCCACGCACCAGCCTGACTGTAATTCATTTATGGGTCAGAGGATGGTTTTGTTCCTAAGCAATTAAATCCAGTAAGCATTGGTTGGTGAAGGTTAATGCAACCATTCTTGGTCCCCTTCACCCTCTCTCTATATAGAATTCGTTGTCTTTCTAAGTACACCCCCCCTTCCATTAGTCATGCATCACTTGTCCATTTTCTTCATAAATAATTAGGTTCACATTCGTTTACCTTTCAAACAAAGGTACATCGAATCAATATTCACACATATAAAGTTTTCCATAGTCTTTTGGCCATTTATAGTTATATTTACAAACTGGGGGAAACAAGGCGTCACACGTTGAATTTTGGTTTATGGTATCCCAGAGGTAAAGAATTTATTTTGAAATCTTACAGAGATGCAGATTGGGCAGGTAGTGTGGATGATAAAAAGAGCACTAGTGGTGGAGCATTATTTCTAGTAAATAACCTAGTGTCCTGGTTAAGCAAGAAGCAATCATCAATTTATCTATCTACAATAGAAGTATAATAAATTGCAGAAATAACTTGTTGTACACAAGTGCTATGGATAAAACAAATGTTGAAGCACATCAAGGTAGAATATGATCAACTAATATCAATATTTTGTGACAATAATAGTGCAATAAATATCTCAAAGAATCTTGTCATGCATTCAAAGACAAAACACATTCCAATCAAGTATCATTTCTTACGAGATAAAGTCATAGAACAAAATGTTAAGATGGAATATATCAGTAAAAAGGAATAAATTTCTTATGTCTTTACAAAACCTCTTCCTAGAGAAGTCTTTGAGTATCTCATATTGCAACTAGGGGTGGCACCTATGCCATCCAATCACTAAAGAACTACAAGAGGAGCACCAGCTCAGGGGGAGCCGTGGAAAGAGAGAAGGTTGTTGGTTGCAAACAATGAAGAGTATAATGTAGGGGGGATATAAATCCCTTTTCCATTGATTTCAAATAGGAAGAGAAAATAAAAAGGGGGAGATTGGAATATTTAGAAGAAGTCAATTTAAATGAGAGCAAAAATTGTAAGATCTATGGAATTGACTAAGGTTTCCATCAATGAAAAAGGGGGAGTTTGTTGAAAATTGTTTTCATTGATGTCAAAGGTAGACATGACTATAACAGTCATGGATGTCATTGATGCCAAAGATAGGACCGCTAGGACCTAAGAGAATCATATCAGACAGAGGAAGTAAAGAATGCGTTGCGTTTCTATGAGGGTCATGTGTTACCCTAAGTCATGAAGGTGAAATGATTGTGTGAGAATAAGAAAACTAGAATGAATTCATGTTGCACAGGGTTGAAGAGAAATGGGGAATGGGATACAAAGGAGAAAGGTCTTAGACGAAGAGTTTTGTGGTTGCATCAATAAGCGGTCACAGTTGGTTAAATTTTGAGGGCACAAAAAAAGCTTAGGCATGTGATGAAGGTCCAAGCAGCATAGTTGAATTATCCCACGTGTATAGGGAACCTTATTTATAATGGGTTTATATTAAAAAGGTTGTATTACATAGCTGAAATAAAAATGGGCAAGTCACGGAACCCTGCGAGTGACGTTAACTTATGTTGTGGAGAGCTGTGAACTCAAAACATGTTAAATCCTGACAGTTGATCTCCAAATATCAACGACTTGATCAAAGGATTGTGACCTCAACATATAGAATATCAAATACCATCTTGAAAATGCATTGACAAATTTTCGGAGGCTGAGTGGCCCAATTCCTCGGTGGTTCGTTGTCTCGGTGATTCGATATCGGCATATCAGATACCAGAAGCACAAAGTGTATGCACTATGTTGAAGTCTTGAGGGTATGGTACCCCGATGGGACAACTTATATTCCACATTAGAAGCCACGCTCGAGCCACATCATCCTCCATGTAAGCAACCAAGACATTACAAAAATCCACGTGGAAGCCACATCATTCGCCATGTCATATCACATACTGGGGAATTGAAGGAGCATTACAGTGCTAGAGTTCTAGGGGGGCGATGGGATGATAGCCCAGTGGTCCGATATTGACATATCGAATATCGAATGAATGAGTGAAAGGGAAGTGTTAAAGTGTTGAGGACCTGATATTCCATTACCTCGGTGAGTCGATTGTCTGATGACTCGGTTCCATGAAGCAAGGTTCCATATCATATATCGAAAAAGTGGAACATCATTGCATCATAGAAGTAATGATGGGCCAGTGGTCGATGCGATGAACTCCAACACATCAGTGCCATAATAGCTACCAAGTTAGCATGGTTTTCCATGAGGAGTACACATCATAGTAGATACTGAAAGGTTGAAGGAGCTAGTTGAAGGTGTTGAGGGCTCGATGGCCCGGTAAGCTGGTGATTTGGTAGGCCTAATAGCCTAGTGGTAAGATACCCCAATGGTGGGACCCAACATATTGACATATCGGTATACTGAATCAAACAAGGACTGTTGCAACATTAAAGACCTAATGGGATGATAACCTGATATCCTGGTGGTCCCGGCGATGCGGTGAACATATCAACGGTTGTGATCTAATCAAGAACTGATCAAACAATTGTTGAGCATTGAGGGTGTGTTGTGTTCTTTAATGGGAAGTGAGAAGATCAGCGGTTGAGATTTGATCGAGGGCCTCATATGACTGTAGTGGTGCGTTAATACATATATAATGTAACCAATGAATAGACCAAAGGAGAAAAATAAGGATATTGAGGCCGGGTTCAAAGGACTTCTACAACCTTATTTAATGGAGAAATGAAGGATTTGGAGCCGACCCGTTGAGAACGATATGTCTTTGTGGACAAACCCATTGGTATATGGGATCTATAAATAACTATGCCCATACTTTTTTGGATGTCTGAAGTGTTTGTGTGTGTTCTGAGTTGCAGAACCAAGAGGGGAAGAATGCAGATGTGAAAAGTGAGTCGAGAGTGGAAATTGAGGCTTTAATAATTTCAGAGGGCTAGAGAATGAAAGAGGACATAATGTAATTGTCTAATGGAGGTAGGGAGGATAAAGTTCAAACAAAGAACTTATGATGCTCAGTTGATGACATAATAGTCGTTATGAAATGGAAGCCTGAATTGAAGTGTTATTTATGCACAGTTGACAACTTGAGAAGAATATATTTCAGCAGGTTGGTGCCTGCAAGTATTGTTGTTGTGGGTTGGTACCTACAAGTGTTGTTGATTTGGTGCTCATCTAAGGAGATTGGTGTCTCCTGCAGGTTAGTGCTTGCAAATATAACAATTGTAGGTTGGTGCCTACAGGCATTGTTGAGTTGGTGCTTAGTTGAGGAGATGGGTGTCTCTTGCATGTTGGTGCATGCAAACATTGTAATAGTAGGTTGGCACCTACAAGATTTTATAAAGAAAAGTTTTGTGGTTTTCTCTCATTTGGGTTTCCACATTAAATCTCTATGTACTATTGATTGTATGGTTGTTTGTACATAATTATAATTAAACTACTCATAGATGGTACAATAATAAATTGATAAATGTTGTAAGAAAAGAAAAACATATCTATATTGATTCACCCTCCCCCTCTCAATATAAGTAAGTGTGACAACAAGGTTTATGCACCCTCTTCCTGTAGTGATTTATTCAACATATATGAACTTCACAAGGGGTATTCATAGTTCCAATACTAGCAAAAAAATTACGGTCGTTGACATCTGACAACCTGTAGGAAGTTGATGTCCATGCCATATTGTTGGATTTTGGAAAGGGAGTTTTCCTATCGACATTCTTGAAATTTTTGTTGAAGCAATATTGTTACTGGAAGATGTGATGCATAGGATATTGGCACACCTGCCATAAATGACTTACTTATTGTGAAAATTAGGTGGTTTGATAGAAAATCCGGTATGAAACTATTGGAAATGTGAAGTTGTAGAAGTGCGGGAGTGAGGGAGGATCAGCCATGTGGATTATTAGCACAAAGGGTTGAAGAAATAGAATTAGGAGTTGGTTATTATTTTCTTTTTTCAAAATCAAGTCAAGTCCACCAGGGGATATTATAGAAACTGTGTAGGCTGAAAACAATCAAAGGTGTGATGTTTTGAGGATGTATTGTTCAATTAATTTTTTGGTTGATTAATGCATTTATCTACCATGTCATTTGTTATGGTTCACAAAGAAATTTGTACATAATTTCCAAGTGCCATGACTCGCCACTTGCATGAGTTCTAATTTTTGGGTTCAAGAAATCTATGCCAGATTTTAAGGAATCCTCTGCATTGTGTGCTATATGCCAACAAAGATTAGACATAAATTCTTAGTTTTCCTTTTCAGAACTAAGTTAAGTTAGTGGAGGGATATTTTAGAGACTGCATAGGTTAGAAATAATCACAGTTAAGAAGAAACAAAAAAAAGGTGTCATGTATTGAGGTTGTATCATTCTTTTTATTTTGCAGTTTGATGCTATGGAGATAATGTAGGTATCTCTGTAGGGATAAATACATTATTTACCATGTACTGTAAAGAAATGTTTTTTTTAGGTTGGTTGCATTTTCATATGGTGCTAGGGATTGTTTAGTTGGTGCATTCTACAATCTGTTCCATCTGTTCCTTTTTTGTGTGTTTGATTATGGTAGAAGCCACTATATTTCAGAAAGACGTGAGACTTTTTTAGGTTGTCAGGAGACTTTTTCTATGAACATATGGCTGCACTCGGTGCAGTTATGTCTTGCACACCTCCACACTTGTAAAAGGAATATGGCTAGAATATCCAACACTATGTATTTTTTATACTTGTGTGGGGAATTCATGCCAGTTATTGTCATGCAATTATGCACCTCCACAGGGAGAACTGCGATAGGGGATGTAATTTGGACAATATCCTAGTCATTTGTGACACCTTGATTTTTTCGGATTTACAAGGAGAGGGAAGCGATTTAGAACTACTCCCAAGTAAATGTCATGCTTTTCTATGGGCTGGGTGGTGATTTCTATTTATAATTATGCATATTATGAACGCAATTTGTCTAGGAAAAGGACATTTTAGTAAATACGCGTATCCACCAAGGCTTAAAGCAATTTTGGCTCGTTGATATACTTATCTTTCAGGAATTTCCTGGTCAAACTCATTTTTTACTTTATCTATTTTCATCTTGTGTGGAGGCTTTTTCTATGACCATATCTCTGCAGTTGGCATAACTATTTGTTTTGTGCCTCTGTGTCATGTGCATAGGTAACACTTGGTCTATTTTCAATCTTTGTGTGGAGGATGGATGTCATTGGTCCTCGCAAGGTTCTATACTTTTGTAGGTTCAAATTTTGAATAGTTCCACTGTTGATTAAGGTTGGTTGTCATTGATGTCAACCCTTGAAGAAAGCCATGTAGCACAAAGGTTTGGGTAATGGACCCAATATTGTTTGATGTAAATATGACTCATTATTTTTTTTTCATGGTTGATAAGAATTAAATATGGATGAACTCCAAAGTGGTCCCCTTATGGTGAAATCCCTCACAGGAAGACGCTTTGCGGAGTAAGAGAACCCATTCTTAATTGTGGAATAATGAGATGAAGGATAGTGAATTTGTCAGGGAAACTATCCTATATGGATAGTTCTTGTCATGTCATTTTTGGTGGTATGTGGAACTTCACATAACTCCTTACGGTTAGAGAGTTATGGCCATGAGAAGTTGGAGACCCCAGGTTTGGGTAATGGACCCAAGTTTGTTTGATGGGTAATGGTATGAGTTATGATATATTTTAAGCTAATACTGTTCTATATGGATAGTACATGTCATACCATTTCTGGTGGTATGTGGAATGTCACATAACTCCTCACATTTTGAGAGTTATGGCCTTACAAAGTTGGAGGACCCTCATATGTCATCTAGAAGCCCCAAAAGGTCAAAGTAGTCAAAGTGGTTTAAGAGATTTTAAAAGGTAAANAATAAAGTGAAGTAATGAGTGTATTATAATTCAAAGTGAATACAAAATAAATTATTTCAATAATAAATTTAATGGAGAAATTAGAAGTGGGTTAACCCTAAAATAAGGAAAGTGGGGCCAAGTGACCTAGAAGATGTTTTTAAGGTAGCTACTTTGAGAGTATAAATAAGAGGCTAGACTCTCTCATTTTAAACACACTTAAGCACATTGAATAACTATAGGTTTCTGAGGTAACCAAATGATATCTAAGCCAAAATTCTGAGGAAAGTGAAGAAAAGAAGGCCGAAATGCAAGGAAGGATAAATTCTTTCGATGGTGCTTTCTCAGATATGTTATTTACAGGTCATCTCACCATTTTCGCTATAAAAATTTTTCTATAATGATTCAGATCTTGAAATGGCTATGACATTGATAAAACATATCCAATTATCTATGGTAAAAAATTCATTTTGTGGGTCGTTGTATTTTGGGAGTTACACTCTGTGGAAAATAGGGTTTGTGGCTAGTCTTGAAACTAGTCAAAAACAGGTGTTTCGGGTAAAAACGTCATAACTTCTTCATAACAGATCCAAATTCAGTTAGACAAAATGTGTTGGTTAGGGTATAGTATTTAGTATGTTTTGTAATAGTTTCATATCATTTCAAAAAATATTCCGTGCGGGGCACTCTCTACAAGGTTGCTCTCTAGAATAATACAGAATTCAGCAAGGTATGCCATTTTTGCTATAAATCCATTTATGAGAGGTTCCAAGTAGTGAAACTTGGAGGAATTGCATAAAACACACTAAAGAACATCGTGTATCAGTTTTCAATCTTTATACATTACAGGTACAAAATTATGATTACTTCAAGTTAGGGTTGTTGACTAATCCAAAACTAGGCATGTGAGACTAAAGAAAAGTTTGATGAAAATGCTAGTCTCTTGTTGTTAAAGTTATGGAAGGTTTGCAGGAATGTGATCATATACACTAGTTCTATTACAGAGCTACAGATAATATTTGGATGATGAAATTGATGAGGGATTTTGGTTGAGGTACATGTTGAGTACATGGTTGAGATAGTAGTTGATGAGTTGGCACATACATGAGTTGTATAGTTGATGATGTTGGTACATATTGATGAGTCGTAGTTGATGAGTAGTTGACATATGATTGCTACATACTTGGTACATGGTTAGATGCACTTGTTTATGGTACAGGTTGATTACAGGTTATTTGGTACAGGTTGGTGCATGGTTGATGCACTTGTTTATGGTACAGGTTAATTACAGGTTGAGGTACAGGTTGGTGCACGATTGATGCACTTGTTTATGGTACAGGTTGATTACAAGTTGAGGTACAGGTTGATGCATGGTTGATGCATGGTTCAGATTTATTGGTACAGGTTTACAACAGTATATCTCACAGTGACAGGTTGACAATGGTTCCATCATTCTACTTCTAATTCAGGGTGGCAGGACAGGGCAAGAACATGTGGTTGTAGCCACCTTCCGGTTGTAGCCTGAGAACATAGGGGGTTGTAGCCTCCCTCTGGTTGTAGCCACCTTCCGGTTGTAGCCACCTTCCGGTTGTAGCCTGAGAACATAGGGGGTTGTAGCCTCCCTCTGGTTGTAGCCAGAGAATTGGGGAGTTGAAGCTTCCCTCAGGTTGTAGCTTGAGAATCTAGGGGGTTGGAGCCTCCTTCCAATTGCAGCTAGAAAACAAAGGAAGTTGGTGCTTACAATGAATGTAATTCTTCAAGACATATAAGAAAAAACATTCCATGTTTTTCTCATGAATTGGGTTTCCATGTAAAACATTGGTGTACTGTGTATGTGTGTGATTGTTCATTTGTTCATTGCTCATTTTTTGGATGATAATTCTACATTGACATAACACTTGGATTATTTGGTTAAAAGGGATTATTATTGCTCTATTAATGATTCACACCGCCCCCCCCCCCTCTTAGTAATCCAACAATTGGTATCAGAACAGGTTCCTTCAGAAATCAGTTTAACCACTGAAAGGTAGATCATGGAGAGAAAAAACTTGTATAAAGATGGAATACCACAGTTTGATGGACAAAAGTATGATTTTTGGAGCATAAGGATGACGACATATATACAGGCACAGGGATTTAAAATTTGGAAATCAATTGTAGATGGATACATAGCACCAACAGTTCCACCAACAAATGACAAAGCAGTGAAACTCGATCAGAATGATTCCAAAGCCACAAATGCACTTCTGAATGGTCTCAGTGAAATGGTATTCACCAAAGTTGAACATTACAAATCCACTAAAGAGATTTGGGACAAGCTTCGAAATATTTATGAAGGAGATACAAAAGTCAAAGCAGCAAAGCTTCAAACTTACAGGGGTCAGTTCGAACAACTAAAAATGAAGGAAGATGAGAATATTTCAACCTACTTCTTACGAGTCGATGAAACAGTGAATGCAATCATAGGATTAGGAGAAGAAATCGAAGAATCTGTAATTCTACAAAAGGTACTAAGATCTCTTCCTATGAGATTTAACCCTAATATATCATCACTAGAAGAAAGATTGGATCTTAACTCAATAAGCATGGACAAACTGCATGGAATCTTCACAGCATATGAAATGAGAACTGAATAGGAAAATCCAGATGTAAAAGAAGCAGCCTTCAAAGCATCCAAAAGATCAAAGCAAAAGAAAAAGGAACAAGAAGAATATAGCAACAACAGCGACATCTTGGAAGATGATGAAGAAGTGGCCAACTTCGTCAAAAGACTGAACAAGGGAACCAACGGTAGTTATAGAGGTAAGTTTCCTTTAATTTGTTTTAATTGTGATGGTATTGGTCATTTTTCTAACAAATGTCCTCATAAGAAAAAGAGAAATGATGAAGGTTATTCAAAAGGAAGACAAACATATAAAGGTAAAAGAACTACAAAGAAAGTTTTCAAGAAAATCTTTTGCACCAAAGAAGACATCTCATCATCAGATGAAGATGAAGTCAGTGACAGTGAAACATGGAGAGTTCTATTCATGGCAGTAGAAGACTCTGATAAAGAAGACTCCGAAGAAGAATATGAAGAAGAAATTGAAGAGGCAAAAGCTGACTTCCGAGAATAATTAATGAGTGTCATAGAATTTATCAGAAGAGAAAAGAAGAAAAACAAGAAACTACAAGCAAAACTAGATAAGAAAAAAGACACTCAAGAACTAGAACAAATGATCACAAAATTGAAGGTTAAAATAGAAGAAGATAAAAGAATTGAAGAAACACTCAAATAATAGCTAGAAGGAAAGGACAAGATCATTAGAAACTTGGATGCAGAGATTATCACACTAAGAAAGGATATTCAAAAGAAAAATATGCAGAATAGCTCAAAAGTTCTGGATGACATTATCAGCAGTTAAAAATCTCATCTTGACAAGTTCGGACTTGGATACAATCAAACAGAAAAGGGATCAAGCTCCAAAACAACAAAGCAAGAAACAAATCCAAAAAGCTATGCAGAAACAATCAAAGGGGATACAAAGATATACAAGGAAGATTACAGGGACACTCCTCCACTGAGAAGATTCATATTTCAGAATCAACAATAGATAGACAGGCCTCAAAAAGAAGAAGGATTCATAAGAGAAACTCCTTTCAGAATATCTTAAACTACCAAGTATCAAACTATATTTTTTGGTTTATGTTATGCATGTAATAATTTTGGACATAAAGTTGTAAATTGCATAGCTAACAACAGGAATAATAACTACTTTGAGAGCCATAAACAAAAGGGTTATTCAAGAAGACCTAGTGAAACACAAAGATAAAGTTACAACAGGTTTGAATCTTTGAGAACTGAAGTGGAATGTTACAAATGTAACAATTTTGGACACATGGCCAAAAATTCAAAAATGACAGTCCCTCCTAAAGAACCTCAATAGAGTCACAAACAAGAACATCATAAAACAACATGGATAAGAAAGCAAGATCAGTATAGCAATCAAGAATGCACAGTTTCTCTACAAGATAAACAGAAGAAACGTGGTTGGTATGTTGACAATGGATGTTCAAAACACATGACAGGTGATAGAGACAAGTTTCTTACATTACGAAAGGAAAGAGATGGATCAGTCTCCTCCGAAAATGATGATTCGGCCAAAATCATTAGAAAAGGCACAGTCCAAATTGGGAACAAGAATGAAAAGGAAGAAAATGTTCTACTAGTAGAAGATATGAAACATAATTTTTTAAGTGTGAGTAAAATGTGTGACCAAGGTCATAAAGTTACTTTCGATTCACAAAAGTGTGAGATAAGAAAATAAGGTTCAGGGAAATTGGTCGCTACAGCTGCAAGAACTTCAAGCAACATATATGTGTTAAGCGAAATTGGAAATGAAAAGTGTTGTCTAGGAAAGGAAGATGAAAGTTGGCTATGGAATATAAAAATGGGTCACGTGCATTTTGATAGCCTTGTCAAAGTCAGCAAAAGAAAAGCAGTCAAAGAAATGCCCCAGATCATGAAACCAACCAACACTTTATGCAAGCATTTCCAACAAGGAAAGCAAACAAAGACCATGTTCAAATCAAAGGAATATTCAACAACAAAACCACTGAAAATTGTGCATACTGATCTAGTTGGAACAACTACAACAAAAGGCTTAAAAGGTGAGAGATACTGTATGTTATTAGTTGATGATTATACAAGAATGACTGCAGTTTTCTTTCTCAAGAACAAGTCTGAAGCTTTTGAAAACTTCAAGATCTACAAAGAAATGGTTGAAAATGAGATGGATTCAAGAATCAAATGCTTAAGATTGGATAATGGAGGAGAATTTATCTCAAAGGAATTTATGGACTACTGCAGCAATCATGGAATAAAAAGGCAATTCTCTGTAGCTAGGACACCTCAACAGAATGGAGTTGTTGAAAGAAAGAACAAGAATGGAAGCAATATGTTTGCTTTTAGCTTATGCATGCTCCAAAAATGTTAAAGTATATCAGATGGATGTAAAATCATCTTTTCTAAATGGGGAACTTGGAGAAGAAGTCTACAATGAACAACCAGAAGGATTTCAGTTGTCAGAGAACATAGACTATGTGTGTAAATTAAAGAAGACCTTGTATGGTCTAAAACAGGCTCCTAGAGCATGGTACTCCAGACTGGATAAGTATCTGCAACAGATAGGGTTCAGAAAAGGAAGTGCAGACAACAACCTTACATCAAGGTAAGTCAAGGTAGTATTTTATTAATTGAAGTTTATGTTGATGATATTATTTTTGGTAGTGATGATGACAGGTTAAGCCATAAATTTGCAAAATATATGCAAAATGAATTTGAAATGTCGTTACTTGGAGAACTATCCTTCTTTCTGGGACTTCAGATACATCAAAGCAACCAAGGAATTTTTATTTCTCAAACCAAGTATATCAGAGAAATGCTAAAGAGGTTCGAAATGGAAGATTGCAAACCAGTTATCACTCCCATGCAAACCAATTGTAAGTTGAGCAAAGATGATGATTCGAAGTCTACAGATCAGAGGCAATACAGGTCAATGATTGGCAGCCTACTAGATGTGAGAGCATCCAGACCAGATGTATGCATGCAGTTGGATAGGTGGCGTGATTTCAAGCAGCACCAAAGGAATCACATGTATTAGCAGTAAAGAGGATCTTCAGATATCTCAAAGGAACATAAGAGTTTAGATTATGGTATCCAAAAGGAAAAGATCTATCACTTATTGCCTACACAGAGGCAGATTGGGCAGGTTGTATTGATGACCGACGAAGCACCAGTGGAGCAGCGTTCTACTTGGGTGAGTGTTTAGTATCATGGCTGAGCAAGAAACAATCATCATTATCTCTATCTACAACCAAGGTAGAGTATATTGCAGCAGCAACATGTTGTACACAGGTTCTTTGGATGAAACAAACTTTGACAAATATACAGGTTGAGTATGATGAGCCCATTCCAACATATTGTGATAATACAAGTGCCATCAGTATCTCAAAAAACCCGGTGATGCACTCCAAGACGAAGCACATTCCAATCAAGTATCACTTTCTATGGGAACAGGTTGTAGAAAAGAACATCAGAGTTGAGTAGGTGGGCACAAAAAAACAAGTGGAAGACATCTTTACAAAACCACTTCCATGGGAATCCTTTGAATATCTTCGCCAAAGACTTGGAGTTATTTCTACTCCAAAATGAATGATTTTTTAATGCTTATCTTATATGTCTTAGATGTACACGAGGAAGCACCATAAGAGGATAGTTCAGTCAGGGGGAGCAGCCCCGGATGGAAAGATACCTTTGTCATTGATGACAAAGGGGGAGAGATTTATCAGATGTAGAGGATAGAGGCATGGCTCTAGGGGGATAAGATTTATTAGATGTAGAGGACAGAGGCATGGTTTCAGGGGGAGCACGAGTTATATGATTTCAGTATTGCATCAGAGTGTTTCCATCAATTCCAAAGGGGGATATTGTTGATTAAGGTTGGTTGTCATTGATGTCAACCCTTGAAGGAAGCCCCGTAGCACAAAGGTTTGGGTAATGGACCCAATATTGTTTGATGTAAATATGACTCATTATTTTTTTGTCATGGTTGATAAGAAGTAAATATGGATGAACTCCAAAGTGGTCCCCTTATGGTGAAAGCCCTCACGGGA